>JBCFYV010000001.1:32686103-33286103 GCA_039000515.1 Timema cristinae | reverse complement strand
GATCCAGAGCTTCCCAATTCAATTCCCAGCGCTTCCAGATTTTTTTTTTTATTTTTTTGTGAAGCAATGTGTCTGAAATGGGGTCAACTCAGACTCCTGAGGACAAATAAGGAGCTATTTGAATAAATAACTAGCGCTACGCTATATAAAACTAAGATTAACATTGGAGTGTTTGTTGTGCTGGTCTCATGACACCCTCTATCCACAGAAGTTGACAAATTATCTTCATTGGTGGCTGTCCAGTCAGTATGGCTTGATTGCGAGCTGACATCATGAAAGTTTTTTTTAAATCTACAATTATTAGTAATAGTTTATAATTCAAATAGCCATCATAGGCCCTCAATAATTAATACTAACAGGGAAAAAGGATTCTTTGAAATAGTGAAAAAAATTGTGTAGCCTATACTCTTAATGAAATGTGGTAAAAAAAATGTTTTAAGCCTTTACTACAATCACATTGCAAACTAGATCTAAATATAGATATATTATGAATAGACCAAAAAAATTCCTCAACAATTCAACTACCCGCTTCAGTGGATGCATGGTCTAATGCACTAATCTCATGTTGAGCTAGACTGCCGAAGATGGGGAAATCAGGGTTAGATCCCGGCCGGGTGCACTAAGGGTGGTTTTTCCTAAATGGTTTTCCACTCTCCTACGCAAATGCGGGTGCACTTCCTCTAAATTAAACCTTCATAATCCCTGACACATTAGTGTAATTAGTATATAGGCATATAGCCTGAACAGATAGTAAGACACAGTGTAAAAAAAAAAACTGTATGCTGGAGTTATATTTAACTTACACTACATAATCTAAGGGTATCGGATAAGAGTGAACTTAATAGAATGCACCAGTACTCATCTGGAGAGCAGTTGGAAAACCATTGAGGAACGAAATACCTGCCCCAAGTGGACCTAGCAGAGATTTTAACCCTAGTCTTCTGGGTCAGATTAAAGCATGCCAACATAATATAAACATACTGGTGACACACATTTTGAAGTATTGTTGAAAGTTTTTTTTAATTGCTAGAACTCTTTATTTCAAACTGAATAAGAAAACAATTATTGTTAGTCAAATTTATTATATATTTAAAAAACTATTTTTATTCCTAGTTGTATTATGCTTGATGATTCATAAATGTTTGTGAACTTTTGTATGAAATATATATTATTATATACAAACACCTACTTAAAAATTATTAGAAACAGAATAACCACACAAGCTAAAGTGTCTTTGAAAAATATTTATTTAAGAATACATAACAAACCCTAAAATATACCTATAAATTTAATTGTTCATTTTCATTTATTGGAGGTATTTTAAGTGTACTCTCTGAACCGATTGATTATATTAACACGCGACTTAAAACTAACTAAAATCTAGAACAGACACAACATCCATCCCCCAGCCATTGATTCATCACTTTGTAAGGGTAAACCAACATTTCGCCAATGATAAATTTTTCGGTCATGCCAGGAATCTAACCCAGGACCATTAGCTTAGTAGACAGACACGCTACTGATTGAGCTATGGCGTCAGACATGAAATTGATTAACTGCAAGTGAAAACACAATAAAGAAATAAAGTAAAAATTTGTTCAATACCAAAATGCCATATTAAAAAAAATTTAAATCCTAGTTGGTAATTTGGCAAAAACTTTTTCTTAGACAAGGTATTTTAAAACATATATTGGTGGGCAAATATTTCAGGTGATGGGGCGAGCTGGGTTTGAAACCTAGCTGGTTGTGCTGAGGGTGGGTTTATAAATAGATTTTTAACTCTCCCTTCACAAAAATGTGGACATATTTCCTTTATATTCTACCTACATCATACCTATGCAATAGTGTAACTTTAAGAATCACCTGTCGGCTAAAGACTTGCTGCATAAAAAACTATTTTAAGAGTTTTCGTCTTAATCTAAAATCAAATTTGATATATGATAACAATTGTTAGAAAATATTTCCAAGTATTCAACTGAAATATTCGAATTTGACAAGACTTGTTATTTGAAAATTACAAATTTTTTTTCCAGATATTGGGAATGAAGACCAGTTCAGTGTGTGGGGCCCAGAAAACCCCATCGAAGGGGACGATGTGAGGCTTCATTGTGGAGGAGTTGTCAGCAACTTCTCTAGTGACATATCATGGTTTAGAACTGAACTTTATGATAAGAAAGAGCACACTATTACCGATGACACAGGTAATGATATGTTATACTGTATGTTTTTATATTCACATTCATCCCCCACTGATAACCTCATTAATATCCCTATTTGATTTTTACCAACCAAATGAAGCAGACAAGCACATATTCAGGTGTTAATTTCATGGGCAGAGAGGGAAAGAGTATAAGGGGAACCAAAGAAAGCACTCAATCACATATTTAGAAATATGACGGTTCTAGTGGTGTGCAAAGCTTCGACTTGACTTCGAAACTTTGAAATAAATGTCAGCTTCGACTTGCTTCAAAAATAATTCTGGATTCGAAGCTTCGTTAATAAAATATTGACAGCTAAAATACTCAATTTATGGTCATTTATTGCCATTTATATATAATATAAAACAATATTTATTTGGACTAAATCCTAAATAATTGAATTGTAATTTGTAATATAACTTGATTTATTAGATTAAAAATGAAATATTAGTATTAATAAGTACAATAAAGCATTTTCTAAGTAATTTTCAATGCATAAAGTTTAATAAACAACAATATAATATATTTTTCTAGTGTAAAAAAACTAACAAAAAATATTCAAACTTCGATTCGTCTTCAAGAATATTTCTTATAATCAATTCGAGTTTGCTTTGAATTGAAAAAGTGGACTCCGCACACCTCTACTAGGCTTATATGTATAATTAAATTTGGGATAGCTTAATTGGAGAAACTTGTACCTTTAACAGTGTTATAACATGCATCAATAGAAACACAGGACCTCCTCAACGTCAAGTTTGTCCAGTTTGATTGTGAAAAGGATATCAGGGTTCGAATCTCAGCTGGATGTTGTTTTTTATAAATGAATTTTTCTGTCTTCCTCCATGAAAATGCAGATACATTTTCTAGTCACCTTACTCATCCCTACCCCATTATTTTAGTTTAAAGTGTGCATAGCTTTGACGAACAGTATGACGGAATGCAAAAATCAAACCAGGTTGTATTTCACTTATTAAAGGATCAAGTATGTGCATTGTGATTCATTATGTCACAGGCCATAGAAATAGCCAGCTGCAGCCAACACACAATGTAATGCAGCATGACTTATAGCCATTTTTATTACATAGCTTACAATAGTTTATAGATAGTATTTAAGTTATGAGTATGACTCAATAATAACATATTTTTCTTTTTTCTTTCAACATCTTCAAATGGTGAATTTTAATTAAATGTAGTACATCAAGTCATGTGATTTTTCACTGTCATATTTGATAAATATCATCAATATTTATAAAATAACATTAATACAGGGTGGCTAATCAAACTCCAGAATAAAATTCCAGTTTTCCTGGCAAAAAAAGAATGTTCCTGATTTTTTTTAAGGCTTGTACTCCTGTTGTGAGACTTTGGGCAGATTAATATGAATGATAATTTTTTAAGTTGGTAAACACATCATCAAATCTTAGTACCCAAGCAATTATTTTGAGAAAATATTTCTACTCACTGTCTTGGTTAGTAGACTATTGGAGTCATAATACACAATTCATATCACCTAAAACCTCATTTATGTCTTAAAACACTTTATTTTAGTACTTCAAGATGGGTCTTTGACTCTTTGTTAAAAATAAATCCTAAGCAGCCCCTGTTGAAAAACTTCAACATGAGCCACCAGAGATAAGAGCCCTGTCATCATAATTATCAACTGTTTTCATTCTATGGCTGGGTCAATTTTCTTCCTTTATCCTTCCACCATTCTTCCTCCTTTAATTACTTCCATTCTTCTCCTCTCACCTGCACACATTTTGTTATCTACTCCTCCCATCTCCCTTGCAGTCTTTTTCTTACATACTTCATCTCCATTATTCTCTTTGGCATCCTCTCCATAATCATTACATGACCACACCATCTCAGTCTAGCTTCCTCTACTATCTTATGTACTTCCACTCTTTCCCGAATAACTTCATTTCTGATCCTGTTTCTCCTCGTGATCGCTAACATGCTTCTCACAAACTTCATTCCCATGGCCTCCACTTTCCTTTTCTCTCTTACATTCAATGTCCATATCTCTGCTTCATATGTGGCAATGGGTACAAAGTACACCTTATACAGCACTTACTTCTCCATAGCAGGTCTCTTACGCAACTAAACACCGCTCTCTTCCTCCTTAAAATAACTCAAGGTAAAATCATTGGATTATTCTACATCCTCATCAAACTTTTTTTTTTAAAGACTTGTCTGTGACCTGGCGGTCTAGGAGTAAGGTTTTGGACTTCTGTACTGTGGGTCTGTGGTTAAATCTTTGATTCCTGCACATTTATTTGATTGCCAAACCCTTCCTTCACCTCTGACAAGACGTGTATTAATCACAACTTGTGAATGTGGGGAATGCCAGGCCTCCACCGTGGTTCGGATCCCACCTTAAGCTGTAGGTCCTCCATTTCATCTCACAATCACCCTACCATTACATATTAGCGTAAGTGCGTATAACACAAATGGGTAGTAAGACGCGGTGCTAATAATAAAATTTAAGGTCTTGATCAGAAAGTTATCATTCCACGTCTTGTGATCTGTGCTCAGCCATGAGTTGATAGTAAGCAAGTTAAAAAATAGAATAATAAAAAAAATATATATCCCCCAAATCAAAGGTGATCTGGAAACTCAACCTTGGAAAATATTTGAAAATTTAATGCCCCTAAAATATTTTGAGAGGTCGTCACCTGGAAGTTTTTTGAAATTTAGATACCCCTAGAAGCTATTTAAAGTGGTCCTTACCTTTAAATTCCAGACACTTTTCCCAAGTTTTTTCCTGATGCACAAAATCCAAGACCAATTTAATTTCTTCCTGGATTTTATTTAATAATGTAGTAGAATTTGATCAATATTGACTGCAAAAAAAAAAAAAGTGTTTGATAGTCTAGTTTCAGCTTTGGATATATTTTACCTGTTTTTTTTTTCTTTTTTAGATTTCACAGTATTGAATACGAGCACCCAATTGTCGTACCAGTCAACCATATTAATGAAAAACATAAATAAGAAATACAATGGTGTGTATGGATGTACTGCAAAAAAACTAGATGGACTCACTAAAATAAAATCAATCAACTTTAATGTCAAAGGTAAGCCATAAAGTTTACTAAGGAGGTAGTCCTACAGTGAAATCATGTTAGAAAGCAAACTAACTACCTTTATTATGTCAACACATTGAATAAATGAAATGATTACAATATTAGTCAAAATGTACTTCTAATATAGAAGGAAATAGTTTTTACAGTAATATAGATAGCGCTGTTAGCTGTCACAAGAAAAAACAGGATTAGGAATTAGAAACTATCTGGGAAAGATTGGAAGTACAGGTTGTACACAAGATAGTAGGGGAAGCAAGGCTGAGATGATATGAGCATGTAATGAAGATGTAAAGGGAGAGAATATCAAAAAGAATGATAGAGATAGAGAATATTGAAAAAAAAAGCAAGAGAGACCAAGAAAGAGATGAGAGGAGCAGATAACAGAAAGTGTGCAAGTGAGAGGATTAGAATTGAATTGATTAAAGGAAGAATGTTGGAAGGATAGAGGAAGATGGAGGTATTTTACAAAACTGACTCAGCCACAGGCTGGAAATAGTTGATGATGATGATGATAATAATAAGGTTTATTTACACTGAAAACAGGAACACATTTATTCACATTTTACATTACTGCCACTGGGAAAATAAATAATAGCTGCCTCATTTTATCGACCTAGGTTTAATTCTATCTGAACTTACAAGAAGGGAGTGTGAAACATGCAACCACTTCTTGAATGAGGGGGAAAAAAAAGGGTAGAAAAAGGACATTGGTACAGAATAAGAGGACACCTATATAGGAACATCTGTTTTTAAAAAACAATTCAATCAGAAGTAATAATATACAATTCAAACTTGGTTGATTTACCATAACCTTAGATTTTTATGACCATTGGTGTGTTATTAAAAAAAGGTTTCAAATTCATTCATTCCTCAAATATATATTGTCACTCAGGGGTGTCGTACAAAATATATTTTGAGGTGTGAAAGAATGACTTTTCCAACTCAAAGTGTTCTGAAATTAGAAACATGCCCATGTGACAAGAGCATCGTAGAAAACACCAGGGTCACGGGGTTTTGGGGTTCTCCCCCGGGAAAATTGTGCCTTGAATTGAGGATTTATGTAACTGAATTTTTAAAATTATTTGCTAGTAATGGGTTTTTTCAGTTACAAGAGTTATTTGTTTAAACATTCATCAGCTTTGCTTATAGGAAAACTAACAAATTTCCGCTCTTAAAAACTCCAGGCTTTATCAAGCGATCAGCTTTAAACATTACCTAACTTTCTTAAGGCTACTAGGCTACTAGTTTCTAGCAGGCTAGTAGAATTAGCCTTGAAACTAGAAGATAGTGACAAGGGCGCTACTAACCTACTTAATTAACTAAGCTTTCTATACAATCTACAACAGAAGGTATCTCCTTTCAATAGTTGATGAGCTATGAAGTTGGGAACTTTAAAACTTGTCTGTACAAGTCTGCTGTAAAGAAGTTTCATAAGCTAGAATTTCCCAACTCATTATCTTGACTCTCCAAAAAATGTCCGACTTTCCAGCTTTTCCTCAACATTGAGGGTTTAGAGGGGTTAACCCTGTTGCACTTTTTGTCACTTTACAAAGTGAAATATATTTAAATCACTTGCCAAGAAAGTTACAAAGTATATTCGCCAAGAAGGTGAATATGAAACAGTTTTTAGAATATTTTCACATGTTAGAAAAAGCCAAAACTACCTAAACAAGATAATAACTTTTACAGGCTATATACGATAACCTTGCATAAACTTTTATTAAAATATGAAATAATAGGGGTGTGCAAATTTTTGAAAACTTCGCTTCTAATATTCATTCACTTCAACTTTGATTTGAAAGTAAAATTTCAGATTCAACAATTACAAAGCTTCACCAAAAAAATATAAAGTTAAAACACACATTTATATTTATTTTTTAAATTTTCTACAGATATTTACATCACAAATTAGTGTTAGTGTAGACAAATTTGAAATAATTATATTACATTTTGTAATAATAACTTATCCATAGAACACACTAGTTTCATGTTGAGCTGGACTGCTGAGGACAGTGAGATTGAGGTTCGAATATTGGTTGGGTGAACTGAGGGTGGTTTTTTCTATATGGTTTTTCACTCTCCTTCCACACAAATGAAGGCTCACTGCCTCTAAATTCAACCTTCTCAATCTCGAACCCATTAGCATAATTAGTACTTAAGCTCCATTTTTATTTATCATATGGACTAAATAGTCGAGCTATTATATTTGTTTGTTAATTATGGTTATAATCTCATCTAAATATCAAATTCTTTAAATTTAAAAATTATACTTGTTGATCCCCTTTTCCAGGTGTCATTTTTTTAATATAAAGACTATTAATTTAGGACTAAATATATTAATAAAGTTCGGATTACATCATTTAGTAAATCACATCTAATAGCTAAATTTACATAGTTATATAGAATAGAATATTTTTATCAAATATTAAATATTTTTTTAAATATACAAACTTCGATCCAGTTTCAGAAATATTTCATATTGTTCGATTCAACTTCACACACTCCTTCTGTTAAATAACATAGTGGATGGAAAAACCCCCCAACTCTTTTACATAATGTTGCCCATGGTATGTTTAATATGCAAAACAAATACACACCAGCACTATGTAAATGGGAAATTTTGTTACTGTGTTTTGATTATAGATCTTCAAGCACCCTTCTTCATTGATACCAACATGAACGAAACAAATTGGTACAATGATAGTAGAACTACCATTCAATGGAAATGCTTGGTCGGAGGAACCCCACAGCCTGTTATCACCTGGTATAAGGTATGAGCATAATTTATTAATAGATACCTTAATTTGTGGTAAATGATTGGATTTTGTTAAATAAAAATTTGAATCCTGGTCATATGTATTGGGATGGTGTTTCCTAAATAGTTTCCCACTGCTCTCTCTCCCTACACAAATATGAGTACGTTTCTTCTAAAATTCTATCTTCCTCATCTTTACCTGATTAAGGCCATTCAACAATAACAAATAATATTATTTACTAACAAGTGTATAATTATTAGCTATAAAAAGTGATTAATTAATTTCAAATCAAGGTTTATTAATTTGGGGTATTTAACATGCACTTTCTGAACAGATTGATTATATAAGCACACAAGTATTTTTTTAAGCAAGAGCGAAAGTATCCTACTATTTTTCCAGGAAAGGCATTTTCACATGCCTTCGAAAGTTATTTAACATACCACAATTGACATGGGACTGACGGCTTTACTTCCCCTCCAAAGGAAGTTGTTCTACAGATTTTTATCACTCAAGAAATATCTGTCGACTGTGGCTGGGTTTGAAGCAATGAACATTGGGTCCTGAGGCAAGCACTTTACCTCAAGACCACCGAGGTCACCATTCTCAAATCATCACAATTCACAAGTTATAAGGGGTCAAACTCACTATTTCATGCTTTTTGTGTATTATTGATAAGGTAAGGTAATTAATGTGTGGTGCTGGATTTTTTTTTTTTTTTAACTAGACATGCAAATGAGATGTTTACAATGAAATATTATTATTTATATTTTTAATATCTCATTGTGTACACCTCATAGGCATGTCTCGTTATACTAAATTTCATCCCCACACATTAATTACCTTACCTTAACAATGGTACACAAAAAGTATGAAAAATTACTAATATAGGCCCAGTTTAGGTTTTGACTTCCCGTATCAAAGCTAGGTGTGACATTGTAACATGTTGGTGCTTTATTTTTTTAGCAATGTCTCTTACTACCTGTTTAGGTTATACCCATATGTATGCATTTGTGTGAAGAGAGAGAGAGAGAGTCGTAAATTATTTAAGAAATATCACCCTGAGTACACTCGACTGGGATTCAAACCACGATCTCTCTGTCATTGGCAGTCTAGCCTATTGTGAGAGTGATCCCTTAGACCATGCAGCCACCAAAGCAGGTATGTTGGTGATGAATTAAAACTATACCAGTTTGATAGGGAAATAAAAATAAGCCCATCTATAAATTCCTTTGATTCCCTGAGTTTCATCCACTGAAAAAAAAAACCACGATGTTTACATGATTATAGCCACATATTTTACTTGAAATCAATAATTTAATTAATGAGTGTATTAAGTGTATTTTATTCTTAAAGGAAAACATTATTTTTATCTTATTTGATTGGATATAAAAAACAAAAAAGACTCTTTTTTTTAGGATGATGTTCTACTTTCAAAAGAAACAATTCAAGGAAGTAATAACGAATCTAGATTCGAGTGGAGTGATGGAAACCAGTCCCTGACCATAAAGTTCTTGGATGAAACTGATGATGGAACTTATAAATGTAGTGTGAAAAACAAAATTGACGTTCTTGAGAAATTAGTCAAACTAACGGTTAAAGGTAATATAAACAGTATTATTCATTGATAAATAGTTGGAAATGAATGGTGGGATATTTAATCAAAAATGTTGAAGTGTTGTGTTTTAGACTTTGCCCAAAAGTCTCTTTATTCATTTTGGTTTGAATCGGGTCGACACCAAAAACTTTCACAGAGTGTGAAAGCAGACGGGGTGTGGGCGATTTCTAGTTCAATATTAATATCACCCCATACAGAATTTTTTTTAGCACCTCATCTTAACTACCCGTGCGAGCTATACACTTAAGTACTAATTACGCTGATGGTGTTAGTGATCAAGAAGGTTTTAATATATAAAGTGTACCCACATTTGCATGGAGGGAAAGAGTGGAAAATCATTTTGAAAAGATCACCCTCAGTACACCCAACTGAGATTCGAACCTCAATCTCCCCTTCATCGGTAGTATAGTAGTATACTGTGAGAATCGTGCGTTAGACCATGCGGCCACCAAGGCGGGTCATGCGGAACTAAAGATGTGGTTAGTCAGAGGGTGTATGACTAATTATGGAGTAAAGGGGGATTTGATTATAGTGGCATTGTGGCAACAAGAAAAATATGTTGAGCCTTAAGAAGGAATCTCAATTCTTCTCTGGGTTAAGTAAAGTCATCCCAATATTACTTGCCAATAAACACACCAAAAATATATCTCTTCTCCTTATGTCAACAACCTGAAGGTTGGTTTTATGTGATTTCTATCCATCCTGAGCTGAGTATGCATTCAACCCTTTGACTGGTTAGTGCTGCTCACACTATCTGGTAGAAATGTCATATAATAGGAGAGTTCAGAAAGAGTGTTGGTTTCTTGTTGCCTTTCACACAGAATTTCTATGAGCAAGAGTGTTAGGACCTACCAATTCTGCCAGACAGGTGCGTATTTTCACATACTTCCCAAGGTTATATTACAAGCCACAGTTGATATGTGACTGATGGCTTTACTTTACCTCTGAAGGAAGTTGTGCTACAAATTTTTATCACTCAAGGAAAATCTGTTGACCTCAGCTGAGTTAGAACCCACAAACATTGGGTCCTTAAGTGAGCACTTTACCTCATGACCACTGATATAGACTAAAATTCTAACCATGGGCAAACTTTGGATTTGATCCAATTTCATTTAACATCTTTTGTGAATTTAAAATATATAATTTGAAATGTTTGATGTTTTCTTCTTAAATTTGATTTTATCTCATTATAGCCTAAACTGACAAAGCAAAAATAGTTTTGAATGGCTCAAAATTAATTATTTATCATTAAAGATATATATTGTATTTAAGTCCACTTCTTTTTACAACATTTTATAATAATACAAGTATTTCTCACATATTTATTTTGTTTCGTTTAGTGGTAAACTGGCAGCCTTTATGTATGTTTGTTAGGTTGGTTCTAGAATTAAGATAAGCTGCCTTCGTAAGAATTTAAAGCAATGATATATTTCAAAGTGAATTTAATGATTAATATATGAGGATATAATATAAAGTAAAATGGTTGCACTCCTAGAGTGTGCCTTCTATAAGCAATGGGAGTAAATGTATATTAATGTATAAGTTTTGTTTTTCTCTCACTTTACACAAAGTATTTTTGGTTTACAGGTGCGGGATTTAGTGCAGGAGTCATTGCCGGCATTTCTGTTATGATTATTCTTTGTTTAGCGATTGTCATTTATATGGCATGGAAAATTCGAAAAGAAAGGGTAAGTTTATTTTAATATTACTGTAGGGGAGTGAAGTAAAAATGAAGGATATACATACATATATATTTCTTTTAGCGAGAGCACTTAATATTTGCTATGACTTGTAAAATGCAACTAGGTAATGCTATAATATTTCATGCTGATAAGACACTTCATGAAAGAACCTCATAAAAATGTGCTCTTTATGTAAAATAATACTAATAATATTGTACTTGATTACAAAATATGCTTTTATATAATATTCTTAGAGTGTACTTAGTATTTAAAGAAAGAATACATGTACTTATTTTGTATAAGATAATATAATAAAATAACACAAATATAAAACTAAATCTTCATAGATGTCAGTTGTCAGATACCATTCTCCAATTAGAGTGGAAACAACTAAATACGGTGGTTTTGATTCCCCCCCGAAATTACGCAAGGAGATGACAGTAGCTGGGTTGATTCATTTTGAGGAAGGAGCCATGGACAATATGAACCCTGAGCTGCCTTTGGACGAACAGGCCGAGTTGCTGCCTTATGACAAAAAGTGGGAGTTCCCCAGGGACAAACTAAAACTCGGTTAGTAAAAAATTAAACAGGATATTCAAAAAACAATTTTATTGAATTGTATAGTGATAAATGCTAAAATGGTTAGCTTGGTAAACAAACTAGTACTTAATGTGAAATAAAGTAGTAAAAATGTAACAACATTAACGGGAGCCATATTCACTCTGGTCCAATTTAAAGCCAGAAAAACTACTAAATCTACTTTAATGTTTAAAAATGAGGTGGTCTAATGGCTAGATAATTTTATAATAAAGGAAATTGTTGAAACTAAATAAAAAGGAAAAATAAACTACTAAGAATAAATTTGATGAAGAAAGCCCACCTAAGGAAAGAGGAAAAATGTGGGAAGAATCCAATGCACAAAGGTGACATCTTCTTCCTTTCTTCTGTCTTCTCTAGTAGAAGTAGTCACACACACATTTTAACACAAATAAAATATTTTGGCATTGTTGCCTTTATCAAACACAAAGAAGAAGAGAGTACAAATAACACAAACAATGGATTACTCCATTTTGAATTCAAATTTGTGCATTGGATTCTTCCAACATTTTTTCTCTCTCTCTAGGTGGGCTTTCTTCATCAAATTTATTCTTAGTAGTTTTCTTTTTCATTTTTCTTTAGTTAAAATCCACGTTAATGTATTTGTATGTCAAGCTATGTGACCTGCTGCTGTCACTTTTGATAAATACTATCAATATATTTTATACAATAGCTCTTATAATATAGTAATAACTAATATATTATCAATGTTAGCTGAAAAAAAAAAGTTTGTATTTTCTAAAATGCACTCGCTTGGAAAATTGCACTGTGGATTAACAAGTTAAAATATTGAGATTAACATATAATAAACAAAATTTCAAGGCAAGTATTTATTTCCTTTACCCCTAAACAAATCGCTGTCAGAGAATCACAATTTGAATCTCTAATAAACACCTGAGCTATTTACAGCTTGTTTCCCCTAGGCAAACAGCTATGTGATGGACCATTTGAGTGTGATTGTACCTAATAAACATCTGAGTTATTTACAACTAGTTTCCCCGAGGTAAACTGCTAGGTGAGGGACTATTTGACTGGGAATTTACCTAATATTCACCTGAGTTATGTATAACTTGTTTCCCCCAGGTAAACAACTGGGTGCAGGAGCATTTGGAGTGGTCATGAAGGCCGAGGCGTGGGGGATTGTTGAAGGTGAGACGGTCAGCACTGTGGCTGTAAAGATGGTGAAGAAGAATGCAGATTACACTTACCTCAAGGCGCTTGCCTCTGAACTCAAGATCATGGTGCATCTTGGGAAACATCTTAATGTGGTGAACCTTCTGGGAGCAAGCACCAAAAACCTCGCTAAAAGTAATATTGAATAACTAAAGAAATATAGATAATAAAACTTTTGCTAAAAAAATAAAATTAAAAAAATAGTACATTAAAAATGTTATTATATTTGGAAAAAGGTACAGGAGAGGTGGACATAGATATATAAAAGGCACTAACACAGTACAACATTTACAAAAATATATAATTATAATACAATTGTCTCACAAACAGACTGTGTTTTATTTTATTCTGCTGAAGAAGGGATTGATGTTCCCCTGTGTTTTATTTTATTCTGCTGAAGAAAGGATAGATGTTCCCCCGAAAATTACATAATTATGTGTTTTGCTGTGTTTTAATTGTGAACTTAAGAGGCTTACAGTTTTCTGGTAAATGTGTAGGCCCTAAACTTATATCCTCCTTTCAATGTTTAATTAAATATAGCCATTTAGCATCTTTTTACTTTCTCACTATCTTACAGATATAGAAAGTATTGTGGTCGTCAAAGAACTCGAACTCTAGTTGTTGATGAATTTTGACGTTTCATGACTTACCCCCTCACTCACCTACCCCCGCCCCCCTCTCAAGTTCTAAAATTGGTTTTTGAATTTTCGTCAGTCTGTCTGTACCTCGGAGTAGAGCCTAAGCTATTTTACCAATCGGGCTAAAACTTGGTGTCTAGGGTTACCCCCAGGGGTTTTTTGAAATTGGATATTTAACCTTAAAATTAAGGGTAGTTTACTGAAGGGAAAAAAAGAGAAAATATCAATTTTCTCAAAATCGGCTCTAGTGATTTTGATTAGATTTCCTTTCCAAGCAGTGATCAATCAAAATGGCTACTCTATTATTTTTTTTTGGCAAAATGACTTTAATGGTTCGGGTCTTTCATTGTATTAAAAGAATTTAAAATATGTATAAAGGTGTTTTAATTAAAGAGTAAAGTAAAAAAAACTGCAAATAACAAAAGTAGCACTTCAAAAATATACGGTTTTATCTAAAACCTTTTATGATATTGAAAATGTATGATTTTTGTTGACACAGAGGAGCTTCTAGTGATTGTGGAGTTCTGTCGTTATGGGAACCTTCACAACTACTTGATCAGGCATCGTGATCATTTCATTGACCAAATAGACATTAAAACTGGACAGATAGACCCGTCAATAGGCAGTGATATCCTGGCCAGAGCTGCAGCGCTCAGTGCTAAAACAAAGTAAGTACACACACACAATATATATCCAGATAGGTTGGCCGAAGTAGTATAAAACATATTTTAAACAGCGGATAAAGCAAATTGAAGTCATATATAAAATCATCTTTACTTAAGAAATAAAGCTTCATCAGAAGATAAATCACAATGAATAACATTACTGTAATTACACCTTCAATGATAGGATTTGATAACCTGTCTTGTGGTATAGTGGTTAGAGCCCTTTGTTGCTTACCCAGAGGTCCCGGGTTCGATTCCCAGCTAGTACTGGGGAATTTTTCTCGAAAGGAGAATAATTCCTATGGTCCCAAGTGTTTGGTTAAGATCTTCAGTGGCTCCACCACGTCGTATTGCCTTTCATCATCCCCTTATCTCATTGGGATATGAAAAGAGCCTCTACGGAAAGAATGTACAAATACTACAACTGGGTGTCACCTGGGCAACGGCACATTAATATTGGCTTGTCTTTCCACAAACTGAGGTACAGATTGATGTAGCCTAGACACGCCATTATTATTATTAATATAGTATTTGATACAAATTTCAAGCTTCTTGTTGAGTGATGTTATAATAGATAAGCTTTATTCTGCATGTGATTAAATTCCCGAATATTGTACAGTCTTCTTTGATTTCTCCTTTCTTTACTAATTTGTTCAAATAGATTTAAAATGGCTGTTTTTACTTTCTAATATCAAGAGAAAGTATTGAGATCATGAAGAAAATTGATCTCAAGATTATGATGAATATTTATGTTTTTCATGAACATGGAACTTAAAAAAGTATTTATTATTATTATTATTATTATTTAGCACCGCGTCTTACTACCCGTTCGGGTTATATGCTTAAGTACTAATTACAATAATGGATTAGGAATTGGGAAGGTTGAATTAAAGGAAGTGAACCCGCATTTGCGTGGGGGGAGAGTGGAAAACCATTTAGGAAAAACCACCCCCAGTTCACCCGACCGAGATTCGAACCTCAATCTCCCCGTCCTCAGCAGTGGGCTCAACACGACAAGCGCGTTAGCCAACTACGGCACAGAGGCGGGTTTAAAAAAGTAGATTTTACAATTCCCTCTATTTGTCTGTGAGCCTGTTTCTGGCCACAGATTCAAAACGGTTTGTTGGATTCTGTTCAAACTTGATATTAAGATTTTACAGCCTTATACCACATTATTTGTTTTCACCCCAACCCTTTTAAATTAAGGGTAGTTTAGTTATGAGTCTTTTTTCATTAATTCCAAATTTTTTGAAAATGGCTCTTGGTTTTTCTTAAAATGAATATATAGAGGATTTGTTTGACACAACAAATAGCGCTGTATTGTTTGTTTTTGATCAAAAATTTATCGAAGGTTAGTTTACTAATGGGAAATTTTGGAAAATTTTAAACATTTCAAAAATAGCTCTAACGATTGTGTTCATAATGTATATCTGGAGATTGTGTGGTATGACAAATAGCAATGTATTATTGTTTTATGGGGTAAAACCTCATTTATGGGTAGTTCACGGATGAATTATTTTTCAAAGACTTATTTCTAAAATGGCTCTAACAATTTGGTTTCAAATGGGTATCTTGGAGTGTTTTACATGAAAAATAACCCTGTATACCTGATTTTGGATAAAAAATTTATAAAGGAGCGTTTACTGATGAGTGATTATGAAAATTACAAATATATTTTTAAAATGACCCCAACGATTTCACTTAAAATGTTTATCCGGCGAGTGTTCAACATGAACATGATAGATAAAACTTTATACTTGTTTTTATGGGGAAATTTGGCCATGAGCTGTGTACTGATGGCGGTTTTTTTTTTATTTGAATGTTTAAAAAAAATGGCTTTAGAAAATTGTCTTAAAACGGGTATCTGTTAAGTAAAAGTAGCCCACCAGCAGGTACCCCACTCTGAATTGAAGGAGGTCAATCCCCTTTCACCCATATAGTGACATTAAGAATGAGACAATAAAGCTTTAGACAAGCAGTTCACTTGCTCATTCTTCATGTCACAATATGGGTGAAAGAGGATTAACCTCCTCCAATTCAGAGTGAGGCGTCTGCTGGATATAGCATTAGCACCGCGTCTTACTACCCGTTCGGGTTATACACACTTACGCTAATGTGTGTAATGGTAGGGTGATTGTGAGATGAAATGGAGGGCCTACAGTTTAACGTGGAATCCGAACCACGGTGGAGGCCTGGCATTCCTCACATTCACAAGATGTCTTGTCAGAGGTGAAGGAAGGGTTTGGTAATCAGATAAATTTGTGCCAGGACCGAGGATTGAACCCCGGACCCCAGCACATAAGTCCGACACCTTACCACCAGGTCACCCTGCTGGATATAGAAGGTGGGCTACTTTTCCGTGGGCCATCCTGTATTAAAATATTTATGTAGATTTGTTTAAAAAAAAGGTAAGTAGTTAATTAATGACTGATTTTTTAAATAGCTCTAATTATTTGGTTCAAAATCGGTATCATGGAATTATTTTAAATTATAAATAGTAATGTAACTTTATTTACCTATCTAAAATTAATTAATTTAGGGGTGGTTTACTTAATTGTTATAGAAAATTTAAATTTTTTAGAAATTAACCTTTAAGACTGAATTCAAAATGGTAATCTGGGAGTAGTTTTTCATGATAAATAAGAATACATTTTTATCTTTAGAAATAACAAATAATTTTAGAGTGATTTACCGATAATTTATTTTTGAAAATTTGAATTTTATTAAATATAGTTGAACAATTTGGTTTAAAATTTGTATATAAAAAGTGATTATTGTGATTAACAAGTTGATGTGTTTGTTTATATGAGGAAAACATAATTAACGGTAGTTTACTAAAAACATATTTTAGAAAATTATCATTGAAGCCATAATACACAATATGAGAAAGTTTGTGCAATTGTGTCATACCATTTATTTTCATTGCTTGGACATTGTTATGTTAAGTAGGGGTGTGCGAAGTCTATTTTTACAGTTCAGAGAAAATTCTAATCGAATATATTATGAAATATCCTTGAAGCCTAATCAAATTGTGAATATTTTCTTATAGCTGTTTTATGCTTGAAAAAATATTTATATTGTGGTTATTTTATAACTTATGCACTTAGATTACTCGAAAAATATTTATGGTTTTTAATATTTAGTGTTAATCTGACAAATCAAACTACTATTACAACTTTTCAATTACTTCAGTTTTTTTCAATATGAATATTAATTTGTAATGTATAAAACAACTCAGAATGGTTATAATTGAAAATAAATAGAGTACTTTAGTTGTCAATATTTTTATTGGCAAACCTTTGAAGTTGAAACTGATGTTTGTTTCGAAGCCAAGCCAAAGTTTCACACACCCTATTGCTAAGCATTATGTTATTGCATTATATTTGGTCAAAATTATTGGCGAAGGTCTAAGTTTGAATCCTGGCATACTAGATGTGGTTTTACCTGAACTCTTTCCCTGCAAATACATTTCCTTTAAGCTATTAATTATATTAAATTTTTAATATCCATTGCCTTAATGATAAAACTAAAAGTAAGACACTCTAAGCTCTAGATTAGAAAATACATACTTAGCATAGAGATAAGTTTCCAGTTTTTGAGGGAGCATATCAAGAGAAATAGGATTAGAAATGAAGATGTATGGGCTAGAGTTGGACTACATGAGGTGCATGAGATAAGGAAGCAAGGGCGAGATGGTATGAACACATAATGAGTATGGAAAAGAAAATGATCCCAAATAGAGGGATGAAGTTGAAGTTTGAAAGAAAAAGAATGTAAGGAAGAATTGGGAGAAGCAGATAGCAACAAGTGTGCAATTGGAAGGAGAAGAAGAATGGACAATAGTATGGGAGGAACAATGGTGAAAATACAGAGGAAGATGAAGGCATTTTACTAACCTAACCTGACCCGGCCACTGGCTGGAAACTGTTGATGATGATGATGAATTAAGTTCCCAATAAAATATGATATATCTATTATCTTAGCACAATAGATTTTTTATATACTTTTATCACTATATTTAGATTATCTACTAATATCTATTTATATTAATTCATGTGGCAGTGAGATTATTTTTTTAAATTTGGACCTATAACTGCACAATTTTTTACCATATAGGCCTATTGTATTGTTAAAGTTATATTGGTTAGAATAAGTAGGATAGAAAGGTAATGCTATTAAAAGTTACTAGCAATATAGATTTTAGCACATTTAATGAAGTTAAATATGTAACCATCTTAAGTTGAGAACTAACAATAATGCTTTACTGTATTTATGTTTAAGTTTGATTATTATATACTTCCTTCAAACATTTCATTTGTGCCAGGGCGGAACAGTTAGTAAGCACACGTAAATTCTCGGTATAAAAATTATCTGGATTTGAATAAAAAATTTGTTGTTTTACTATCAGTTTGGGTTATATCGTATGTATGGATTACACTAATGGGTTTAGGGATTAGGAAGGTTATATTTAGAATAAGTTTACCCGCATTTGTGTGGAAGGGGAGAGGAAAACCATTTTGGAAAAACCACCTTTAGTAAACCTGACCAATATTTAAACCTCGAGCTCCCTGTCATTGGCAGTCTAGTTTACTGCAACTGTAGCACCTTAGGCCATGCGTCCATCGAAGTGGGTTTGAATGAATTGAAAATGACAGGGGACGTTTGGCTGGGCACGCCATTGCTCTACCACTGAGCTATCCAGGGATCATCTCGTGCTCAAGGGTCATTCTTCACTTGTAGCTTATGGTAGTGGTAGTCTGTGATGAACGTAAGTGAATATCATTGGCTACTAAGAGCTATCATTGATGTCACAGCCGTCCAGCTGTGGCTTTAATCTGCCAATATTTCAAGTGCATTGTACTGGAACTTGTTAACCTTAGAACATCCTACTGTTATTTCTTTACGCTTTCTAAAAGTTTTTGACGGATTAGAGCCTGAAGGCTATATTGCAGTGACTGATGATCCTGGTCTAAACTTCACCACATTGGGAATTGAACTATCCGACTAGTGCCGATGCGTGGCACATTGCGTACTGCCACCTGCCTCAAGACAAGAACATATTTGCTTTGCTACTCTTGTCCTAGTGGACATCTGTGTGATAATTGAAGAGGAACATTAAGATTGCAGCCCATCCACAAAATGTTTAATGCTATGAGTCAGTAGTGAATATTTCTAAGACTATCTGGAGCACATGTGAATCCTCATTTAATATACTGAGATATGGTGGAGATACAGTCCAATTTTTATTAGCAGGGTCCTTTAGAAAATAAAAACTTTTTTGTAGTCTAATTGATAAAAAAAATCTATTTTATTAGTGTTATTTTATAGGTGTTGGTAATATATAAGAAAATACAGTTTTTGTATAACATGACCTGACCTATAAATGTGTGAAAGTAGATCTAATAACTTTTCTAACTGTCATCTAAGACCCTTCCTACAAAAATTTGACACTATCTAAGACACTTGCAAAACTTGGTCCAACACACTAAGTTGTGGTGTTGTGTAGTCTAACTGGTCTACAGACTAATTTGTTGCAAATTAATGCTTATCTTTTCTTCTAACTGTGGGTAGATTTAAAAATATAGTTTAGAATTTAATCCAAACATCCATAAAACTCCATATTCAATGTTAAAAGTATTTAATCAAGAGTGGGGAAATTGAACGATACAAGTGTAAATCAACTAACTGTGGTGATGGTAACATTACTAACATTTATGTCATTAGGTTAAAGTATGCAGCTCTGTCGTTTTCTAATAACAGCGGAGAAAATAGCTCCGGGGAGGACTACAAGTCAACATCGGGTTATTTGGAACCCCGGAGTCCCGGAATTGTACCCAGCAGTCCTGGGCTAAACTCCGACATGACTTTCATTTCTATGACTCCAACAGGTACACACACAAACTACAGTTGAACCACAAATATTACAAACAATATCTCTTAATTTTTGGAGAGCATATTTATTTAATTTTCTGTTTTTATTTATAATTTCAAAATTAGTATTTTTAAATAATTAGCTTGAAAATGAACGATTGAATAATTTTTCAGACAAATTAAAGTGCACGTGTCAATTTATAAACAATAATGCAAATATATAGATTAAAAAAAAAAAACATAAATGTCTCATTTGCAAATATTTTTTTTAAATGTAAGCTTTGTTGTTAATTTAATTTGATGATATTTCCCTTACAAAACAAGGTTTGTTTTTAGGTGAAGATAGTATGATGCTAAGTAACAACAGCTCTCAGCCCGAGTGGAGGTCAAATGTTCGTGGGGATTACAAACCAAGTCATGTGCGTCCCATCTGCACCAGGGACCTACTGTGTTGGGCCTTCCAGGTGGCTAGGGGCATGGAATACCTTGTAGGCAGAAAGGTTAGTGAGTACACAGCCATGATAACTTTGTTCATGTTACCAGGCGTCTTGTGTGTTCTTGTTATAACTTTTAAAATCGTTTACAAATATCACTCTCAGCATGAAACCTGTTTTTATAATTTTTCTCCCTCTGGATGATAATTATGTGTGTAAGGGGTGTAAAATATTATATTAAAATTATTATTTTTCTCCTCGTTTTACACATGAAAAGTATGAGGATTGAGCTACAGTTATCAATGATGGCATTATCAAAACCAAATATATAAACTCTACTAAAATGTTTTGAACTATCATGATTGAAAAGGTGTCTTAAGATCCTGATTTATTTTTAAAATTGATTTTTCACACAAGGTGTAAATCATTGTAACTGCGGGAATGTACATATTGAGGAGACAACAATTCAATTAATTTAAAAATTACACCTGAACACAAGAATCGAACCCAGAACCTTTGGCTTAGCGCACCAATGCTCTACAACTGAACATTTGTCCCACACTCAGAGTAAATTATTCACTCATAGTTTAAGGCAGTCTGTGTTAGACGTGTGGAAATCATCAGCTACCACGAGCTATAATTAATTCCACAATCCCCTTTGTCTCGGCAGCATAACAGTTTTCCCACAGCTTGTTACAAAACAAAGAATGCTGTCTAAAAAAGAGATTAATATTGATTTATGAGTCAGCAGCACCTGCCGGAACAAGAAGCACACTTTGTTTCCCACCCAAAACTTTACTGGAAAGAGCTAATCGGACCCGACTTAGGGGGATGGATAAATTCCACGCCTTTTCTACAGCATTCAGGATCCCATCCACCCTTACTAGCTAACTAAAAATTCCCAAATAGAATATATTCTAAGATCACAAATACTCCTTTATCATAAAGAGAAGTAAAGGTGAACATTTAACTTTGGTTATGGATAAAGTTGTATCTGAATAGTACATCATTAAACTAAATATATAGTTGAAGAAAGGACACATGTACACAGGAATCGTCACTGAGTCACTGTTGGCTATGATTCAATGATATCCCCAGAAGCCGATGAATTCACATGCTCATAACAAATTCCACCTTAAGCTATGAGTGAAGAATGACCCCAAGAATTTGACAGTTCTTGGATAGCTTTGGCGTGCTAAGCCAAAAATCTCTGATTCGATTCCTGTGTGTAGGTGTCGTTTTTCAATTATATTTCATTAAAAACCCCAAAGAAATGCTGAAAATGGGGTATTATGATCCTGGTAGTAGGTGTAGAAGCTGCATATGTGATGGATTTAACACATTAAATCCATATCATTAACCATAATGGCTCATTGCTTAGTTATTATTTCAGGTGTTGCATGGTGATCTAGCGGCTCGCAACATACTTCTAGCTGACGACAACATTGTGAAAATTTGTGATTTTGGTCTTGCCAAAAGTATGTACAAATCAGACAATTACAAGAAAAAAGGAGACGTAAGTTATCACTATTTGTTCCATTATTATTGTTGAATTTTTGTAGATTAAAAAAAAATCTTTGCTATTTATTTAATTGATATAATATGAATGAAAAAAGTGCAGTGAGCAAAAACAAGGTTACTATCGAACGTGAAATTAGGGCAATACCGAGAAACATGTTTCGTGATGTCATGAATAATTTCAGAGCAAGGCTTCAACAATGTGTGAATGAAAATGGAGGACATTTGCAAGACATTATTTTCCATACCTAACTGGTGTTCTAAAAATTGTTTTATGGTGTAAATAATAATGGCAAAATATGCTGAATTTAATGACAAAATGTAAACAATTTTTTGTTTGACAATATAAAAGTTATTACACTTGCAAAACTGTCATATATTTCTGCCGCACCCTGTATCAATAGGATTAGGAAGATATTAATGCAATTTGTAATACATGTATGTCATAAATCATCATCGACTGTTTCCAGCCTGTGGCTGAATCAGTTTAATAAAATGCCTCCATCTTTCTCTATTCTTCCACCATTCTTCTCCTTTCACTTGCATATGTTATCTGCTCTTCCCATCTCTTTCTTGGCCTCCATTGAGGTCTCTTTCCTACATACTTCATTTCCATAATTTTCTTTGGCATCCTCTACTATCTCATGTACTCACCCCCACTATGTGTGTATGTGTGCGTGCGTGTGTGTGTGAAATTTAAAACATTTGAACTTTTGGGCATATTAAAATTTTATCAGAACTAACTTTATGCGCATAATATAGGAAACCACCCCACTAAAATTTAATATATCATGGTGACTACAGACAAGGAAAACAAGGAAAATCTGAAAAAGTCAGGGAATTTTTGGATAACAGGGAAAATAGGGAAATGTCAGGGAATTTAACTAAAAATAAGGACAAGTCAGGGAATTGAAAAAATATGTCTAAAATATCCCATTAATTTTGCAACTAAACACTGAATCAAAAGTAAATAATAAGTCTACCTAAATAAAAAAAAAACTTTTATTTTTTTAAATAACTGATAAAACTGTTTATATTTAGTAGATACAAACTTTTTTTAGTACGTGATCAATAATAATAAAACAAAAGTCATCATCCACCATTAAAACTGGAAAAAAGTAGTCAGGGAAAATTGAAAATTGTTGCCTGGAGATTTTGTAAAATATGTTTTGTAGCCACGCTGATAGTAATGATTTGTAAAAATAGTTAGCTTTTTACTAACTAATATTAGATATTTAATAACATTTTTGTCATTAATATAACTATAGTTAACTATTTATATAACGATTTCTAGAAAGAAAAAAATACTCTTCATATTACAATACATTTACCTACATTTTTTTATTCAATTAATGGTACCAACAGAGGTAACGTTCGAATGATCACAACTATACAAATAAAGTATCCCAAATATGAAATTGCTTCTTCTTTAGCGATCCTCCTTATTTCTTGTTCTGCTTCTGAGTCCGGCTTTTCAAATTTTGTGAATGTTGCTTGTGGTGGTACCATTTTACAGTAAGTAGTTTTGTGGTCCACTAAGTCTAAAAGATGTTATCATTGAATGATTTTCTACAACTTCTGGGTTATATTACACAAATTTTTTGATTTTGTAAACTCATAGAAATTTAAGATTATTTCTCTTATAATTTAATGTCATGGAAATATATATAAGCATATTGTTAAAATTATTTATCTCATATTATTATCTCATGCTTTTGTTTAGTAGGAAGAGACAATTATTATTAATACTATTATAAGTTTGTATAACTTTGTATCTGAAGAATAGTCAACTTCAGTGCCTCTAAGTTGCACTACACAGTGCACTGATTTGTAAAGTAGATTAGATTTTTTTTTTAAATCCAAATTCAATGATATAATTTTCTACAAATGAAGAATTTAAGACTAAATAAATTCACCCATGATGTTTCAATGTACAGGGTCCACTGCCTGTGAAGTGGATGGCAGTTGAGTCCATAAGAGACCGTATTTTCTCCACACAGTCCGATGTCTGGTCATACGGAATAGTCCTCTGGGAGTTCTTCTCTCTGGCCAGGACACCGTATCCAGGTTAGGCGCTACTTGATACATTTTATTTTAGCATTATTTATTTAAAGGTTATACCATTAGAATAAACACTGAAAAGGAAACGTTTGTTGTGGGTAGGGCATGGTATGATAATGGAGAAGAGCCAAATTCCTAAGAAAACTCTACAGAGTAAATAGTATGGGAACGAAATGTTTAAAAGTGTCAACATGCTGGAGCCCTGTTGCAACAAACTGCAACCTATTTTTTCTGAAAGATCTAACTAATATGAGTAAGAAAAGTGATGTTGCTAACCCAGCAAGTAGTTGGGCTAGCCGCCAAATTGGATCAAAGATGACGGCCATGGATTTCTTACCCAAGCCACATCTCGGTTCCGTCATCAGATTTCAATTTAGTTTGATTTTCATATGAAAGATAATTTTATTCTTCTTTCTTTTGTGAAACAAACATTTTAGCCTAAATCCATCGGTTTTCCCGGATAATTAAAAAACCTATTTTTGAAGTTAATATTAAGCACTGATATATCTCATCTTGGGATCGACATTTATCTATTATCGATTGATTAATATAAGGAGAAGGGAAGACAATCTATTGGAAGACTATGGATGACCAAGCGCAGCACATGGAGGTTTAAAGGAGTGGAGTGAGTCACTTGGCAGATGGAGAAGCTTGGAGAGATCAACAGGATTGGAATAGAATGTGTTAGACGACCCGCAGAGGTGGAAGTGTCCAGTGATGATGATGATGATTTATTTGCAAACATATGTTTGTATAATAGTGAGTCTAGATCAGTACTTCCCAAACTGTGGTATATGTACCACAAGAGGTACATGACACCACTGAGTTTTAATCATTATAATATATTTTGATGTGATGGCATGGACTTTTAACTTTATTCCCTCTGTCAAGCTATGCAAAACTTGTCACCAGAGCCCAGACTTTGATGGCGAAAATATCACCTTAAAGTTGACTTAAAGTATAAACAATGTTAACAAAAGCTCTTAATGAATTTATACGACTAAGTTTAATCAAACACGCTTTACAGTAAGAAATCAAAAAATATCCATGAAATTACAAATTTTTAACAAATAAACTAATACATTCTGCTAAATATAACATTAATTTACAAATATATGCTGAAAATGATATTCCCTCTAAACACAACTCTTTCCAGCTTATAAGCAATATCTAGCCAGGAATGTGCACTTTACTAGCATACAAGCAAAGAGGATACGAATTTCAATGTATCTCATTCTGGCAACTGTAATTTAAAAAATGTAATATGTTTTAGTATTCACGCATTTATAAAATATCAGTAATATTTGAAAATATACTTATTCAACAAACTTGACTTAAATATTTCAAAATGTCTAAAATGACTCAAAAATTGACATTAAATAAGAAAATATTACTTAAAAGTTCAAAATGATAAAAAGGGACATATAAAAAAACTTTTCCACAACTAAGCGATCATGGAACATTTATTTATGTACACATGAGCATTGTCTGTGAAGTACCAAAAAAAATAAAAAATCTTCAAAATTTTCTTTGTCCAATCTAAAGTAAAAGCTATATTGTGTTTGTTCCCTTTTTTATGTTTTTATCCACCTTTCCTGTACCTTCTTCTAGATATAACACAATTTGTATGTTAAAAGTAAATAGAGTAAATCCAATTCTAGCCCATCTAAATTCTTAAATGAATTTGGAAACATGTTTTCTTTAGCTAAGATATCAAATAACCTGAATGCAAAAATATATGAATACAAACGCTTTCAACAACTAAAATATTAAATTTGAACTAATTTTTCAGGAATGGAAGCAGACGAAAAATTATATAACAAACTTGTTGATGGCTACAGAATGGAATGTCCTGATTATGCCACGAAAGAAATGTGAGTAAAACATGTGTAGTAAATAAATGTTGAAACACTCCATTTAATTAATTTAAATTAGTTGAAAAATGACACCTGGACACAGGAATCAAACCTGGGACTTTTAGCTAAAACTTTGTGTGAAGAATAACCCTGAGCATGATATGAATCCTGGATAGCTAAATTC
This sequence comes from Timema cristinae, assembly GCA_039000515.1. Classification (NCBI taxonomy): domain Eukaryota; kingdom Metazoa; phylum Arthropoda; class Insecta; order Phasmatodea; family Timematidae; genus Timema; species Timema cristinae. Next base: position 33,259,772 of record JBCFYV010000001.1, on the reverse strand, counting down.
TTGTGCCTAGGTGTAATTTTGTAACTAATTTAAATTAATTTAAATGTGGTCCCCTTCATACATATAAACAGTGCTATAAGTACAATGATTTTCACACTTTGTGTTGCTATTCATTCCAATTAACAATGAGTCATAAATTAACTCAAAATAGTTATCAGTAATATCTTAAATAGTATTGTTTTACTATACAATCACAATATGTGATTAGTTAGGGCATTGTTGAGATAAGGCTAATAAGAACACAGCCTAAAACTATGGTAGGAAAGCTTTTTTTAAGAATGACCAAATTCAAACATAGTTTTTTGTGGTTAACATTGATGACATTTTTCTATAACAATAGTGTTAAGTTATACATATAAAAACTGTTGAGAAAAACTGTACAATAATTTAAAGTAAGTGATAGGTTAGGAAGTAAACCTGAAAGGATAGGTTGTATTCGAATAGTCTTCAGGATCCTTGGAAAGATCCTTGATGAATTCACTCTCTCCATGTGATTCCTATCAAAGACTGCATCAGCCAATTTGAATGGTAACGAGCTTTAATAAATCATTAGGTCCACAGTGCTACTACCTACCAATGATCTTAGAAACTAATATGTCAAACTCTATCAGACCTAGTAAAAATAAACAGCTTGTAAATCATTTAATATCAGCACCATTTTATTGTTTGTGTCAACAGTTTTCCCATTGTTTTACAAAAATTAAGGCATTCCAATAAACAATTTGCTAATTTAGGTAATAATAAATGGTAGGCGTTATTCATTAATAAACTTTTAGAAATAACTAACGTCTTAATATTAAAAACCGTGTCCGCTTTAGTAATCAATATAATTTAAAATGGTGGGAAACGTAAAGTTCTGAGCTAGCATATGAACAGTGGGGGTCGGTCCATGAATCATTGAAAGCACTGCTTGCCTACTTTCAATGAAATAATTATTATTATATTAAATTAATTTAAATAACTTAAAATATTTTTAAATTTCCAAACATAATATATTTTGGTAGCCTCTTTATTGAAGCTTTTTTTATTTTTCAAGTGTGTTGTGGGGTTGTCCTTTCCACGAAGCCCACGATAGCTTGTAAGCTTAGTTAAACCAATCTCAACAGTGCCTCTATGACCTTCAAATAGCATGAGGGTTGAAAGGGAGGGAAAGAGGCCAAGGCATATGCACCTCTTATATGTCCCCTATACAATCAGTAGAGGTAGAATAAAGGCAACGTTTAAACTGCCTCTTGCTATCGTGGAATGAAAGAATAACTGTAAATATCCACCTAATACCCATTATCAATGTTGGAGCATACACAGTGCCAATTATACTTTTAGTTGTGATTACTGGCGGGCCTTGTATGGGTCATAATTTGTTTTATTAAGGTGTTAATCTTTATAGTTTATTTTATTTATCATATTATTTATTTCAATTAATATTGATTTATATTTTCAATATGTGTGTGGGTAACAAGGAATGTGTAGTTAGTAAATTATAAGTGAATTCTTTTTCAATTTTTCAAAACTTTACTTTTAAAAGTGAGATTGTTAAAACTGGTAGACCAACACCTGATCTTCTGCAACTTACTGGTACTTTTCAGTAATTTTTATATTAAGTCTTAATCCACAGATATGAGTTAATTAATTCTTTTGATCTACTCCCAAAATGATCATCTAAAAATTGGTTCATGATTTATAGTTTATTTTGATTTAAACTATTCTCACAAGAATTTAATTCAGAAAAAAAGAATCAAGGCTGCTTGCCAAGCTCCCAAGCCCACCAACCGCCACTACATATGAAAATAGAATAATAAAACAGTTACCAGTCAAACACTGCACCAAGGACGTGTTGACAACTTTGCCCTTGGACTCAAGGGCTTGTGAGAGATACATAGACATTATTGGTGGTAATTCGGACAGATCTAGTCTAGATTACGTGATTACCAATGCAACTGGAAAGGGTACATATAAAGTCAACATCCCATAAGTAGAGAATTCAAATACACCCTTGGATTAAGCCTTGACAGGAACCAATACACTTCTCTTTTAATTTATTTTCTTCTTCGTTAAATTTACACACTTCTTTTCACTTACACAGCTAAACATTGTTTTTAAATGTTTAGAGATTTTCCTTTATCCTACTAAAAACACACGCATAATGCGAAAAATAAATATATGGGACTACCTGTTAGATAAATCTGAAAAACAATGTAATGTAAAAATAACATTGTGCTGTATTATGCTACAGGTATTCATAATGTATATAGGGTGACCTGGCGGTCTAGGGGTAAGGTGTCGGACTTCTGTGCTAGGGTACGGGCTTAAATCCTCTGTCCCGGCACAAATTTATCTGATTACCAAACCCTTCTTTCACCTCTGACAAGTCGTGTATTAATCACAACATGTTAATGTGGGGAATGCCAGGCCTCCACCGTGGTTCGGATCCCACGTTAAACTGTAAGTCCTCCATTTCATCTCACAATCACCCTACCATTACACATTAGCTTAAGTGCGTATAACCCAAACGGTTAGTAAGACGTGGTGCTAATAATAATTTATCATTTGTAACTGTTAAATACAACTTAGTTCCTACTGGAATCCTACCATAGCTTACATAAATATAGTTGGATCTATATTTTCTGGTGTGTAAGCATTGCTATGTTATTACCACTTAAATGTTTATTGAATTCATCAGTTTTAAAACATTTGTTACTTTTAAAAAAATATATAAGTTAATTCTGTTTACCCTGGAGTTTACCTCAATATATCAAAATATGGCGTAGCTTATAAGATATTGTGTAATCTGTCAAGGTAAAAATGTCAAATTTTAGGTTATACTAAGTTTACAAATTAATTACATTAACAATAATCCTTTCTCTTCTTTCAAATGATACCTTAGATACAAGATTATGGTGGAATGTTGGAAAGCACACCCAACTCACCGTCCAACTTTCACCAAACTATCAGAAATGCTAGGAGACATGATGGAAGAAAGTGTTAGAAATGTGAGTAAACTATTACAAGTTTTGTTGGACACTTATCATACAGAGATTCACTTTTGTGTTTTCAAATCCTCTTTCAACACACTTCGGTAAACAAATGGTCTAAAGTGTAACTCTCTCAATAGACTGGACTGCCAATGACTGGAAGATCAGGGTTTGATGAGCGTTTTTTTTTTTTTTTTTTTTTTTTTTTTTCTAAATAGTTTTCCCTTCTTCCTCCATATACATTCAACCTTCTTTGTCCCTAGCACATTTGTGTAATAAGTAAGGGTGTGGGAAGATTCGAAAATTTTAGACTTATTTTCAAATATTTGTTCGCTTTGACTTTGATTTGAAAGTAAAATTACTGATTCAACATTTACGAAACTTCACCAAAAAATATTTAAAGTTAAAACTTGAAACACACACATCTTCTGTTTATTTTTAAAATTATTTCATTTTGTTATTTCAATCAAAAATTAATGTTTACCAAAAAAAAAAGCTATAATATTAATTTTGTGATAACTTAATTTAGTAGTCTAAGACTAAATACATTAATTATGTTAGAAAGATAAAATTTGTAAATTATATTCAATAACTAAATTTACATAGTTATGCAGAGTATAGTATTTTTATTGAACATTAAACTTTTTTTTAAATATTCAAACTTCGATTCGGCTTCAGGAATATATCATATTATTTAATTTGACTTTGCTTTGAATTGAAAAAGTGTACTTAGCGCACCCCTAGTAATTAGAACATATGTGTATAACCCAAAAGGGTTTTATAACACAGTGTTAGAAAAAAGAATTCTCTCTATATATTGTTCTCATTTAATTCCTTAATTTGAAAATAGGTGACCTGGTGGTCTAGGGGTAAGGTGTCAAACTTCTGTGCTGGGGGTCTGGGGTTCAATCCTTGGTCCCGGCACAGATTTATCTGATTTCCAAACCCTTCCTTCACCTCTGACAAGACGTGTATTAATCACAGCTTGTGAATGTGTGGAATGTGAGGCCTCCACCGTGGTTCGGATCCCACCTTAAGTTGTAGGTCCTCCATTTCATCTCACAATCACCCTACAATTACACATTGCGTGTGTATAACCTGAACAGGTTAGCGGTGCTAATAATAATGAAATGATGATGATGATTATGATGATATAATGAAAATAATTAAAACCATAATAATAATAGTAATAATAATTAAGGGTTGTTTTATATGTAGTGAATTAAATTTAGAGGTATTGTGTGTTGAATTTACTTCTAATAAATTTTTAAAATTAATTTGGGGGTGTTTTTATTAGACGGATTAAATTAAATTAAGGGTTTATTCTTTTATATGTAATGTAATAATAATATTTATAATAATAATAATAATAAATAATTTGAAAATGTTGATGGTTATTTTTGTTTATAATGTTTTCTTGTTGCCATCATACAGCACTACATAGATCTGAACAACCCTTACATTGACATGAACATGATCCAGTTGGAAGGACACAGTGATTACCTCAGTATGATGAGCGCTCCCACATATGGGAACTTAGTGTCGCCTTCATATGAGGGACATGAGCATCACTATGTCAACAAGTAAGTACATCACAAATCCTTCTTACTTTCCTAAACATACCATTTACTTTATATAAGATAAGGCACAGTAAAAAACATACTATGGCTTTTACAATGAAACACAGGTCGAGGAATTGAACAATAACGATTGATTTTCTTCGGGAGGCAGCCTTTACCTATTTGTTCATTCATTGGTAGCAATGTAAGAAAAACAAATCCGATATCTTAGCTCAGTTGGTAGCGTATTTTTCTGAGCTAAGTGTCATGGGTTTGATTCTCGGCATGACCGAAAACGTTACCATTGATAAAATATGGATTTACCTTTTCACATTAATAAATTAACGACCAGGAACTGGATGTTTTGCCTGTCCTAGTATTAAGTTAGATTATAAGGCATATGAAGCTATGACAGGCCTAGCAAACTGGTAATGGAGAATATATGGCTTGAATAAAAAATAAAAAAGTGACCCAGGCTACAGGCTTAAAACAGTAATGAATGTACAGTAAAATTTGAAGTAAAAGCAATGTAAAATATGAACTGTGTTCCTATTTATATTGTAAACGCCATGTGGGGTTCGTTTCTTTCTCTTTGTTTCCGTATCTTTTCTCCTGTACTTACCTCCATATTTAACAATATATTTACATTTAAAATATTTTATTCAAAGGTTATAATGTATTTATATGAAATTTGAATGTGAGAAATGTATTATGTATTATCTTGCAATGTGTTTAGCCCCGGAGAAGCCAATCGAATGGCCCAAGAAGCGGCAGATGAAAACCCTGGTTACCTTTGCATGAAAGCCCACACCCTCTGGTGAACGACTCTGTTATTTTCAGTCCAAGAACAGGAACTATCAGTGGGAACATATTCCAGTTTGGCACGCCGCCTGGTCAAAAGAAGATGAGAAATACGGAAACACGAGGTGGGAACATTTGATACTTTCCTTTTGCACTGGAAATATTAAATAAATCATGTCATGCTTTTAACAAATATACCTAAAATGTACCTTCAAACATCTAATAGCCTACTTAACTTACTGCTAGTATTGTATACAAATATTTTACATTACAATTGTTAAAATATTTATTTTATGTGAAAGAGATTAGTTTTTTTTCGATAGGTCAAAGTTTTGCTTTTGAATTTGAAAATATTTGTAGTTATTATAAATTTTAGTTGAATTATTACAATAGTTGTAGTTTTTATGGTAATTCTTTCACTTTTGCACTTTAGTTGCTTAAATAAAATAGTGTAGGTACAGGAAAGTGATTGGAAGAAAGATATACAATGTGACCTGCAAAATAAGAGAAACTGTGATCATGCTTAATACTATTGCCACTGGATACCATGGATGCTTCTTAAAGGAAACTGCCAGTTACTGAGGGTCGGAGGCAGCGTCAAGTCAGGGATTTGAGATGAATTCTCACCCTTGCGGCAACTGCTCTAACTCGGACGGGACAAGAGGCTTCCTGCCCCCACATGCTGACAGAGTGCCTCCTTGGCAATGTCCGGAGCATTTACCTGAAGGGTCATTAAATCTTGTCGAGGTTATCTGTCAGGAGAGTGAATGGGGGATAGAGGGGCCCCCCCTTACCACAAATTTATCAGTTGGTAGCTAGTACTTTCTGAGAAAACTGATCAGGTCACCTCCCTGAGGTCCCACTGGGCAACTTAGGTTGAAAGCCCTTTTAAGGTGATTCCTTAGGCTAGGCGCCTTACTTCCTCCAAGGGCCAATATAGGTAAAAGCCCTTTTTAGGGTGATTCCAATGATATAATTTTCCCTTCTAGTAGAGTGATCTAGATTAAAGCAGTCTTTGAGTAAGATCAATTCTTAGGTTATGTTTTAACTCCTTGACGTGTGAAGCCAGCACTCACGAAAGAAAGAGCCAACTCCTCTCGCTGATGGAAGTCTTTCCAAGACAGGGGGGTTTTCCAGCTGTCCCCAGTGACATCATCGGTTCCTAAATTGACAGCTGTGTGCTGTTGACATGTGTGGCAATCCCAGAGGACACAGCCATGAAAGGTTAAATGAGCCTGAGGATATCTGTTATCCAAATACTGGTTGCCGGACCCAATTTGTCAGAGCGGTTTCCTGCTTTGAGAAAGCCCGACTTCTATAAGGTGGTGATGTAGCGGTGTTCTTAAAAAAAAAAGTTCAGTGGGATCAGAAGAGGGTTGGTTTTGAGGTACTCTTAGGTTGGGATGTGCTTAACCCCATGGTACTCTGCATTTGATATGAGGCTCCCTTATGGGTGGATGTTGGTATGCTTATAAAATCTGTAGGTGATGCTTGACCCCGGACAACATCTGGCCACCCATCTGTAATAGGATGGGTGAAGGTGAGAGATCCCTCATCAGTTGGGAGTGTGTACCCGCCTTCCTTCCACCTCTGGAGCCATTTCCTCTTCTATGACGGATTGGTCGAGGGTTTATTAAAGGGCCCATGGTCCCCCTTTCTTGAGAATACAACTTCAAGGCCTTAAAGAAGTCTTGTTGCTCACTAATGGCTGCCAAGTGTTATGTTGATTATGCTTTGTGTGGTTTATCATTTTGACAACAACCGCTCACTAAGAATAGGGTTTGAGGATGTCGGCAAAAATTGTAGCTTTCTATATTAGAATTAGATTTTCCTTGCAAATTTTCACTTTTTCTGCACTATCCACAATGATATCATCTGTACAATTATTCTTTGTTGACATCAACATGGAAAAACAGATTTGTGTAAGGGTAAATAAAGTATTTCTCTTTGGTTATAAATAATAACTCATTTCTTACTTAAGTGCAACCAATAAATAGGAGGGGTGTCATTTCAAAGTCCACATTGTGGTATGAAGAAGAAAATATTTATGTGTTGCTTAGGATTAAACACCGAAAGCTCAAATATTAAGGATGAGGAAACCTTGACTAGAAAGTCAAGTAAGGTCTCATTCTATAGAAACTTTTTCTATGAAAAGTTTTGAATACATTTTAGGCACGTTAATCTTCAACCATCATTGCAACGATCCACTATTAATGTAAAAAGTCAGAGTTTTTCGTTTCTGAATAACATAGAATTTGTTTTATTTAGAGCAGGATTATAAAATATTACCATGTTAGCAAACAAGACAATGTGATTAAATTTAATTTATATTTAATAACACAACATTTATATTATAATAACATGAGACATGACTTATACTCAGCAAATAAGTAAATTAAAACTACTTCATGTTTCTTCTTTTTTTTTGTACTAAGGTGCTTCTCCAGAGCTTAAGCCCATGCTGAGAAATGGAAGTGAGTCAGATGTCGAATCTCCATCTCAAATAAACAACCTCAATAACTTGAACCAAGGTGCTACAATGAGGAACGACACAGAGCCCATGAAGGAAATGAAGATCACCAATGACTTGAAGCTGGGTCAGACTATCCCTGGTCAGACTCCGAGCTTCTTAAACCCCAACTACCAATCGACCATTCCCTTAAAGCCCTCGCCTGACAATTACATTAATATGCCACAACACAGGTTGGAAGAAACCATGAAAAGAGACAAACTTGAAGGTTCCCAAGAAAGTTTATCGAGTTCTAATCAAAATTATTTGTTTATGGGCAAACCTGGTGACGTTAAAAATGACAGGCCCTTGAACGCTTCGCAAAAAATAAACGCATTCTCTAACCCTAATTATCAAACAAAAATTCCACAGGAAAGTGAAACTTATGTTAATCTTCCAAGTTAGATCTGTTACATGTAAATATGTGTGTCAGTCTGTGAGTGTGTGCATGTGGTTATTATATAATGAATAAATGTTTAGACATACAAACTTTGGTTTAACAATCATAGATTTAGGTTCTGTGATAAGCGGCATGTATGAGAGATGCAAGTAAAATGTAACCACCAACATATCAGATTAAGTTTTAAATATGGCTAGGCAGTTAACCTGACTCTTCCTACCACAAAGACTTAATATAATTATGATATGAATTATTCAGTTATTACTTTATCTTCTACTGGTTGATTAATCACTGGCAGGCAAGTTAAGACTTATTCTATTGCTTGCAAGATGACAAGGATTTTATGCAAGAACAAGACTAAGTAAGCCTGAAGTACAAGTATAGTCGAATACGGGTGGATTTGCTTGCTATGACGATTGAGCGGATAAATTCCAAAAACTGATGCACCATAGTCTAGTCTTGATCAGGCTTTGACTGTACTTCGACAATACTTGGAGGATATTCCTCAAAATGGTTCAGTGTACATGGACTATTGAGACAGCAGGGTACACATCTTGATATTGCTCTGTTTTCGCGACAATATGGCCAAACTACTCAATAGACACAAGTATCATATAACAGATCCAAATTAAAGGCCTAATTCCCTTTTTTTATATTTTTTTTTTCAATTTTTCAAGTGAAACTTGTTTTAGACCTTATTGCCTCATTGGTGGTTCAGAACCTATTGTAATTATGAGATGAACTTAACAACCAGGCCCAAGTACAGTAATTTAACACTTAACCGAATGTACGAATGTTATAATGAATAGATTATAAGAAAACATGTCAACATTTAGTTACTATTTGTATATTTTATTATTATTTTATATTTCCTATTATGTTCATAATTTTTTCCACGATTGAAATGTAAATCGGAGATATGGATTCGACCCAACTCTAATTTGTATGTTTACCCTTTTCCAAAAATTAGACATACTGTGTTTATTTTAGTTACAAAATATGTCATTTATGACGGTTAGGTCCACTGCACTGCAGTGCAGGGTATGCATATAAATATATAAAAAGAATATGTGAATAATTGTACTTGTTGTAACCTTAAGAAATTCCTTGCAACATATACAAGTGAAAAGGAAGTGGCTTACATTAAATCATATAGTTTTATTTGGTCACATAATAATCTTTCCAAACATGTGCGTGTATTTTCCTAAGTTCTAATTATTTTGCTTTTATAAACATTTATATTTAATAACTTTATATTCCTACACCTCTGACAAGATATCTTGTGAATGTGTAGAATGCCAGGTCGCCACCGTGGTTCGGATTCCACGTTAAACTGTAGGTCCTTCATTTCATCTCACAATCACCCAACCATTACACATTAGCGTAAGTGCGTATAACCCAAACGGGTAGTAAGATGCGGTGCTAATAATAATAATAATAAATAACTTTATAACCATAGCATATTCATTTAGGTAGTAATTGAAACACTAATTAAAACCATGATTTAGCCTAGTGCTCTATTCCAAAACACTATTTTATGAAATCTCAATTTGTACAAAAGTTTACATTAAAATCGATGTGTTCTTTTATGGAAGTGATTTAACCAATTCAAGTGCCAAATACTTTAAGCAAGGTTCTGAAATAGGCATGACACATTAATATGTGCAAGAGAGGAAGATCAATACAGTTATGTACTTAAAAGGTCTTGTTTTACAAATACAACTGACCAGTTATAAGTTCTATAATAATATAAAATAATTGTGCCACAATATAAATTTCTAGTCAAATATTCCACGACTTAAAAAGACCAATGCATTCAGTTTCGTAACACTTGGGCCTGCAATGCAGGGGTTCCCCAATGGTAAACGGAACTTTAAATTACTATACATTTGGTGGAAATAATTGTAATCAAATAACTTATATACTGATTATTGACAATTTAGATAAATTAATATGTTTATCATAAAGTGTCATAAATTATAACTATGCTAGAGCATTATTTCAACTATTTTATTCGGTTTTAAATGGCGTAGATTTTTTTATCCGGTAAAGCTGGCCGACTAATGACGTTCCCAACACAAAATTTAGGCTAAAACAGTCATTACAAGTTATGATACTAAATTAGTAATTACTTAGGACTAGCTTAATCTGTTACGCCACTTTATGCATTTAATAAATTATATTATTTTGGTCATGGATTTGTTAAGCAAATTAGAACTATTGTTTGAAATGGTAGAAAAACTGACATCATCATGATCTTTAGACAAAATAGATTATGAAACATCTATAGTTATTGCTTTGTTTCATACACTGTAGATATTTTAAATAGGCTTTTATTGTTTTGGAAATGTTAAATATATGAACAAAAGAGACTGATGCTTTGATTAAATGTTTTTTAGCTTTTCATTTTGAATTGTATTTATTTATTCAATAAACAATGAAACGAAAATGGAAATAGCCTATAAACATACCAGAAATATGTAGATAAAAAAAAATTCACATTTCAAACACGGCCCTCCAAAAATAATGAATTTTCTATGAAGAGAAAGAGAGCACAGCTGAGGGTTTTGTTCACTTCTAAATGTAAAATGTAGCACTGCATTGAAGGTGAATAACACTTGGAAAAGGGCTTAGCAGTATTATGTATTTTTCTTGGTATTAGAGAACTTGTTCACGTCATATGCATATTTACTAATTATACTAATACTTTAGGGATACAAAAAGATATCTGCATTTACTTGGATAACCATTGGAAAACCATTTAGAAAAAAATCATTTTCAGTACCCTTAACTGAGATTAAAACCCCAATATCCATGTCATCAGCAGGTTAGAAATTAAAATCGTTTTAAGCGACTTGAAGTTAAAATGATTGAGCAGATGCCTTCCTTCAAATACCCTCCTTCCTCCCTCTAACTTCACCTGTGGAGGAGGGGGAGGTTGCTGGCTAGACATCCCTGGCCACGGCAGATATGTAACCGTCTTCTGAGTTGGGGCACCATGTAGTAGGTGTGGTTACTTCGTCCGATCAGGTGATGTCATGATAACAAGACCCATCGAGGAAAATATTTATGGTACCGCAGAAATCAAACCCGGACCTCTATATTAGTAGCTAGGAATGTTGACTACTATGCTGAGCGGCCAGCCTCATTCCTTTAGGTTATCCTTATTTTTAGCCCCTAAAAAGTTATTGTTAGTCCTTGTGTTGGAAAAAAATTTATCTAAAATAATTCAAAATGTATATTAGAATAGGGAACATTTTGCCTGAAATTCAATTTTATGTCTGAGAGACAAGAAAGAGGTGTTGGAACAAATAAAAAGAAACAAACACAATATGACATTTACAACATAAATAGATAAAATATACTTCAACATTTCATAACAAACATTCATCCAAAAAAATAAAATTGGATAACAATCTATAAGAATGTAATAATACTTATTTATATTCAATCCAAATTTAGCTCATTTCAATTAAATATGTTTTACAAGGCTCAAAATCAATTATTAAAAGTAAATACAATAAATCACAGATAAACTTAGGAACCATTTTCACAATGAATACAAGAAAATAACCTTAAAAAGATTAAAACAGGTGTAACATCTCTTTGTCAACTATATTATGGAGTTCTATTCATTTTGAAAATATTGTAGCAATGAAGTATGATATCGTCTTGATAAGTTTTCCATGAAAGGAATCTGATCGCTGAGCTTGAAACCACAAAGTGGTATAGTCTGTAAACAAAATCAAATGGGCTGATTAATTCACAGAAAAAAACAACAACAAACAATTATTTTAATTATGAGCATAACTCTTTAGGGTAGGATGGAAGGGATTGCGAGTGAATGTAAATATGTTTGCAGTTTCTTAAAATAAAAAGACTTTTGGTCAAAACAAATTAAGGGTGATTTCAGTTGATAAGTTTGGTTTAATTTTATTTTATATTATAGGCGGTACACTCGAATCCTATTGAAATCTAGATCTTCAAGATTCATAAAAATCTCTTGAAAAGTATCTCAAAAATAATTATAAAGACTTCGACTTCAAATAGCAAATTTAAGCCATTCGCAAAAGGAATAATAATTACATATGTAGATCCGCTTTGATGGTCGCATGGTCTAAGGTGCTACTCTAGCAATAGACTAGGCTGCAAATGACAGGGAGATTGTGGTTCAATCCCGATTGGGCGTAATGAGGTTGGTTTTTCCTAAATGATTTACCACACACTACAATAAATGCAGGTAGATTTCCTCTAAATTTAACCGCCCTCATTCTTAGCCTAATAGCCTAATTTGTATATAAGTGTGTAGCCTGAATAAGTAGTACTATACGCTGATAAAAAAAAATTATGTGAACAGAAGTTTGTCAGCAACAAGTACTTCCGATAATCTATTTACGCTAAAGCAAATGGCTGTAACCTTTAAATGCTCATATATTTTGTTTTAGTTATACCTTTATCACTTTAAGCAGTTCAAACTATTTTTAACAGCCACTTATTAACATAACTATCATAAAATATTGTTAAGAACCACAGTGTCCTTTGATATAAAAAGTTTGTAATATCAATTTACACCCATTTCAGTGGCCCTATGGTCAACGCGCTACTCCTGAAGTGATCTTGACTGCCGATGATGGGGAGATCAAGGTTTGAATCTCAGTCAGGTGAACTGAGGTTTTTTCCCAAACTGGTTTTCCACTCTCCCTTCACACAAATTCGGGTACATTTCCTCTGAATTTAACCTTCATAATCCCTAAAACCAATTTGATTAGTTAGTACATAATGTATAACCCGAACGGGTAATAAGGCACGGTGCTAAAAAAATATCAATCTCATACCATAATTTCAATTTCATGGGAGTGTCGGACTGTAAAGTTACAAGACTATTAAAAATTAAGAGAGAAGATAGACCACGGTCTAATATATACTGTCTGGGTACTATTTAGTTCCAGTGATCAGATGGTAGTAGTATGGTGGACTAGGTTGGTTTATGTGTGTCGCAACACATTAATTTTAGTAATTATTATGTAGATGTTTAAGAGTGTTCTTATGTAACAACAACTTCAATAATATTTTAACAGTAGAAGAAGAAATTTGAATTGAACAGAGTTGTGTTCTATTTTCAACTAATATCAAAGTGAAAAAATGTATTTAGTGCATTATGGTCGACCATTGCTAAAAATGTGAACTTGCAACCCTTGGTGCTGGAGTGAGCTTAGGAGTCCTTGTAAAATAAATATATTATCTTTCTTCTTGTCACCAGCATCAAAGAGGCCGTGACACGCTCTGTTATGGAAGAGATCAATTAGTTGCATAGTAAGGAAATTTACTACTTGGAACGGGAGATTGCTACAGCTAAAGAGGATCAGGAACAATGCCAAAAGTATGAAAATAAAAAATATAGTTTTGTTACCTTGACTCCTACTCTAATAGTATATATTATACTAATGGTATCATGTGAAACTACATTTCATCACACACTGCAAAAAGTATTGAGCACATGTAAACATGGTAGCATAGCTTTACTCATAATGGCCTTCGGTAATATTAGGCACAAAATAAAAAAAGTAGCTTTGATGGTAGTCAACCGTCAACCAGACGCATTAAACTACAGTATGGGACGTCAAAGCAACAGCTTATGCAAACAACAATCTGGCCAAACAACGCCCAATCCTCAAGAGAGACCCATTCAACCACAGCGTGGAACGTTAGAGCAACAACTCATGCAAACAGTGTCCGGGTGGACATTTCCATGGTGCAAGTAACCTGTCCAGACAACATCCAGTTCTCAAGAGGGACCCATTCAATCAAAGCACAAGACGTCAGAGCAACATATCATGCAGACAGTGTCAGGGTGGACATTTCCATGGTGCAAGTAACCTGTCCAGACAACATCCAGTTCTCAGAGGGACCATTCATCAAAGCACAAGACGTCAGAGCAACATCTCATGCAGACAGTGTCCGGGTGGACATTTCCATGGTGCAGTAACCTGTCCAGACAACATCCAGTTCTCAAGAGGGACCCATTCAATCAAAGCACAAGACGTCAGAGCAACATCTCATGCAGACAGTGTCCGGGTGGACATTTCCATGGTGCAAGTAACCTGTCCAGACAAAATCCAGTCCTCAAGAGGGACCCATTCAACCAAAGCGTGGGTCATAGCAACAGCTCATAGAGTGTCCTAGCGAACATTCCCAGAGCACTAAGATCTGGACAGACAATGCATAAAGTGTCCGGATGGACATTTTCATGGTGCTAGTAGTAACCTGTCCAAACAACACCCAGTCCTTAAGAAGGACTCCTTAAACCACAACGTGGTGACAGGTGTTACATTTTTACATGTATATGTTCTTTTTATTTATAATCTAATACAATTACCTCAAATATCGAAAAGAAGTTTCCCTCAAAGAGCTAGCTATGTTATGTTCTTTTACTTGTGATTTATTTATTGTATATACTTTTTCTGTTGTATAAAAGTAATGTGTAGACAAGTTTCGAATTACTAGCAAAATTAACCTTTTTTATAGTATTTGTATTAAGTATAAAAATATTGTAGGCATTTAATTTTCCTTGACATATTACACTTTTCATGATTTGTCATCAATTAGTTTGTATTTTCAAATATAACATTAAATTAAAAATGCAACCGAAATTTTATTTGATGTATATTTGTTAATAAGTGTGTAATTGGTTTGTTTTGTTGTTGTTGTGACGGGTGAGTTATTAAGATTGTCTTTGAAATATTAATTCAGGGGATTCTATAAAGTACAATTATTTAGTTAGTGTTGTTTGGGGAGGTGTATTATATTGTGGATGTACTTATCAAACCTTTTCACGGGATTGTATACATGGGTGAAGTTTGTAAATAACAAAATAGGACAAAATTATTATATGAGTATAGTTAATTTGCAAATAAATAAGGGCTATCTTTGTTCTTTATGACATAATAAACATGACAAAATTTAATTTTTTAGTGGCATCTAGCCTTGAACAATTGTTGTTTTTTTTTAACATTTTGACTTTAACTAAAATGAGAAGTGAGAAGAAAACCATTTTGGATGTGATTATTCAGTACAAAGCAAACTAGATTGGATACATCGTTAGGAGGAACTGTCTTCTGCATGACGTCATAGAAGAAAAGGTTGAAGGAAAGAGAAGCTTAAGAAGGAGGATTCAAATATTGGATGACTTGAAGAAAAGAGGAATATTCTGGGAGCTGAAGGAGGAGGAGGAGGAGGCTGAGAACAAGACAGCGCATTGGTGGTCACAGACAAAAGGAACGGACCTGTTGTAAGACATAACAAATAATAATAATAATAAAAATTGTAAGTTTTCAAAGATTCAGGGATTTGATATTCAAAAGAAAAATTTAAGATTCAGATTCAACCCTTCTTTACTTTATATATTAATTAATCACAACTGTTATTTTATATGTTTAATAAGTATCGTAGAATTTGAGCTATATGTTTTGTTTTCATTTAAAAAGTTTCTTGTCAAATGCCAATATGCCCATGACATATTCAAGAACTGGTGAGATTACTAAACAGTAGACTCTCGATTTACCGGGGGTGGAGTAACCGGTTTGTGCCTTAACCAAGCAAGATTTTATGTATTTTGCTAGTAAAACAGTAAAATTGACTATCTTAACTAGTGTTCCCTTCCATCCCTTCTACCTTAAGAATGAGCTCTACACTTGAACGGGAAAACACATCCGCATTACGTCCATTTATCTTAAGTTTTACCATATTCTGTACTTTTATTAACTACCATGAACCAGCCTTGGTGGCGTAGTTAGCTAACACGCTAGTTTTCTGTCCAGCTAGACTGCCAAGGACGGGTAGATCGAGGTTTGAATCTCGGTCGATTGAGCTTGAGGGTTTTTTTTCCACTCTCCCTCCACACAAATGCGGGTTCACTCCCTTTAAATTCAACGGTACCAATTCCTAGCCCATTAGCGTAATTAGTAATTAAGCGTGTAACCTGAATGGGTAGTAAGATGTGGTGCTTAACTACCATGAACAATAGCAAGATTATTGTTAGATCAAATTAAAGATAGCATTGTAATGACAGTGCTTGTGTCATCAATATTTAGATACAATTTCAAAATGAGAATATAATTAATTACTGGAAAAAGACCTCATGGTGGATTCTGACAAAGTTGCCAAATTTAATAATAGCACAGTTTTTTTTTCAACTAGTGA
Organism: Timema cristinae; assembly: GCA_039000515.1. Lineage (NCBI taxonomy): Eukaryota > Metazoa > Arthropoda > Insecta > Phasmatodea > Timematidae > Timema > Timema cristinae. The sequence continues at coordinate 33,243,332 of JBCFYV010000001.1, read as the reverse complement.
AACCTAGGTTGCCAGATTGAAGTTATTACAACAATACTAGGCCTAATGGATAAACAAGTAGAAATAAAATCACCTTGATAGTATCGCATAGTTGTTGGTTGGCAGAGGCTATGAGAAGTGAAGGCTGTAAATGTCTCAATAAGCTGACACAGAAATACACTATGTAATCTGAGATTCGAGGGAACATAACGCCAGCCAGTGACATATCTGCTGCCAATCCAGGACATTCCAGAAACACTGGCGTATCCACCGCCGGCACACCAACCACCAAGACACTCCGCTTGTCTGAAATAATAGTGTACGGAAATGTGACTTATAAACCATTATTTATGATTTGAAATATAATAAATAGCTTTGTTTTTATTACATTTTACAATCTGTGTGACATATTGTATAAGGTATTGAACCCTCAAATTAATAAGAATAGTCAGAGATAAGACTATAAAAAAAGTTGTTTTTTTTTCTTCTTAAATTTTTCAATTTAAATGTTTTTTAGCTCTAATAATGCTTATTGGTGGTTCAGAACCAATATAATTATAAGATGAACTTTTAACAACCAAGCGACAGACCAATAATTTAACACTTGACTGAATGTATTAATGTTATCATGAATGGATTATAAGAATGCTAACATTTAGTTACTATTGCTTACCTGCTTTGGTGGCCGCATGGTTTAAGGCGCTACTCTCGCAGACTAGACTGCTGATGACAGGGAAATTGAAGTTTTAATCTTAATTGGGTGTAATGAGGGTGGTTTTCCCTAAATGGTTTTCTACTCTTCTTCACCCCAAATGTTGGTATACTTTCTCTAAATATAACCTTCCTTATCCCTAAAGCCAATGGGTAGTTAGTACATAAGAGTATATCCCAAACGGTTAGTAAGATGCGGTGCTCAAAGAAAGAAAAGAATAAGTTACTATATTTATTTTCTACTATTCTTTTATATTACCTCTTAGGTTCATCATTTTTTCCAGATTCAGATTCGAAGGTAAATTGGAGATTTGGATTCATGATTCAAGATTCAAATTTGTAAAATAATGTATTTGACCCTACTTTATATTGTATCATTGTAAAATGGAATTTGACTACACTTTGTAGCAACCGTCATGCATTGTAATTAAAAGATTATTTTCCACAGCCCTCGGGTATTTTTAGTTATCCATTGCATAGGAATTGTGTGTGTCATGGTGTATGGTATATTTTATTGACCATTAATTGCTTATAACCTTGTGTAGAGTAAATGTGAAAATTCCCACACCTAAGTTTGCCGCAATAAAGCTATATCCTAATCTTTGTTGGCATTTTGTGTTGGACGGAACTCTCTGCTCTCATTAAATAAGATGTGTTTTCCAAAATTATCTTATATGAAGTGTGATTTTTAAACAGCCCAATAAGGAAACAAGTGTATAATCTGAATGGATAGTAGGATGGGGTGCTAAAAAAGAATAACAAGGAAACACATTGTATGCAGGATAAAAATAACCTTAAAAATATGGTCATGGGAGGTTATGAAGAGTCGGATTTATTCCTCAGACCGATTGATACAGAATCTATGCATAATATGTGTCTAGACATTTTGTCTCAGTTAGTAGAAACTCTGTCTAGTATACAAATGTCCACAATTATTTCAACAACAAACATCTTTAAAGTACTAAAGTTTGGCGCCTCAACAATTTCATGAGATAGTTTCATGTTACCACGCCACCATTAAAAGTAAACCTAACTAAATAACTTAACTTATATTAGTTAGCTATACCTGAAGAGCAGCAAAGCACTGAGGTAACTCGGCCGATACGACACATTCCAGAAGATGACCGAATGTTGAATCACTTCCAAAGGAGTGATTATTCGACCACATATATTTGCTCGTTGGCAGGCATATTATGTTGTTAAGTAGCAGATAGCATCTACACCAACATGGAGCATAAATAATGATAGAGATTAACTAATGCATCTTAAAATACATACCATAAGTAAAAAGGTAATGGCTGATCCTTTAATAAAACCGATCCCTACTGTTTAACCTTTTGACCTTGGTTTAATTTTATCAAAACACCTTAAGAGGAAGTGTGTAAAACGTGTAACACAAATTTCTAAAAGAGGCAACCATCTGATTTAACCTAAAAATGTGATCATTTGATGGTAACAGTTTATTCATTATGAATATATGTTCCCTTCAAAAGGGAACAATTAAACCAAATTTTTTCATCGATTTACCATTAATATATGCATATTTTATCATTGAGATTTTTAAATTGGTGATCTAACTATGTATGAGTCCATGGCCAAGAGATGCTCTTTTTCTAGATGATTGACCATGTTGAAAATTCTAAAGTTTACAAACAGATACAGTAATAAATTCTTATCACAACAAATAATATGCATGACCAAGAGATTGCAAACAAAAATTATTTAAAACATGTTTGAAGAGAAAAAAAAAACTAATGAAGGTATATTTTTTTCGGCAAACCATTATGTCTCCAACTGATATATATACTAAAAGTGTGTAATGGTAATTTTTTTTTAAATAAACTCAATAGGGCTAAGCACTGTAAAGATAACTAACTATATGTTGTGGTGATTATAAATTATTTCAATATACAGTAGTCTCTCAGAAACTCGACCTAATGTGGACTGAGATGGTGTCAAGTTTTACGAATGAGATTGCAAAAGATGTATGTTTACTATGTCATGTTTACCAAACAAGAATGAATCACAGTATGGTATCGAATATTATAGGTACAGTTGCACTGTACTGAGTAATTTATTGTAGAATCTGTTCATGTTAGGTTTTTACCTGGATAACAGTTCAAAAATCATATGTTTAGGTTTTGGTTTGCCAACACTCGTAAAATATCACTGTTTTATAATATATGTTAAGTTTTTTAATCACATGTTATATTTTACATTTAATATAATTTAGGCCTAAGCTTAAGTTTTCTTAAACTGTTTCATAACTTTTAATAATTTCTTTTTAGTTTTACCAGATCCAAAACAATATATTAAACATAATTAAAAATACTTATTCTTCATTTTGGAATGTTATCTATGATGTGTAATATGCATACATTAATACCTTTTAATACAGGCATTGTATTTACCTAAAAAAAAATACTTGTCATTTTTCATACATATAATTTATTTTACGATCATTACCAGAAAACTCGAAATTTTTAATTTCAAGCTGCTGATCAACTGTTTCTCCTCTCTCATCAAGATGCGATCCAAACTTGTCATATGGAATTACTAGAATGGAGAGTACCCGACTAAGTGGTGCCATACGCCACTCCACTATGTTGAATGCACTTCGACCAGGTGCATTAGTAAAAATGTACAACGTGTCAAAATTAAATTCTCTAAAATGTTGAATAGCATGAGCTATGACATTTGTGTACCTAGAGTTTTCGTCTGGTCCCCCATCTACAGATAGCATGAGGATAGGTTTAAAATCACCAGCAGAATTCTTCATGATGCTTGAAAAAATATCTAAGTGGGTCAGTCTTTCTAAATCCTTGGCATGGGTGCTTGCCATAGATGAAGAATGTTTCCCACTTCTGATTGTGACGTAGGTCGGACCAGAATACTATAAAGCAGCAGGATGACCCATAAAGTCACTTTTTATGTTTATTCCTACATAAACTGAGGGAATTAGTTCATGACCTTGAACGATCACCCAGTCATGATCTGGAAGCGACACACAGTATTCCAAGAGCATCAGGAAAGGCAACTGCTTTATGACTGCAGTAATACCTATCGGATTCCTAGCTTTGTCATCTTAAGATATAAATGCGACCTGTTCTGGACCCAGAATGGAAGTGAGAGATTCAAGGCTTCTAATTGAAGCAGTGCAGAACGATTGATCCTTGTGCCCCTTATGCAGATCAGACTCCCCAGCAGAGTTTCACAGGGACTGTAACAACGTGTCTTCGTGCCTCTAAAGAGTTTGAACTTAGGGGTAATATTCGCAAGTATTTCGCGCTTCTTGATATTTCAAACCCCATTGCATTAAGTTGCTCCTGAAGCTGGCTTAAAGTTCTGCAGGAACAAACAGATTCCTCCCAGCGTTTATCGTGAGATACTGCCCCAAACGATATCAGCAATCGCTTTTAAAAGTTCACTCTGTTTTTCCTACAAGCGTGGTCTGCTGCCTTCTTCAAAATGCCATTACAGTTCTCTGTGGATGTTGGGATATTTTTCACACACGCGCAATATAGTTATTGCGGTACTTTTTTGTTGTCATTCTGCCTTTCCTGGAATAGTCTTCAATTTTTTTTTTTTTTCAATATCTAAATCCTTACTCATCTGACAAATCTGTTTTTCAGTGGCTTTAGTAGTAAGACCTGTATCTTGTGCATCTGTTAACGCATTCAGTTGCTTCTCATAGGCACTGATTTTGAGAGCAACGGATTTCTGCACAAGCTTTTTGTATTGACGCTTCGGTTCCTTGGTAACTTCGCTGCTCTCCATAGCGTTCTCAACCAGCACCTTATTGTTTCATCAAGCATAGATGAATCTAAGTAAACAAATTCAACTCTTAAAGTCGCGTTCACAAACAAAAACATTCATGAAAACTGGTAATTGAACAAATAAGTTACATTAAACAAGAACTTTGTTTATTACCTGCAGCTACATTAAACTTGACGTCGAGCTCAGATTCCTCAGTTTCATCAGGCAAAACCTCTGCCATATTTTTGTCATGGATGTCAGGTTTTTGATCTGCATAAAGGCAGCTTTACACCAAGGCTATATGTAGCATGCGACATGTTTACTCAATGTTGTATGTCGGAGAACACAGCTCCTTGCGATTTTTGTAGCACGCTACAAAACATCTACACCAAAGCAACAAAATTTCCTCTATTTCCAATTCCCAGTCTGATAAAAAAAAATGTCATTGAGAACGGCGATTGTGGCTGTGGCTTATCTAATTCTTGCTATAGAGATAAAGAATCTGAGGAGACAAAGAAGGTGCTGGAACAGACAAGTGTTTGTAGGACGAAATTCATCCCAACAATATTTCATATCACATCTTGTTGCGATTGTCCAGTAGTAGTTTTTGTCTGGTCTTTATGTTTGCGATGAAATTGGGTACGAAAATTATTTATTTTCTTCTTTAAATTTGGGATGTGACATTCCTTCTAATAATGCTTATTCATTTATTGAATTAATTATCTTGAAAATTCCAATAAGATATTACATTAATTTTATAATAAAGGAAATTGATAAAACTAAAGAAAGAGGAAAAATAAACTACTAAGAATAAGAATAAATTTGATGAAGAAAGCCCACCTAGGGAAAGAGGAAAGATGTGGGAAGAATCCAATGCACAAAGGTGACATCTTCTTCCTTTCTTCTGTCTTCTATAGTAGAAGTAGTCACACACACATTTTAAACACAAATATAATAATATTTCGGCATTGTTGCCGAAATATTATTATATTTGTGTTTAAAATGTGTGTGTGACTACTTCTACTATAGAAGACAGAAGAAAGGAAGAAGATGTCACCTTTGTGCATTGGATTCTTCCCACATCTTTCCTCTTTCCCTAGGTGGGCTTTCTTCATCAAATTTATTCTTATTCTTAGTAGTTTATTTTTCCTCTTTCTTTAGTTTTATCAATTTCCTTTATTATAAAATTATCTAGCCATTGGGCCACCTCATTTTTGAATCATATTACATTAATTATAATTATCTCTCAATAATTCACATAGAATGTTTTTTCACCATGAACATCACTCAAGTTACAATTAATATGCGGCCATGAAAACAAGTTAAAACACATCCTACTTTTACTTTTACACTAAAATCATTTAGAAAGGGATTTATTGACCAAATGGTTGTAATATTTTATTCTAATCTGATAAATTAACTTATTACAACATGCAATTCAATTACTTCAGATTTTTTCATATGGATACTAATTTACAATATACTATTCATGGTTCTCCGACAATTTTTAGAAAATATTCACCCTCTTTTTGTTGCTTTTATAATCAATTAATCGGTGACCCCAAAATAGGTAATGACTCCTATACTCTTCAATATACTTATGAGTTTTCTCATTTGACCAATCCATCTTGAAACACTGAAACTATGCACTATAAACAATAAAAAAAACTCGAAATATGGGTACAGAATACAACAAACAATAAGCTAACTCACACGGTTTTGTTGCTTCGGAACCCATTGCTGGCGGGAAGGTAGCAACAAGCAACTTATGTAAAAAATTCGCATGCGGCCGAGGAAACAGAAGACAATATATAGCATGTTACATTTTCACATGTTGCTGGTACAAATAAATTACACTCTTGATGGACTCCTCAAACTGGCCTTGAGATAAATGTTGTACTTTTTCTTCGTTCCATTTCTTTATAACATCTTTTTTGAGATTCTTCCACTGTTTTTTCTGTATATCACTTTTTATAAGCATTAAACAAAGCAGTGAACCAGTCTCCAATTTTCAAAGACATTTTTGTACAAACACAAGCGATTATTCACGGCCTGTATAAAAGAATGTGCAGTTGGAATCTAAATTACATTAAAACTCAACAATCCGTAAAAATTAAGCCCGCTGCTACAGACAGCTGCTACCCAACTAAAAGCACATGAGCGTGTCAGTGGATTGGACAAGTCTAAGCAAGTGCTGTGAGTATAAACATGTCACTACCATGCGTATGGAAATATGTTTTTTCGAATGTGCTTGGCGTTTGTGGTCTTGGTCAGATAACGCTACTTAAGTGTGTTCAAAATATCGATAGACAAAGCTTGCATTTTTAACCTCGTATGTATTCGAAAGTTATCTATAAGCATGTTTATTAAAGGTGAAAACATGATCAATTATATTATTTTTGAACATTAGAATTTAAGTATAAGACCTGTGTTACATAACACTTTAATGTGCCCCACCCTCCCCCCATGTAAAACCATGTAGAAATTAGAGCTATCCCCCTACCCCCAAAGTGTTACGTGGTTTATGGATGACCTCTTAGACAACGTGACAGATGTCAGCTGTTGGCATAAGGATATATACATTAGGGACTATTTCTAGTAACTTTTTGAGCTGTCATCCAAGTAAACTAAGGTCATGAATGTATTTTACAGTAACAGTAATATACATGCAGGACAATATATTATGTGTTAATATAATGGTGTGTATACATACATGTACTATACAGAAATACAGTACAGTACTGTACATATAACATTGTATTGATTCGAATAACATGTTACTGAATTCGAAAACTAACAAACACAGCACTTGTAAAAACACCACAGCACGAATGTTCCACTCAATTTACACAAACAAACTGAGAGGTTATACAATTGAATGACCTTGGATTGCGATGACTGGCTCCAACAACTATATGCACATGCGCGTGTTGAGTTATGAGTGTCGAGCTACCGAGAATCTACTGTATATTGATCTAGCTACACAGTTCTCAAAGGTATCAAATATGTTACATATTACCCGAAGGTGTGTTTAAAGGCCATGTTAAGGTTTTATAGAGGCCATTTTCATACAGTAAATAATAACATATTAAAATAGCAATTAATGTTAATAAAAAACAAACACATAGAAGATTGTAAATAGTTGTAACTTAATCAAGAGAAGCTTTTTCTTTTTTAAAGTATATACTATTAGACATTGAAGGTGCAGAAAAGGGGGATCGGAACAAATAAAAGGAACAATACAATATGGTTTTTGCAATGAAAAAAGGAACAGTTCACACTTTACATTGGAACCTGATCCCCATTGTTGGGTATGTGGTGGACTGAGGTATTAAGGGTGTTTGGTCTGATTTGTCGATGATGGGAATGTCGAAGTTTGATTCCTGCCTGATACCACGGGTAATTTTATCAAAAGGGGAACTATCCCAATGGTCATCTGGATTTGGTTTGATTAAGATGAAGTTAGGTTTAAGAGTTTCCACTGGTTCCACATTCTCATATTCACTACCACCATCACCTCATATCATCGAGACATGGAATAAGCCTCTACGAAATGAATGTACTATTGGTACATTTGGATGTCCCCTGGTCAACAGTACATTAGTGGTGGTTATCTTTCCACAAAACTGGGCTATGAGTGATGTAGCCCAGATATTACAAATATATATGGACCTACAATGTTCTGGTAAGTGTGTAATACTTACTTGTAACTGTAAGATACTCACCGGTCCAAATTTCCTCCAGATACAAGAAATGCTGTCGCTAGGAACCAATCAAAACCCTCGAAAGACGAAGGAGTACCGTTGCTACCATGAGACTGCTTTAACAAGTAGGACAAGTTGTCAAAGTTTTGAGGCCGAGCTTGAAGTAGGCCACAGTTTACACCGTACCTAGCAAAGCAATATGTCAGCAACTATAGCAAATTGTTTTAGATATTAGTTCACAAAATGAGGGAGGAAACTAGCATAGTAGTAAGAATGTACCTAAAATAAAATTTTAATTTGATTATTTCTTTTTAGCACCATGTCTTACTACCTGTTCAGGTTATACACCTAGGGTATGTTCTAATCATACTCATGGGTTACAGACGAGGAAGGTTGAATCTAAATTAAATGTAACCATATTTGTGTTGGAAGAATGGGAAACCATTTAGGAAAAATTACTTTTAGCACACCCAACCAGGATTGAACCATGATCTCCCAGCATAACTTGGACTAGCAACCGAGAAGTTGAGCTAATAATCAACGACCAAGGCATTTTTTACTGATTTATAATTTACTAATATTAACATAATTTTTATTTGCCTCACAATACAATATCCCCTAAAACATGAAAGCGTTTTTTTTGTAATTTTACAGCTCACCTAATGGTCAGTTGTATTCCTTCTAACTCTGCTGGGAATAGTGTGTCCGGAATAACATTACTCCAGTCCACTTGGTGAGTGACGTCGGAGTAGAAGCATTTGGCGACTTGATTAAAAAGGTCCAATAATACAAGAGGCTTAAAACAAAATCGGAAATGGTAAGATTACTACTATATTAATATGTTTAGTTATAAAAATTACATTTTCCCTTTCCTCACCAACCCAAATGTCAATTATAGTCATCAATGGTTTTTTATGTGTAGCTTGTTTTGTACCAATCCCAGACTTATGCTAGTGGGGAAGAATTTAGAATAAATGCACTTGCATTTATGTGGAAGTAGAGTAGAAAACCATTTAGAAAAATAGGTCAACATCAGTACACATGGCTGGGATTCAAAACCTGACCTCCCCATCATTGTCAAACCATAACAAACGAAGGGTTGAGGCTTTAAAGGTGCACCCACTAATATGAGTACCAATCTTGATAATTAATTGGCAAGCATTCATTAGAGCAGTGGTTCCCAACCTTTTTGGGCTGACCCTTGTAGATCATAAAATCCCCCCCCCTCCCTCTTTTTTAAAAATTTGAGGTATTTTACATGCACTTTCTGACTCGGCTGATTATATCAGGACACAATAATTTTTATGAGCGAGAGCGAAAGGATTTATCAATTTTGCCGGGAAAGGTATTTTCACATACCATCCGGTGTTATTTTACATGTCACAATCAACATTGAACTGATAGCTTTACTTCTCCTCTAAGAAGCTGTGCTACAAATTTTTATCGCTCAAAAAAATCTGTCAGCCCAAGTTAGTTTTATTTTCTAGTCACATTTTTATTTTATATAAAAACCAATATACAAATAAAATGACTGAAAATTATTCTGATGGGTGGCACTGTTTTGTTTTTATCAGTTATTAAATATTGGATTTTACAACTGGTAGATAGTGCTGCCAATACCTCAAGAAAAGAATATCCTAATTTGGAAAAGGGATTGAAATAAAGAATGTCTTCAATTCTTAGCTAATTTTAAACGTTATTTCCAAACTATTCCACCCAACCCCCTGAAAGTAATTCACACCTCCACAGGGGGGGCTTTGCCCTTTCCCCCTAAATTGGGAGCCACTGCATTAGAGAAGAGCAACAAATATTTTTACCTAAATAAATCCTACCTTAATATCATTATGACAAGATAATCTGTAGGCCTTCCTTGCATGGAGCAACCAGCCAGAATCATGTGGCCCATGTCGGGTCTCCTTCAAAACCTGTGCAGCTCTGTCTGAGTTTTGGGGCTGACCTCGGTTTGTTTAAAGTAGGATTGAGGGGAGGATAACTACTGAAGAGAAAGGGGACACTCTCTTCTTTGTCTAGCTCCTCACACAACTCTGTGGACGGTAACGTACGCTCGCTGGGCCCTCCCACTACGTAAGTTGCTACAAGAATCTGGTGTCGCAACAGACTATGAGCATCTATGATCATGTCCTTTTCATCACATGAGGAGTTTAAGGTGAAGTTGTCAAACTCACTGTTTATAGTGGTTTTCTGATTGTAGTTTAAGCAAATGGTCCTGAAATATAAAGTCATTTCAAAGACAATGAACAATGACATATAAAGAGCAGTCCTTACACTTTCTTATGAAGGGAGAGCGGTCAGAATATATTTTATATAAAGTTTTTTTTATAAATGTTTATGGTGAAAATTTCACTTAAATTTCATTTACTTAAGTGTTACACTTAATTTTATTGAAATTAAGCATTCTAAAATTGTATATCACTCGCTTTATTACCAATCCTAAAGTCCTTTAAAAATAATTAAATGATTAAAATATCTAATTTATGAAATATTACAAAAATATTTAGGATAAAGTGGGAGCAGCGAGGGTGGGGAGGAGTGACAGAAAATCTTAAGATCCATTATGCGGTGGGAGAAGGTGAAGGTAAATAGCGAGAGAAAAAAAAGCCTTGTGCAATTTAAGGACAGCCCCTAAACAAAGTTTATGAATCAAAATTCTAAAATTATTTCATCTTAAAACTGTTAAGTTGGTCAATAAGGGTTGCCAATATTTTATTACTATAAAATTCCCTGTTTTTTCTATGTTTTCCAGAAGGAATTTCTTTTTTTTCCAGGCTGAAGAAAATTATAATAAAATTTAATTCTTCATCAAACTGACTTGTGTGAATAAATGTAACTTAAGTTTAAAACAGGATGAAAAAAACTTGTTAGGGAAATACATCTTCAGTCGTTTCACAAAACTTGTTCGAGGGGTAATAGGATATATTTGAATAAGCGTGCTTAATTATTCAGTTCACTTTTTCATCAATCCAAAGACCTAATATTTTAAGCTTTCAGTAGAATGTCTCAAATTAATAAATTTCAATGTTTTTTATTACATTTCATAACATTCCCTATGTTTTCTTGGGTTTACAGGTGGATGGCAACCCTTATAGGTTGGCTTAATTTTATTATTTTAATTAATGGGGAAATCCAAACACTTTACAACTGTGCGATAATTATGTGGATAACTAAGTTGTTTTGAATTTATTTGCTTATAAAGTTGAATAGATTTTTTTTAAATATATTTAACTACACACACAATGATTTAAACACAATGCAATTTCTGCTAATTGAAAAATAATTAATTTCACACAAGAAACATAGCAGTAGAGCCAGGATGCCACCAAAGATAAAGCTAAGATTTTTCACAGTGAAATATTATTCTTTGGCAATAAAAATCCCTAGCACAACTTCCTTCAAAGGTTAAGTAAAGCCGTCAACCCCATGTTGGTTGTGTCATGTAAAAGTACCCTTGAAGGTGTGTGAAAATACCTTTCCCAGCCAAATTGGTAGGCTCTTTTTTTCCTGCTCATATAACTTCTCATGTGTTGATATAATCAGTCAGTTTAGAACGTTCATGTTAAATATAACAAATAAATATAAAAACAAATACTTATTTGTTCTAAATGAAAATAATACAAAAATACCATAAGAGGCCTACCTACCTGAAAGTTCAGTTTGTTGCTAAGATAGAGGCAGACATTTAGATCAGATGTTAATAACCTCAGTGTTAACAACCCAACATAGTGCCAAGGCTCGACACAACTTTCGAAGTTTAGCAGTTCTGACAACTTTGTTGGAGCAACAAAATCAACAAGTGTTTCATCACTACTCTCATCATCTCTCTCAGACAATAGTGCCACAACACCTGTAATAAAATATTGTTTTTATATTTAACACACTATATAAATCGCCTAACATAATTTTCTGTGAGCAATATAGTTTCATTTTGCAGTCTAAGCAGATGTTGAAAAATTTCAGATTTTAAAAATGGTGCTTTTGTAGTGTTATGAGAACCTTTACTTCAGCTTATATATTTAAAGAGTAAAGCTTGATTCACACGTTAACTGAAAGTAGAAAGTATAATCTGCCTCAGTGGCGCATCAATTCACACGTATATTGACACATGATGCATTGCAACGTTAATTTAAACCAGCTATTAGCAATATATTTTATTTTATAGTGAATAAATATATTTTAGATCACTCTCCCGATGGATGTTTACAAATTATAGCACTGTGTTGTGCACAATCCAATACATTGATACATATACTTTACATTAACGGGTTATTTCAAATCTCCTCACAACAATCAACGAAGCTGTCTGCTTGCTGTTAGCTTTATAGCGCATGCACTGTAATATACATATGCGCATTGACTTGAGATGGTTGATTTTGAGATTTGAGTGGTTCTCCAATGCCGAAGATTCTGCCGATGATGGGAGATCGAGGTTCAAATCTCAGTCCAGTATACTGAGTTTTTTTCTAAATGGCTTTCTATCTCCCTACATGCAAATGTGGGTGTACCTTTTTATAAATACAACTTTCCTAATCCCTAAAACCATTAGCGTAATTAGTATGTAAGCATAAAGCTCGAACCAGTAGAAAGACGCAGTGCTAAAAAAATATTATACAAATTGCCAAATTTATTATTGAGCACACTTTATATGGTTCTTATTAAGACCACCTGAAAAGATTTAGTAGGTTTTAGACATGTTGAGGTTTAGGTTATAGGACCAGGTAACTGACCAAATGACAACTTAAGGGCTTATAAAAAATATTTTAAGGAGGAATTTATAAGATTATACCTTGAAACGTATAAGTCAAGGAGCAGAGAACATTAATGAAGTCTTGCATAGCCCTTGTTGGCATTGTGTTTGAGCTTAGCATGAATTCGGGGTCCTCGTATGCTGCCCAAAGCCTGTTGAGACTATCTCTAAGAATCCCAGAACTTTCGCTTGAAAGCACAGCAACTCCCTCTGTGGTGGCGCCCAAAAGAGACACCGCACCACGGAATTGAGTGTCTTCCCATGGAACATAGGGACTGCACATCTGGACTCGCAGTACATCTTCAATAAGGCCATTTTCACTCAACAGTAGAGCAACTCCTTTAGGTGTGGATGATACTCTCAGGATAAAACTTAGAAGGCACCTTAAAATGAAACCAATTGTAAAGATTAGAATTAGATAGAAGCTGAAAATTTACAACAATGAATTATTCGAGCGACCCATTTCTCATAGTTTTCTTGAAACAATGTTTAACCAATAAATTAATCAAACTATTTAATACCGCAAGAGTTAATTTTTATAGTTATTGTTTACACTTTTTACATTGGATTTTTAATCTAGAGGATGATGGATAGAGTTCCCTTAAAAGAGTGTTTACAGTTTCAAGGTTTCCAATAGGCCTACTTATTTATTATCTTGACATAAATTCATAAATCGATTTAGAAAAATAATGTAAATAAATTAGAATGCATAGTTATAATGTGGGCCAGTCTCTAACACACTAGACCTAAGTTATTTCCATTAGGGACGCTTTTTACATCTCATAATAAAATGAATAAACAATTCTTATTATTAATATAAAAAAAGTATAAGTAAAATCGAATACCTACCAGTTTTTGTTCACAATACAGTAGATAATATATTTTTTATCATAACACATTCCAACCAAGCAAAATCTAAGCTTCCATGCAGAGATAAATTCACACACATATTCAAGGCTGTGATAGACCTAGTTTTTATTACAGTACTAACATTTTGTGGAAGGACATTTCAGCATGTTGTTACTGAAATATGATCATCATCTGTTGTCCCATGGTCTAAGGCACTAATCTCGCAGTATACTAAACTGCCAATGACGGGAATATCAAAATTCAAATTTCGATCAGGTGTAGTAAGGGTGGTTTTTTCAAAAAGGATTCCCAATCTTCCTCCAGCCAAATATGGGTAAACGTCTTATAAAAATAACCTTTTTCAGGTCTAAAACCATTGGTGTAATTCGTACACAAATGTATAATCCTAACGGGTAGTATGTCGTGGTGTTAAAAACTCAATATAGACGAATTAAATCAAGTCACTTACTTACTCTGTGACAATAGGAATTAAAAAAGTTCAATGCAGCACTTGTCACCTATCCCTATCTCAAGCTAGTTCTATCCAATCCACCTCACTACACCCTATCCCTATCTTGAGCTAGTTCTATCCAGTCACCCTCATTACACCTATCCTATCTTGAGCTAGTTCAATCCAGTCCACCTCATTATACCTATCCATATCACAAGCTAGTTCTATCCAGTCCACCTCATTACACCCTATCTCTTTCAGGTACATTCTAATGTTATCCTCCCATCTGCGTCTAGGTCTTCCCAATGATCTCTTCCCATTTTGTTTGCCAGTCAATACCTTGAAAATAGTTTTAGAATCTCCCATTCACATTGCATGTACTGCCCACCATAACCTCCAAGATTTGACTATCCTAACAATGTCTTGTGGTGAGTAATGGGTATGTAACCCTCCATTATGTAACCACCTCCACTACCCAATATCTTCATCTCTTTTGGGGCCAATATCATCCCAAGCGCCTTGTTTTCAAACATCTTAAATTTATTTTTGTCATTTAGGGCCTTAAGAGATTTGGGTGAGTAAATATTTTATAATAGTATAACATTTACAAACAATAATGATCATAATATTTAATTATACTTATTCTTTTGGTAATTTATTAATAACAAACACATTTATTTTTTATGATAACATGGAACAAAGTACTTAATGGGATGAAATCTGTTCTATCCTTAGGGTGGTAATGTAGAGAACATGCGTTAAGGGCAGTATTTTTGCAGTTTATATTTCAAAACATTTGTTTGGTCAAAAGAAAGCAAATAATTATCCAGTGTACAAACATGAGTTTGATTTTCTTCACTTAACACTAGTGTCCTCAACAGTTCTTTAATATCTGTTAAGGGTGTTTTGGAATTTAGTGAAAACTTTTTCTCTTCATTTAAAAAAGCTTATCATCTAATAATGCCTTTGGATGCTCATGACAGATATCCCACCTTAAAATCATCATTAAGAATGTCAACAACTCTAATATCTCTATTAATTTTTTCCCCTCAATAATGTAATAATAGAAAATCTTTGAGCATAGACCTACTATTTGAATAACTTACATTAGGCCTGTATAGAAAAGAGTATTAAAGATATTAACTTATTCTTACAATTGAGTTTGTATTTCATATTTACTTAAAATATTCATGACAAACAAACTTCAACCATATTTTCATGATATTCAAGAAAAACCTTTCATTTAAAAACGTTCATGACCTGTAAACTAGAGACAAACAAAATCTAAAAATAAATCAACTTACTGAAATGGAATCTTTGAGTATGATGAATGTTTGAACTGTGTTTGTGATACATTAGTTTTACTGAAATCTGTTGTATAAGGATATTCTTCATGAGACAAGTGTTTGTATAGCATACTGACACTTGAGATAAGGTGACATTCATTTGCATCAAGCCGTAGAATTCCTTCATGAATCATTAATAACTTTCCACAAATATTCAGTAAAGTCACTAAAACATCACTACCAGTATTTAATCTACTTTTCATTGCAGTGGTTGTAAAATTAATCACTACTTTCGCAGGGCACATGTTAATATTAGTACAGGTAGATGTTGACACCAATCGCAACGATTTTGTAGACAATTGTCTGGCCGAAGAAACGTTCAAAGCCTCACTCTTTCTTCGTCGTGTGGCAGAATGAGTCGTATTGTTTGGTAATTTTTTGGGGGATGATCTCCATCTTGGACTAAACCCCCATAGGCAATACACCCCAAGATCTGACTCTAGTAAAGAAAGAATAAATGAAGATGTGTGATGAACTTCTAAACAGCTAGTTTGATGCATCACAAACTCGACTGAAGGTTGCATTGGTTCTATGATATCTTTGATCAGCCCATCATTTACAAATCTACAACCCCATTTACCGATAACGAATGATAGTAGTTGTACAATGATGTCCAAACCTAAGATTTTATCCTCAAGTGAATAGGTTTCAACATTAACATGATTATTCACGTGCTTTATTAAAAGCGAAAGAAATTCGTGTAGCGGTATTTGACTTGCACAAAAAATTGATAAGCCCTTTTCATAGGAAAGTATGCATTTGAGTAAATTAGATGAATGTACAAATATGGCATATTTAGCAGAATCAAAATGAGTTAATTTTTGAAATGGAATAGGGAAATCAGTTCTCACATTAATGTAGCACATTAAAATGTCAACACAACTTTTCAAGAGTATTTTTGTATGAGAGATAAAATTGACGAATAAAATATTTTGTCCAAGTGTGTCATGTAGCACCCATGTGCACCACAGAGCTGTAGGGTCTAGCATTGAAATAATGTGAAATGGGTACAGAGGAATCTTCATAACTTTTGATGAATACGAATCATAAGTATGAAAAGTAATTAATGTGAGAAAGGCCTCCATCATTTCTTCAACATATCTTTCACCATAACGAACCCAGTTCTTTGGCAATTCTTTGACAGTTTCGAGGATGAGATGAGAAATTTTGATGATGTGTAAATGAGGAGGAATGTTAAAGTTTATACCAGACGTTAATTTTGAATAGCTTGAGTTAAACTTTCTGCTATAATATAGCTTCAAGCCTTTAGTAAGGTTTATAAAACCTTCTTTTATAAGGGATGGTGACCCTGATAGAGTTAGTTTAGCATGAACTTGCAAACTTAGCTTAAATTCAGTATTGCTATCACAACACAAACAGTTCAATAGCTCCAAACTAATATCTGTCCATTTTTTGTTTGATACAACATCCGATAATTGTGAATTGAGTAACATCGAAAACATTTCGACAGAATGTGATAACTTCTGGTTGGATGGCTTTGTTGGATATTTTAGTTGTTGGAGAAATGTTGACTTTCGTGGGTTATCATATAATATATCATGACTCAATGTGTAGGGAATTGTTGTGGACGGCTCATTTAATAGATTTAAAGTTATATTCTCAACACATGGACTCAATGTGTTCTCTATATCTTCGACAATTTTTTTTCATTTGGGGTAGATCTTTGAGGATCTTAGCGATATTAAATGATATTATTCTCCATGTCTGATATGTTATATTAACAGCAGATCTTAATTCTGCTGAAATTAGGCCATCTAAATTTTCATCAACAATATGACGAATCCAGTCAATTAAAGTAATATTAGAAACTGGTGTATTATTGTTCTCAACCAAAGAGCTATTTAGCATATCTGTTAACTCTAAATTGAGTCCTGAACTATGTATTGACAAATCAAATCTCACTAAAAAGTCTTTGATGGCTTGAAATAACATGAAATCATTGTTTGACGTATTCATTTTTATCTTAAAGCTTTGGATTAATATATCCAAACATTAGAATATATATCATCTACTCAGCCATAGCTAACCAAAATCGAATGAATAAAAGTAATAATAGCTGTTAGATCTACTTAAAAAGTGTTTTAGCAAACAAGCAAACAGTGGTTCAATCAACTCAAACCTATAACACCATCTTTATTTATTAAATACAATTTGTTGGTTTCGATCATTAATGCTATTAGGTACGATAGTTTTTTTGTCTTAAAAAAATAAGTCATTTTTATACTGTATTTGGGTTGTTTGCGTACTTGCGTACTTGCATAATGTGTAACAAAAATAGGTGTCTCTATAGTCACTTTGTCTTTAAAGTCAGAGATTATTTAATTCGCGTTCCCAAACATACCACAGAGCACAGATAAATTTACTCACAAAATATACATTGTTGTTTTAAACAAAAAATTACCTACAACTATCTATGCACTCCTTTATTATACAGGCGAACGTTCGAAAAACTAGAATGCTGATATTAAACGGCACGGTGTGACAAACGGACGCGAAATTCAAATATCACAAAAGTAAATAATTATTGTTATATTACAGAAGATAATATTTGCAAAGAGATAGTTTTACACTTAACAAAAACTGATTATATTAAATTAATGATATCTAATTATTGCCAATAAAAGTTTAAAAACGTGATTAAAACAAGGGCAGATAAACCCATCCTGCATCCTTATGGGACAGGGGGAGGACGTACAAAATAACAACAAAAGTAAATAAAAAAATTGCAGAGTGACCCATATGAACAATGTACAAACAATATATTTTGTATTTACTTTTGTTGTTATTTTGTACGTCCTCCCCCTGTCCCATAAGGATGCAGGATGGGTACATCTGCCCTTGTTTTAATCACATTTTTAAACTTTTATTAGCAATAATTAGATATCATATATATATATGTGTGAATTTTATCCAGCCAGATCGCTTCACATATACCTAAGTTTTTTAAAAGGAGTAATTATTAAATGGCAAGAGGTAATTTTTTTTACTATGACAACATCGGTAACGTTTTGGGTAGGATGACACATCAAAGATAAATCAGAAGTGAACGATATGAATATAATTTATATAAATAATATAATAATATAATTTAAACAATACTATATATATATATATATATATAGTATTGTTTAAACTTCTATATTATTCATTTAAATAAGTTTAAATGAATAATATAATATAGAAGTGAACCATTTAATATATCACATTGACTGGGGTCAATAAGCTTCTTCAAAGTTTGAAATCGCCAAATTCCCATTGGTGCAAATTCAACCAGGATGAAGAAGCGTAGGAAGGAAATGATCAGTAAATAGCGGTCCAACCGAGGTATTAAATAGGGTTGGACCGAACAAATCTAACACTCTTGTTAAAAAATCCCGTAAGACTTGGGCGAACCTTGTGATGCTCCGGAGTAATAATTATGGGAGGACTTTATTTATAATATAGTACCAAGTATTTTACTGACACTGCACTCACATGTGTGGGCTATCTCACTTGTCGTGCAATGTCCGTGGCGTGCCCTATCGTGCATTACCAACGTGCCAGGCACGTGCGTCCCCTATGGACTGCTTAAGATGATTTACTGTTTGATTATGAAAAAGTAACTATAATATAAATAAAAGGGTGCCTAAAAATCAACACCACAAGACGTTTTAGATTACGTTTGTAAGTTCATCTTATAAAACAGTTTTCCTAATTTATTTGTTGCTTTAAGAATATTACTAACACTGCCTGTATCTGTAGCCAGTGGAGAGCACGTCTTTTCTAAGATTAAAACATACATCCGATCTTATGTGAAACAAGAAAGACTAGCGGGATTGTCAACTCTATCTACAGAGCAGGAAATAGCTCAAACTATTGACTTAAATTAACTAATTTCAACTTTTTCAACGCTGAAGGCAAGAAAAAAGAAAATGTAATATTTAGCAATTCAGTCTTACAGTTCTAGTTAATTTTCATGTATTTCACTTTTATTAAAACTAAGTATTGTTCAACATTTGATATACTAATGTACAATCTAATGGCAATAAACATTTATTAATTATTGCCTTAATTGTGTTTCTAAACTTTTGAAAGTATGTGACTCTGTGACTGATTTCCATTTCGCATGTGTCGAAAGTATATAGATCAAAATTCAAAAGGTATAATAGGATGACTTTTGCATGGCCAGTGTAAGGCTTATGCTATGTGTGTATTCCCATACATAAGCAATTCAGGGGGACGCCAAAATGGCCAAATAATAAAGATAATATGTTTTTATCTGGGAAACTATAAGTATAATTACAGAAAGTAATTTGTAAGACGAATGCTTATTTCTTAAATTAATATTTACATCCATGCCAAACAGAGTACTTTTCTATTTCAAATTAGTGCATTAGAATACATTAACAAAGTATATACATTTTGAAGGTTGTTCGGTGCGACATACCCCCGTCAACTACATTGGTGATGGAACTATACTAGTTGCCGGCTCGAGACTGTACGATCTATGAGTTAGGATCAGGCCAAACCTTTGGTGGGCAGCAGGGGATAGGTGTAATGTTAGTTTTGATTCTGTCAGTCAATCACCTAACCTCCATGCGATTGATTTATTGACAATCGCTTACTCGCTTTATTTATATTTAGACGTGTTTCAATCCGCTAGGTAATTATTATTATTTTTAGTTTATAATTTTGCTTAAGTTTTGTTTTCAATTATTATTTTGGTGCAAGCATTTTTAGTAGGTACTGTACGCTGTGAAGTGTATTGTGTGGTATACTGTATTGCTGTTATTATTATGTTTTTACTTTTTATGATTTCGGTTTTTTTAATATTAAATCTAATTTTTAAAACAGTTACTAAAAAGTTTTCCAAACTTTCTGCAGCTGAAAATAAAATTGGAAAGCAAAAACGTTACAAGAATCTAGGTCAAGCGCTAAACTAATTTGTATTTATTTAATGAAAGTGAAATTGAAATTGAAACTCAATGTAACGATGATAATCTTTTGAAACAGCACTCAGAGGAGGACGAAGATTGCTCAGAAGATTTAATAAATACTAATGCCGATAATTATAACACCACGAAAATTACTGATAACAGTGATAAGTGTTATGTTACTGATACAATCAAAGAAATGAATAATTCATGTGATAAATTGAAAGATCCGACTAATTGGCAAAAAATACTAAGCGCAACTGAACGTGATTTTATTATTTAGCAATCACCAATCACAACAGTATTAGACAGCTACCCTATAGACGGTGCAAAAAGATCACTTTCCAACGTATTTTATTATCGGCTTGCTTCCAACAGTGAGAAAATTAGAAGACGATGGCTAATGTATTCCCAGTCTAAGATAAGTGTATACTGTTTTTGCTTGAAGGTATTTAAAAAGGGAATCACGAGCACTACATTATCTGATGAAAATGGAAACTGTGATTGAAGGCACATCAGAAAAACTCTTTCCCAACATGAGACTTTTCTAACCACATAAAGTGCTAAGAAAAATGAGTTGAAGCAGAAAGGAGGTTTAAAACTGGCAAGGCAACCGATGAAAGAATTCAAAGATTAATTGCTCAGGAAAAAGAGTGACGGAAAAATGTCCTCACGAGCAGTGGCGGCTCGTCGCTAAAATTATTGGGGGTGCTGCGAACACGAGGAGCAAAACAGTGGATTTTTTTTTACTTCACAGCCGCAAAGCCAACTTTTCCGTTGGTACCATTCAGAATTAAAGCTACGAATATATTTCTTGTTGTGGCTTTAGCCTGGCTGAGATATTAAAATATCAGGTGTCGAACGACCTATTTTCTTAACTGTAACTTTCTCATGAAGAGATAGCTGTAAAAACTTAAGCTGTTGAAGTTCACTTACAGTCACAGAACTTATTTCTTGGGGATGCAAGGCCACGGTTTAAGTTTTTTGTTAAATAAAAGAACCGAAATAAATTATTATTATTATTATTATTAGCACCGCGTCTTACTACCTGTTCGAGTTATACGCACTTACGCTAATGTGTAATGGTAGGGTGATTGTGAGATGAAATGAAGGACCTACAGTTTAACGTGGAATCCGAACCACGGTGGTGACCTGGCATTCCTCACATTCAACCGAAATAAATGACTCAAATAGAATAGCTGGAAGCAGAATAATAATCTAATTCTACACTCTTCTACATTTTATCACATTCAAGAATATGATACACGGTTTTTAAGCACAACACACACTGAGTAAAAAAAACTACCTTCCTATCCACCCCCCTCCAATGTGTGCATGCTGTGAAGCGCACAGTTCCATACAAAGATTTTTGTATATTTTTCTTAAACTGGGGGATGGTTACTGAATTACTACAAAAATAAATAAAGAATTAATGAAAAAAGGACTCATTATATTAAATGTTATCGATGATAGGGGGTGCTGCAGTTCCGCAGTGCCTATACTCGAGCCACCACTGCTCACGAGAAATCTTGCCATCTTGCCACCTTGCCCAACACAACATGGCTTTTCGAGGAACTCATGAAACTCTCTACAGCAAAAACAATGGAAATTTTCTCGTTCTTTAAGAATTTATTTCAAAATTCAATCCAGTTATGAAGGAACATTTTTCTTGAATTCTGAGGAAAGACTATCTCAGATGTGTAACATATTTGGGAAAGAACATTCAAAATTGTGTGTGTGTAATATAATATATATATATATATATAATTATATAGGGTCTAGTTTTAAAATGGCCACAGTATTTTCAGATGAGGTGGTTGGGGGGAAGAGAGGGGCGCAAAATGTGAGTTTTGCATACACAAAACTTTTGTCTTAGACCGGCCCTTGACTCTTGACTATTAATATAAATGAAATTAATGTTAACCGTTGTGAGTTGTGGGTGGTGAGTGGTGGGAGAAGGGCGCGCTTGGAACGTTCGCCTAGGGCCTGTATACAGTTTATATTTAGCCATAATAATGAATGGAACCTCTAGGAAGAAAGGATTGATTTCTAGTTAAATGAGTCATTAAATTAATTGGCTCACAATAATTTTCCATGTTTTTTTTAAAAAAAATCCCCATGTTTTCAATTTTTTATATATATATATATATATATAAAATAAATATTTATAAAACATATATTATATGCTATGTTTAGCTGCTGGGATAAATTAACTTGTTTCATACCTCAGAGTAAGATTGAAATCTCAATATATTTTTATATACCATTGACATGGAATTATCTCTAGATAATTTTTTAATAAGATTAGCTTATTTAATATCGATATTAAGTCGATTGAATTAGTTGAGTTTGTCTTTATAGTCAAAACATTTATCTATATTATTTTGTAGGTAAATATACCACTCTTAGTTTGGTCAAGTTACGTTTCTGTTGACAATTGATGGTTCCTATATGCTCGAGTTGAAAGATTGTTACATGTGATATAAATTATCACGAATTCTAGTTAAGATATGTTTAAAAAGTATGTATTATTTTTAAATACATATAAACTAGCAGTAGTTTTCATACATTATAATATGTGACATAAAGCTAAATTTGTTAAGGTTATGTACAATTCATCCACGTTCTATAAGATATTAGATTGATTATAAAAGTTTTCTAAAACTAATATTTTCTTAGTAATTTGTTTATTTACTTGGCAAATTTAATTTATTGCCTAAGGATATTCAATATGTATGACTCACCTTTTCTTACAGTTCTAATTCTTTAGTGTAGACTGTAGGTACTGATTATAGCAAACGGCCAGTATTCCTGCTAATTCCCCCATTTTCCTTTTTTCAAATAGTATTGTAAGACACACCTGTGTATTTTCTTATAATATTTAATCCAAGTTTGGCTACTAGCTTAAATTATTGATTTGGCATCTTTGCATAAGAAAATATGGTTTTGTCTCTAGACAATCTTGTTGATAAACTATTGAACATGTGCCAACTTCTTTATCCACAAACTTGCCTTCAAAAAGTAGCCAGACTTTTCAAAGAAAGTTACCCAAAACCTCAAATTTTGTTAAGGCATTTGCCTACTTTGGCTATGGCACATACAGCAGCAAAATTGTATTAATACAGAACATTATAATTATGCATGTTAATAAAGGAATTATGTGAGTTTTGTGTGACAATTCAACTTAGCCTGCTTTCTGAATGACAAATGTTGTTCTTAACATTTTATTAATTATTTGAAGTATTTAATGTGCACTTTCTGAACCAACTGGTTATATCAACATACAAGAACTTCTATGAGTCATAGCAAAAGGGCCTACAAATTTTGCCGAGAAATGTATTTTCACATATCTTCCAGGGTTCGGTTTAAACATGCCATAATTGTGGGACCGACACCTTCACTTCCTCGCCAAGGGAAGTTGTGTTACAGATTTATTTCGCTCAAGAAAAATCTGCCAACCCTGGGTGGGTTTGAACCCACCAACATTGGGTCCTGTGGCGAGCACTTTACCTCATGACCACCAAGGTCGACTTATTCTCATTAGCGCTAGTAGGCTACATTGTTTTTGGTAGACTACTAATAATCATAATAATATATTTTCCCATCTACACATCTCTCATCTACCAACTCTTATGTTGTCCTGTATCATTTTTATTTTAGTCTTATACTGTGTTTGCCCTAGCAATTCTAGCTACGAAATAGGAAAAGTTAAGCTTACAAAAAATAATAAAAGTAAAACAAAAATATGTTTAAGCTACAAGTTGTCACATATAACCTACAGTGTATATTTAGGTCCATCCATTTTTTTTTTAATAATTGAGGGTTGGTTGGTATTCATAATTTAAAAACTAACATTGGGCTGTGATTGAAGAATTATTTTATGGTGGATCACACACTCCAGTTTTTTTTATTTGGTTGAAGTAGGCTAACTGAATATTCTTATTTAACTCAAATACACCTATAGTATATTCACCATATCTTTTTACCAGAATGACAGTTAAAATCATGTGTTAAGGTTTTGGGTTGCAAATACTTGTAAAAGGTCGCTGTTTTGTTATAAATGATAAGTTTCTTAGTTACCATTTTATATTTTACATTTAAAATAATGTAAACTTAACTTTTCTCACACTATTTAATTACTTTTAATCATTTCTTTTTATCCAAACCAAAACAATATTGTAAAACTAATTAAACCTAATTAATTAATTAATTAATTAATTCTCCATTTTGGAATGTATCTATTATGTTTAATATAGTGCACACATACATTAATAACTTTTAATACAGCCATTATATTTACTTGGAAAGAAAATAACTTGGGCCCTACTTGTCTTTTTTTAAATACATAATAAATTATTTTATTATTATTTTATTTTATTTTGAAATATTAAACTGAATAAAAGATTTTTATCCAATGCATGGGTGCACCATTGTAAAGAACTGGTTTGGGTCATGTTCAATCACATGGTTTAAATTTTCTGGTCGCCGTTTGAAGCTATATTAATTTGACCTTTTGTGAAAGTGCTGTGAACAATAATTTTTTTAAGTGGAATAAAACGATAAATAAGCTTTGTGCCAGACTTCAAATAAATAGGCCTAAATTACTTTGATTAGCTATCACATTCATACATTACCCTATGTTTTCATTACAGCTATCCAGCTGTTGGTGTAGGGATACATTAGAGACTATTTCTTGTAACTTTTTGAGCTTTCATCCAAATAAATTCAGGTGGTTAATGTACTTTACAGTTACTCAAATGCTTTAAAAGAAAAAAAAAAACCTCTATATTGTAAACCTAGGGTCAAGCTATATTGACCCGAGCGGCAGCTGCCATTAGCTATGTTAGTGCTAACATTAGCAGATAGAGGGTGGCATGTGGTCAGCAAAACAAACCCCTCCCTCTCGATCGATAATTTCAGTATTTTAGATCGTAGCCGCTACCTATTTATTTAAATAGCTTCTCATTTGTCCTCATGAAACTGAGTTTGACCCCGTCCCAGACCCACTGCTTCATAGAAAAATTCTGGAAGCACCAAGAATCAAACTTGGAACTTCTGGATCTGTAAAGTAAGCAAAGTTAAACTAAAACCTCAATAGGTTTACAATTGCATAGTCCAGGGGTCAGAACCTTGTTGCCCATGCAGTAACTCTCAGTCGAATTTCTTAGAAAACTACATGGCAATAAAAATCCAAATTTTTATTCTTTTAAACTCCCAAATATATCAATTGCTCTCAAATAATATTTTAGTTTGACCAAAAAAAACCTCGATTGCTTATAATCAATATAATAATATTATATCAGAAATTTTTAAATTTTTTTTATTTCTATTAATAAACAAAGATAATACTGGGAATCGAATAATACCAATATTAAGATTCTTTGTAAATTTTCGATAGTTATGATGTAAAAGATGTAAGCTACCTGAATCTTTGGAAAGTGTTCATTTTCTAAAGAAATTAAAGGGAGTTACACCATTCAATCACAACAACATAAAAAATAAAAATAAATAGTGTCATAGAAATGCTAGTGCGAATTAATGGATAATGTTTAGAATGAAAACTATCACAGCCTAACAAAACCTAGTCTTAGCCTTTTTACGCATGAATAAATACAATTTTTGATCTGTCTGAGATGTAGATATTATTGTTAAAATAATTTATTTAGGGATTTTGGAAATAATTTTGACGAGAAGGAATGAAGTAGGACTAAGATAATTGAATAGGAATCTAATAGGAGAGTGTATCAAAATGGTGTGGTCGCTGTGTTAATGAACACAGTATTTTTTAGAAATATATTCGAGGAAAATTAAATTGTTTGCACATGAAAGGTTAGGTTTTGTTAGTTTGGGACAGTATAATGATAAAAATATAAATTATTTCTTACTAAAATGCTTTTGGTCCCGAGTTGGGACTATTCTATTCCATTAAATAAAATATTTATGTTCCTATACAATTTAGGTGAGTACATTTTAATTTTCCAACTCTAAAAATGTACAAATTAACTTAGTATTGGTATTATTTAGCTATCCTTATTCTTATTGTGTGTATTAATACTAATATCATTCTTTTGAATTAAAATTTTGCAAGATAAAATATCTCACCTCCTAAGTTTGTGAGGTGCATACCATTCCCTGTAAGCCACATAGTGCCCCCACACATTTTTGATTTACAAAAATCATCTAAGAGCCCTATAGACTCTTAATTTTTATTAAAAAAGAACTCAATATCTAAGTCTACATATTTGTGTCAAATTAGGCCTACTAGACTAACTTCAATAATAATTGTATAAATTAGCCATAAACCACCATATTCCTCTTTCATTTTGTGCCAGGTTTGAGGAAAAGGAAAGTGTGTCTGGTATTCAACAACTTAAGTCATCTGTGCAGAAAGGAATTCGGACTAAACTTTTGGACATTTATCCACATCTCGATGGTTATGTGGACACAATCCTGCCTAAGAAAGACACATATCGAATCGTTAAATGGTATGTAAATGATCACCATTTAGTACAGTCTTATTTTACCAAGTTTGTTTTACTTTTTAAAAAATAAAATAAAATTAGAATAAAGGGATATGATAGGGAAAAAAAAGCTACTAGTGAATGATTAAGCTTAATTAATTCCAATATAAATAATGAACACTTTCATCTTCAGAAGAAACACTAGATTAGTGACAGGACACACATTTGTTTGCCTCTGCAAAACTATACAAAGATTTTAACCGAAAATATATTAGCCAGCTTAAGATCCAGAACTTTCAGTATACATTCTAATTTTCCTAGGAACTACCGTATTTAAAAACTAGAATCTTGTTATTAGATCTACTTTCATGTATTCAGACGTCAATTCATGTGATCTATGTTACGATCACTTATGATAGGTATTACCAATATCTATAAAATGTGTTTGTATTTTCTAAAAGGTCGGCCGTATAAAAATTATTATTAATAATAATAATAATAATATTTAGCACCGTGTCTTACTACCCGTTCGGGTTATACGCTTTAAGTACTAATTACAATAATGGATTAGGAATTGGGAAGGTTGAATTAGAGGAAGTGAACCCGCATTTGCGTGGAGTGAGAGTGGAAAACCATTTAGGAAAAACCACCCCCATTTCACCCGACCGAGATTCGAACCTCGATCTCCCCTTCCTCAGCAGTCGAGCTCAACACGACAAGCGCGTTTGCCAACTACGCCACCGAGGCGGGTCGTATAAAAATTGTACTGTACATAATACATATTGGTATAAAAGTGTATTACTCCAGCGGCAGGTTATATGTATTGCCTTTACCTAATAAGCTCATAGCATTTGTAGTGTTGCCTTGCAGAGAGTGAAAACAATCAATAGTCAGATGAGCCTATCATGCCCTTTTCTGAAACTAAAGTAAACCTCTAATTTACTTCATGACAGCCTATCTATAATATTCTCTCAGTTCTACCAAGCTGGTGCAACTATATTACAAGTGATAGCGACACTTTCCACATTTTATAAAATCAAAACTATTTAATATATTGACATGATGCACTGTTTTGTACAGAAACTTTGGAGGTTCAGTACAAAAACTAATAGACGTTTGATAAATAAAAAAATAAAAATGTTATTTCAAGAATTAGAATACGCCTTTTGTTTAATAAGTTGTATAGTAGCGCCTAACTCAGCTGAGGGTTGATTTTTTTTGGTCAGTTGGCCTCACTGTGTACAATACTTTTAGTGTTTGTTCTAACATGGATTTATTTATAACCTTCATGTATAATTCATTCATAGCTTGTACTTTATGTAAATGAGACGTCTTGAAATTGCTGATTATGTCTGAAAGTTAATTTTTATGTGGTAATAAAACACCTTCTAGCTTATATATACAACCATCAACATCTTCATCACGACTGTTACAGCCAGTAGTCGGTCAATTTTTTTTAAATGCCTTTCTTCATCTACCTCTTTTCTTCCATCTTTTTTCTTCCATTCCTTCCCTCTAACTCTCAGGGTTCAACCAGACTGACAAGCATGTGAGTGACTGCGTGGCCAAACTAGCGATCCTCTCTCCACACCAATGGTGATTCTTATTTGTAAAAAACCTACTTTGGTTATAATATTGAAGTATTATAACATATCAATTTTACATATCTATCTATCTATCTATTTATATATCTTATTGTCTTAGCAATTAAATTAGGCCATTAGTAGCAAGTGTGCTAAACTTATCGGTAATAATAAAAAAGTCAAACATGTCAAATTGAGGAGTTGACCATTGGACCAACATACAATAATATTGTCCAGCGCCTTTAAACTAGACTGTTCAGGCTTGAATGTGTGTGCTTGAAAAAATAGAATCATTTCTCTCTTTCAAGTGCGTCGCTCGGCTTGCTCACTCTTGAGCTTTATTGTCTGGTCACCTTTCATTACAACCAATGTGTTCTATTTTATTGTTTAGTCGCTCATGCACACGCTCGCTCACCCATTCTAGCCGTACTCTTGCATTTACTCTTATCTGCTTCTCACATTTTGTTCTTGGTCTCTCTAGCAGTCTTTTTACTACATACTTCATCTCCATCATTTTTCTTGGGGGTCTTTTCTTTTTGATCATTATATGACCATATCATCTCATCTTTGTTTTATATACTAACTCATAAACTCCCTATACTCCAACTCTTACCCGGATAACATCATTTCAAATCCTGTTTCTCTTTGTGACAGCTAACATTCTTCTCAAAAATTTAATTCCCACGGCATCCACTTTACGGTCGAGAACAAAACAATCCACACTAAAGTAATCCTGTACCAAGTATAGAGTCATGGAGGTTTGGTGGCCATGAAACATCTATACAGACCTATACTCATTAGGTGTACCCACTTGTGGACTATTGAACCTTTCAGTTGAAATAAACATATTATCATAGAAAATAATAGTTATGTTTGTTTTGTTGGAATCAAACTTTTATGTTACCTTATTAAATAAAATAATATTGACCTTAAAGTTTGTAATGAAATGAAACAATAATTATTGTAGGCCTAGAGCTTTTGAAAATGTGATTTAAAATGTTTTCCCCAGCCATGATCACATAGAGATTCTCGTGAACAGCACTGGAGAACTACTGTTTTTCAGACACAGAGAGGGACCATGGGTTCCTACGCTGCGACTTTTACACAAGTGTAAGTATTTATTAATGAAATACAAAATTAAATTTTTCTTCATCATGAGTTTGTGACATATAGATACACTTTAATATTACTTTATTTCATAATTTTAGTATCTCTGTTATGGTAATTAAAAAGAAAGATATGATATAAAGAAGTTAGGTTAACTTTTAGTTCAATACCAAAGAAATTTTGATAAAATCTGTGAAACATAATGTTTCTCATATTTAATAAGTTAAAAACAAGTAGATAAATTCACTTTTTTGAAGAATGTTCATTTTACGATTACAACTTTTAATTTGTATAGGTTAGTTCATTGTGATAAAAATATCTAAACGTTTTAGGATGATAAAAATAACATTTAACTATCCAACACATGTTTTAAAAATCTATCTCAGCTTAGCTCAATTGGTAAGGCATTTTGATTGAGGTATCTCAGGTTTAATTCCTGGTGCAAATGAAATTGGAAATTGGGTTGGTTCCTGTTTGCTTAGAGTGGTAATTTGATGGTCTCTGGTCATTTTCTTCGTCCTATTTTTTTTTAATGTTCTGGTTAAAAGCCTATGTACTATTTACACTTATTGGCTAGGGATTAGGAAGGCTTAATTTAGAGGAAATGTACCACATTTGCCTGGAGGGAGAGTGGAGAACCATTTAGGGAAAAAGCACCCTCAGTGCAACCGAGTGGGATCAAACCCTGATCTCCCCGTTTTCGGCAGTCTAGTCCAACATGGGATTAGTGGGTTTGTCCTTGTGTTAAGTTGGGTTGATACATTAATGCTGGGATCACGATCAACTTAACCCTTTACTTAACGTAACTCTCGCTTAAGGCTCGCTTAATGTCAAGAAACTAGTATGTGATCAAGATTCACACAACTTAACATAACACCTCAAGGAACACACAAAACAATGAAATTGGCCTCTTTGAAAACAAACTGTTTACTAAAATTAAAACTAATCCTTTAGGGCTAATTAGGCTGCAAGTACTTATAATATAAGTTTACTTTATTTCTTGCATCCATTACTGTTTCCGGCCTGTGGTCCTAGGTCAATTTTTATTCAAGCCATATATTTTCCACTACCAGCTGTTAGACCTGTTATAGAATAGAAGCTTACTGGATGTACAAAACAAACTGTAACAAGACACTAAAACGGGGAAAAAATGTTCCCTAAGCATTCATCTACTTATCATAAACAACCAAATGTACAATATAGCGCTGTTGACATCACTAAATGAACAAATGAAGTACTAAATAGCCTCGTTGATGTTGCTTGCTTGTTTGGCTAGATCACAGGTTACCCTCCACCAAATGTTAAAGTTCTCCCTTAAATGAACGTTAAATTGCATTGTGATGCCTTCCATTTAAAAACATATATTACATTACTTTTAGTTAGGTAATGTTAATTAACGTTAAATTGATTGTGAACTGCGTATAACCAACGGTTAAGACCGTGCTAATAATATAATGATTGTGATACTGGCATTAAAGTCTGTGCATGCTTGTAAAGTCTTGTAAATACACCTTAAGTTACAGTATATAAATATTGATATTGTGTAGCAGGTATACAAAGATTTTTTTAATATTCTTTTTATCTTGTTGATAACATGATTTTTAATTTGTTGGGGCATATAAATATTATGCCATTTTATTACTTCACTAAATAGCCTATGTACGATACAATTATTATAGAAAATGAAGCACAAATTAAATTAAAAACACTACCACATAATTATATACACTTCAATTCCACATGGCATCTTCCTCAAGAACATAAAGTTGACTTCAATGGTGCCAACTTAATTAGTGTTAAAAGATAAAACTTTTATGGTGAAATAAAATCTCAGGATTCTGCTATTTGTTCTATGTGAATGGCAGTGTTCAAATATGGAGAAGTTAATAGATCTCTTGGTAAAGTGGCCATTTTGAGATGGAAAAAACTGCTCAAAGTATGTGAGTGAAATCTGAAAATATACTGTATGCATGAGGTTTGTAATTTTTTTTTATAGATCCGTTCATCTTGCCTTGGGAGCAAGTGGACAAAGGTGCAATACGTTTTGTCCTCAGCGGCGCCAACATAATGTGTCCTGGGCTCACCTCACCTGGTGCTAAAATGACTAGTGTTCCAAAGGGGACAGTAGTTGTATCCTTACAGAATGAATAAATTAATGAATTCTTGTGTTAGCTCAGTATTATAAGCAGACTGCTAAAATAAGTCTAGAAAACTAAAATAGTGTTATTGCATGGCAAAAGTTAGATTAGTGTAATTACTTTAAAGGTTGAAGAGCCATAGTATTTTTCTATTATTGTTTCTATAGACGCTTAACACAGTAGAGTGGTGATTAGCTAATAGGATTGCACCTAGAAGGAACCTCCTAATTTTCTAATCACTTTCACTCCACCTATTTTTGCATCACATGAAGACTATACATTTTCTCCAACTTAGGATTTGAACTGAGTTAGGAAGGTCGGTCATTAGCTGAAGATCAACATGCTCAACTTGGCCAAATCCTATGCCCTTAATGTATTAATAGTGCAGAAACTCAGAAACCATTTTATACCAGGTCTCGATTGTACATGAAAATGGTTCCTTAACTATCTGACCTTAGGCAATTATGGCTGAAGGGAAGCAGCATGCCTTAGCAGTGGGACTCACATCTTTATCAACAGAAGAAATGTAAGTTTTCATTCTTTCAAGACTTATCATTACATTTTGTTTCAGGGGGTGGGTTGTGTGAAATACTTAATTGTAGTATTGAGACTAGATGAAGTGCATCATACCTGGAAACGATTGGTGAAGATTTCCCATTAGGCCTGCCTGGGGCTGTCAATTCATGATTAAATTGTTTTACACATTTATATTTAATGCACACGCCTTCCATATATTAAACAAGAGATTAATTTTTATTAAATTAAAGTTACTGAGGCTGCAAACGCTCAGCACACACTTGCTGAAATAAAATTACAGTTTTTTAAACTGTGTTTAACATTTACTTTCGAGCACACCAATTTATAAACTCCAGGACAAACTCAGAGGAAAATCACACCCAAACTAATCTAAATTAATTTAAAAACGGTGATAGACAGAAAATATGTTGTTATAAAAATAGTATCAACATAAAAGAGCTCTAAATAAATAAATACTAAACACATGTATAATACAAGTGTATTTAACAATACTTTCAAGACTATTGTAAGTATAGTAAGTCCTAGACTTACACAAATTTAAGCTCTAGAACAGTACTTCATTTTATGACTAGTAATGCCATTTATCAACTGCCACTTTAAACAGAGAGTGTTCCTATTAGTATTTTTGCCTTTTCGCATTTTGCTTGTTTCTATCTTGAGCGCAAGTAGTATCGTGTTAGTGAGTCTACGTAGTGCTTATTGCAAACAAATCCTTGATTATACTTTGAAATAAACATGTATCATCATCATCATCTTCATGAAATGTAAATGTCAACTATCATATCTAAGCACTGGCTTAAGCTGCTTTTCAACTTACTCAAAATAAATTAACCACTTAAGTTGAAGACTTGCTGTATAATTTATCATAAACATTAAAAATATATTTCTCACATAAATATAAACATTAAAAAAAAAGTTATCGACTACAACTTTTTAAATTATCACTTGCACTGGCTAGATTTACCAACACTGATGTTGACATAAATTTTGAACAGCTTAGTATTACATTGGGACCTTTTTATGCTTAACTATTTGGGACCAGAGCTTGTTCGAATTAGCGAAAATTCAGATAAAGCGGGATAAAGTATCCTAACGAATCTTAAATTACAGTTGAATCAGTTAAGTCAAACTTTCATTTATTTAACTGATGTACAATGTGATATGAGGACTACTGTAATTAATTTTAGTTACAGGAAATCACATTGTGTTGGCTACAACATGTAAATTTTAAGCATTTATTATCAGATATCACTGTTTCTTAAAATAATTCTCTTTTTAAATTTGAGCTTGTTAACAAATAAAATATAATTATTTCATTTGTATTAATTTTTTTCCCTGTTTTCTGGAAAGTGTGTGTGGATTATCTGGAATTTCGGACTACGGGGACTACGGGTTTTACTGTACTTTCTTCTGATAACGTTCCACTTTTCTATGACACTTACAAATTATTATAACTTATTTTTCATATTGCTAAAGATACAACTTGGATTGAAAATATCCACTAAAAAAGTGGTCAACCCTCCTATAATTATTTTTTGTTTTATTGCATATCTTTTTTTACTAAATTTTGAATCTGAAAAGATGGCCAATGATGTAGAAAAAAAAAGTTTCTCATCTAAGGCTTAAGATGAGACACAAGTTTTAAAATTGCAGCTGTAAAATATACAGAAACTATGAGCAATGGGAAAGTGGAAAAGAAATGTGTATTCTTTGCCTTTCATAGTGATATATATATATATATATTTTAAATTTTTCTCATTCCTGTAAAAATAATTAAAAAAGTGTTTCTACATAAACTCATGTAAATTCTACATCTCATAACTTTTCTAATATCTGAAATAAATATTGATTACCTTTGTTAGCTAAACTTTTAAGCTTTTTATTTTATTTTTACAAATAATATTGTTTCTATTTCTACTAAAGACTTGTGTTAGAACATGTTGACATTGCTTGGGAGTTGCAAATTTGCAACCTTTTTGCAGTAATATTTGAGATTGTCTAGCAAAATCTACAGTTGAAACTCTTTAGTTTGGAATTATGAAGTCTGGCAACTCTCGTGGCTTGGCACGTTTCAAATCTACCCATATTAGTTTGAGGTACAGCCACCAGGACTGTGCTATCAGCAGTACATACTTTCCAAAGTTGTCTACATCTGCAGCTGAGTGTTTTGGTTATACATTCTGGCTGTATTTAGCTCTTAGTTATGTCTTCCAATAGGCGTTAAAGTTGGTGTATAATTTCCTGTTTTAAGCTTTATTTTACCTTGTTTGACTTAGCGATAAGAAAAATGGAGTGAAAGGGCGTGCCTAGGGTACAGGCATAAGAGATACCTAAATAAAAGGTTCTTTGGAGTCGAATTACATTGTTCGGTACTTGTCAGTTCCCAAGGATGCTGAACTAAAGAGTTTCAAATGTATTATAGTTTTGTTTAAATTAAACTATCTTATTTTGTATTACATCCATATGCCTTTATTTCACTTTCAGAGCAAAAGTCAACAAAGGAATTGGAGTCGAAAATTATCATTATCTTAACGATGGCTTGTGGCAGATGAAACCTGTGAAGTAACCAAATGCACCATTTTGAATAAACAACTTAATGAATTTTGTTTTTGTGGTTTTAATTTTTAATAATATTTGTCATAGCTGCTTGTTAATGGTGTCTTGATGCAAGGATATTATCTCTCTATTTGTATATTGAGATAATAATGCCCTTTACACCATCTATATAATTGTAATTATTTTATTTTTATGTTAATTTTCATTAAATTATTTTTCTGCCTAGTTTTTTTTTTTTTGTTCTCTTCTGGATTTCAAAAATTGTAACACTAAATAAACCTCTTTTTTTTTTGTATTATGTGGTCAAATATTTTTGCAAATGCTTTTGACTAAATTTTGACAAATAAAACACAGCTAAATAATTTAATTATATTTTTTATTTATTTTCCTTGTATTATTACTGCCCCTATTGGCCAAACATTATACCATTTATAATACAGGTTTTACTCACCAAATGTGTTTTATCTACTAGAATGATAATCCTTTTAATTGGATAATGGAGAAACCCACCTCAGTAGCCGAATAGTCTAAGGCTTCACTCTCATGTTATACTGGCTTGCCGATGACGGGGAGATTGGGGTTCAAATCCTGGTCATGTCTACTAAGGGCGGTCTTGCCTTGGTGGTTTCTCACTCTCCTCCCACATAATTACGAGTAGATACCTCTAAAATGTTTATTGCATCATCTCTAACCCATTAGAGTAAATCCCCTTGCATGTGTATAACCTGAACATGTAGTAAGGCACGCTGATTAAAAAAATTATATAATTGTATATTGAATTACTTTCTCTATGGCATCTAATAAATATGTTCATTG
Source organism: Timema cristinae (assembly GCA_039000515.1). NCBI lineage: Eukaryota > Metazoa > Arthropoda > Insecta > Phasmatodea > Timematidae > Timema > Timema cristinae. The sequence continues at coordinate 33,207,642 of JBCFYV010000001.1, read as the reverse complement.
CTGCATCTATAAAAGTATGCCACCATTCCTTAGTTGAACTAGTTATATCCAGTCCACCTCATTACACCCTTTCTCTTTCAGGTTCATTCTAAAGTATACTCTCATCTGCATCTATGTCTTCCCAATGGTCTCTTATCATTAGGCATGTGGGTTAATACCTTTAAAAAGGTTCTCATTTCTTTTATTCACTCTGCATGTTCTGCCCATTGTAACCTGGGAGTTTTAATTAGCCTAATAATATTTGGTGAGGAATACAGGGTATGAAACTCATCATTATATAGCCTCCACTCACTCACTTTCATTACATATAGAATTATTCCAAATAAAAAAGAATTGTTGTTTGCAAGCTTTATTTGTATTCAGATAAAATAAAGTAGGTCTCTAGTGAGTAGAGCCTAAGACACTGCTATGTGTCTAGTGAGTAGAGCATAAGACACTGCTATGTGTCTAGTGAGTAGAGCCTAAGACACTGCTATGTGTCTAGTGAGTAGAGCATAAGACACTGCTATGTGTCTAGTGAGTAGAGCCTAAGACACTGCTATGTGTCTAGTGAGTAGAGCCTAAGACACTGCTATGTGTCTAGTGAGTAGAGCCTAAGACACTGCTATGTGTCTAGTGAGTAGAGCATAAGACACTGCTATGTGTCTAGTGAGTAGAGCCTAAGACACTGCTATGTGTCTAGTGAGTAGAGCATAAGACACTGCTATGTGTCTAGTGAGTAGAGCCTAAGACACTGCTATGTGTCTAGTGAGTAGAGCATAAGACACTGCTATGTGTCTAGTGAGTAGAGCCTAAGACACTGCTATGTGTCTAGTGAGTAGAGCATAAGACACTGCTATGTGTCTAGTGAGTAGAGCCTAAGACACTGCTATGTGTCTAGTGAGTAGAGCCTAAGACACTGCTATGTGTCTAGTGAGTAGAGCCTAAGACACTGCTATGTGTCTAGTGAGTAGAGCATAAGACACTGCTATGTGTCTAGTGAGTAGAGCCTAAGACACTGCTATGTGTCTAGTGAGTAGAGCATAAGACACTGCTATGTGTCTAGTGAGTAGAGCCTAAGACACTGCTATGTGTCTAGTGAGTAGAGCATAAGACACTGCTATGTGTCTAGTGAGTAGAGCCTAAGACACTGCTATGTGTCTAGTGAGTAGAGCCTAAGACACTGCTATGTGTCTAGTGAGTAGAGCCTAAGACACTGCTATGTGTCTAGTGAGTAGAGCATAAGACATTGCTATGTGTCTGCTGGTTAAAACCTAAGACACTGATATGTCCCTGGAGATTATAGGCTAAGACACTGATATGTCTCTGTTGGTTATAGCCTAAAACATTGCAATGTCTCTGTTGGTTATAGCCTAAAACATTGCAATGTCTGTGTTGTTTATAGTCTAAAACACTGCTATGTCCGTAGTAGATAGAGCCTAAGACAATTCTATGTGTCTGGTAGCTTTAGCTTAAACTACTGTTTGTCTCTGGTGGGTAGAGCACAAGACACTTATAATTCTGGTGGTTATGGCCTATGACACCGCTATGTGTCTGGTGAGGAGTGGCTGAGAAAATGATGTGTGTATGGCGAATATTTGCTGAGACACTGCTATGTGAGTAGTGTCTTAAGGCACTGCTATGCTATGTCTTTATCGAGTAGATCCTAAGACACTGCTATGCATCTAGTGGATATAGCATTAAACACTGATATGTTTATGGTGATTATAAACTATAAGTCTATATGTCTCTGGTTGTTAGAGCCTAAGGCACATATGTCTCTGGTTGTTAGAGCCTAAGGCACATATGTCTCTGGTTGTTAGAGCCTAAGGCACATATGTCTCTGGTTGTTAGAGCCTAAGGCACATATGTCTCTGGTTGTTAGAGCCTAAGGCACATATGTCTCTGGTTGTTAGAGCCTAAGGCACATAGGTCTCTGGTTGTTAGAGCCTAAGGCACATATGTCTCTGGTTGTTAGAGCCTAAGGCACATATGTCTCTGGTTGTTAGAGCCTAAGGCACATATGTCTCTGGTTGTTAGAGCCTAAGGCACATATGTCTCTGGTTGTTAGAGCCTAAGGCACATATGTCTCTGGTTGTTAGAGCCTAAGGCACATATGTCTCTGGTTGTTAGAGCCTAAGGCACATATGTCTCTGGTTGTTAGAGCCTAAGGCACATATGTCTCTGGTTGTTAGAGCCTAAGGCACATATGTCTCTGGTTGTTAGAGCCTAAGGCACATATGTCTCTGGTTGTTAGAGCCTAAGGCACATATGTCTCTGGTTGTTAGAGCCTAAGGCACATATGTCTCTGGCGAGTAGAGCCTAATAAACGGCTATGTCTCTGGCGAGTAGAGCCTATATATTCTAAGACACCACTATGTGTCTTGTGAGTAGAAACTAAGACATTGCTATGTTTCTGCAGAGTAGAGCTATAACGATCTTAACTTGCCAGGAAGTGTAATAAATGATAGTCAAGGAGTTACCAGAGAATATCAGTATTTATTATATTTGAAATATTGGAAAGTTGAAGATATACAAATAATATTACAAATGCCGAGGTACCGCCCAAGGCAAGCAAAGTCGAAGATTTGTAGTTAAATATTACATATAAATATCATTAGAATTCAATATAAACATATTGTTTAATTAGTATGTGCACCAAGTTAATTTAAAATGAGAGACAACTATAGCTACCATCAAGGATAGTCAACAACAAGTTACGAATTCAAAGGTCAAAATGAGAATTAAACTCTATTTAATATATATAGTCACCTGGTGACAATAATTTGTACTATAATAATGTATTTTGAGATAAAGTAACAACTTCCAAATATAATAAACCCGCCGCCTAAAGGCTAAAGTATTTTGGACTGTACAAGCACTGCTATGTCTTAGGCGAAAAAGTCTGAGACATTAATCTCTCGTGTATATAGCTTTAGAAACTGCTATGTCTCTAGTGGTTATAGCCTAAGACACTAATAGGTCCTTAGTGAGCAGAGCCTATGAGACTGCTATGTCTCTGGTGAGTCGAACCTAGGACACTGCTATGTTTCTGGTGAGTAGAGCAATAATACTTTTATATGTTTCTTGTGAGTAGAGACTAAAACATTGCTATGTCTCTAGTAGTTTAGTAAACCTAAGTCACTGCTTTGCACAGTGATATGGCTCTGAAACTGACATGCTTATCTGTGGTGATAACCTAAGACACTGATATTCTCTGGTGGTAAAAGACTAAACATTCTATGCACTATATTTTGCCTGATGTAGTCCTAATCAGTTTAAATGATATTCTGGTGATAGAGACTAAGACACTGCTATAGTCTCTGGTGAAGTGGAACCTTACACACAGCTATGTCTATGTGAATAGAGACATAATCAATGCTATATCTTCTGGTAAGTATAGCCTAAAACATTGCTTATTCCTGTAAGTAAGCCTAAACACTTATATTTCTCTGTGGTATTAGTTAAGATCACCGATATGTTCTGGTGAATAGAGATTTAAGACACTGCATATATCTCTGGTGTATATAGCCTAGACACTGATATCTCTGGTGATATAGCCTAATACACTGCTATTTCTCTCTATAGAGCCTAAGACACTGCTATATCTCTGGTGAATAGAGACTAAGACACTGCTATATCTCTGGTGAATAGAGACTAAGACACTGCTATATCTCTGGTGAATAGAGACTAAGACACTGCTATATCTCTGGTGAGTAGAGCCTAAGACACTGCTATATCTCTGGTGAATAGAGACTAAGACACTGCTATATCTCTGGTGAATAGAGACTAAGACACTGCTATATCTCTGGTGAATAGAGACTAAGACACTGCTATATCTCTGGTGAATAGAGACTAAGACACTGCTATATCTCTGGTGAGTAGAGCCTAATACATTGCTATGTCTCGAGTGAGTAGAACCTAAGATACACTGCCTTGCACCAGGGATATGGCCTGAACACTGATAGCTTTCTGGTGGTGATAACCTAAGACACTGATATGTCTTTGTTGGTTAAAGACTAAGACACTTCTATATCTGTGCTGAGTAGAGCCTAATACACTTTAATGTATTTGGCGTGTAGAGGCTATGACAATAATATGTCTCTGGTGAGTGGAGCCTTACCCACAGCTATGTCTATTGTGATTAGAGCATAATTCAATGCTATATCTTTGGTAAGTATAGCCTAAGACACATTTTATATCTCTGGTAAGTAGAGCCTAATACGCTTATATTTCTCTAATGGTCATAGTAAAATACCGCTATGTCTCTGGTGAATAGAGATTTAGACACAGATAAGTTTCTGGTGTATATAGCCTGAGACACTGATAGAACTCTGGCGCTTATAGCCTAATACACTGCTATTTCTCTCATGTTATATCTTAAGACAATGATATGTATCTGGTGGCTATAGCCTAATTCACTGATTTGTCCCTGGCGAGTAGAGCCTAAGACATTTCTATGTCCAAATATAACACTGACAGTCTCTGGTTGCTATAGACAAAGCACTTATATGTTTCTGGTTGGTAGAGCCTAAGACACTCCTATGTCTATGGTGAATATAGTCTTAGATACTGATATGTCTCTGGTGGCTATAGCCAAAACAGTGCTATGTATCTGGTCAAGCCAGTTTTGTCAAATGCCTCAATCTTCCCCTATCCTTCCACCATTCTTCCATTCATCTCCTCTCACTTTCACAATTTCTGTTATCTGCTTCTCCCATATTTTTCTTGGTCTCCCATGCGCTATTTTTCCTTCTACCTCATTTCCATAATTTTCTTTAGCATCCTCTCTTTTTCCATTCTCATAACGTGCCCATACGATCTCAGTCTTGCAGCTTTTACTATCTCATGTACTCCCTGTACCTCCACTCTTTCGTGGATACCTTAATTCCTAATCTTGTTTATCCTAGTGACGGCTAACCGGCTCCTCACAAATTTCATTCCCATGGCCTACACTTTCCTAGGCTGTATCCGAATAGTCAAGTACACTTGACTTGAATGCAACCTTTGATAATTTTACACTTCTCGCGGTTTTATAGTGAAGACTGCATCAAACTATTCGAACGGCAACATAATTGGGCCCACAGTGTTGCTTCCTACCGAATAATTGGTGTAAGTAGGTGCTCAACAGACGAAACGATTGTACTAAAACAATTGCCGCATGGCTCGTAGCTTTCGTATCCATGGTTACCAAGACCTCGAGAAAACTGCATCGGTCTAGTCCGCGACTATTCGGACAGATCTACACTTGGTCACGTGATTGCCAATGCATCTATCAACGCCACGAGCCAACGCGACGCCGCATAAGTAGACTATTCGGATACAGTCTCTCTTACATTCAATGTCCAGGTTTCCGCTGCATAATTATGTGACATTAGGTACAAAGTACACCCTGAACAACACTTCAAGGCCACTTCTCTTCTCCATAGTAGATCTCTTACACACCTATAGAACAACTCCCTCTGCTGCCCTCTTCTTATTATTATTACTAGCACCGCGTCTTACTACCCGTTCGGGTTTATACGCACTTAGGCTAATGTGTAATGGTAGGGTGATTATGAGATGAAATGAGGACCTACAGTTTAACGTGGAATCCGAACCACGGTGGTGACCTGGCTCTTCTTATTAGATCCTATCTAATCGCACTAAACTTATCAAAGTATAATTTTATAATTTTGGCCTTAAAAGTTTTATTATTATTATTATTATTATTATTATTATTTTTAAAATTGTAAAAGTATGGAATTTAACTCGCGTTCACGTCTACCCCACTTTAAGACCCCAAACATAGTTTCCTTCTATAGTATTAACTTATTTTAATAGCACCTGTAGAATTTCAAATGCCATCCACTAAACAGTAGTGCTATGAAAATTGCCAAGAAGCTATCGTTAGGGGTGCACAACCTTGATAAGCGATGGCACTCAAACATGATTTGGGAGGCTCGGTGACATGGAAAAAATAAACGTTGAATTGAACTTTTTTTTAAAGTTATATACTTTTTTGAATGTCATGACACGATAAACTTTGTGAAGTCAACGGTTGAAAATCATGTTGCCTCGTACCTAAGTGCATCCTATGTGATGTTGAGGACAAGGCATTGACTAAACATAAATATATTTGCTAGTAAAAATACAATAACAATGTTACAAACTATTATGGAAAATATTCTGTAAGTCTCAGATGTTAACATATTATTTATAAGCTTATTGTCTTTATTCACTGAAGTTTTTACTTTATGTGGTTTTTTTAATGTTGTTTAAGATGTTCACTTTGACCATTTAATAAATTTTCTTTCTTTAAAATTAAGGCGTTATTAAAATATTTACAATTTTATTCGACATATAATTATTTTCGACAAGTTTTGATTTTTAAATAATCTATATAAACACGTAATTAAGATGTGACGCACTAGAAAAACCGCTTGGAAGTTTCACCATCCCTGACATAGATTCTCATTCTGATAGCGCCGTTTAGATTGTTTGATGCAACACTCTGAATAGCCATACTACCAAAACTACCTAGTCATTAGATCTCACGATGCACAGCCTAAGCTTTCATTTTTAAAACGCCTGTCGATTTCTCAATGCAATAAGCTAAACAGTGATGCCACATAAATTGCCTATGGGTTATATCTTAAACTTAAAGCGTTTATTACAGACGGTTATTCCCACAGCGCCTGTATAATTTATAATGTAAAATCAAATATGTTCAACAGAAATGCTAGAGCGATTGTAGATAAAGTTGCATCATACAACCGATATACACATGGCATCTTATGTTGGCCATTTCATCAACAATAATACCCGCCTCGGTGGCGTAGTTGGCCAACGCGCTTGTCGTGTTGAAGCTCGACTGCTGAGGACGGGGAGATAGAGGTTCGAATCTCGGTCGGGTGAACTGGGGGTGGTTTTTCCTAAATGGTTTTCCACTCTCCCTCCACGCAAATGCGGGTTCACTTTCCCTAATTCGACCTTCCCAATTCCTAATCCATTAGCGTACTTAGTACTTAAAGCGTATAACCCGAACGGGTAGTAAGACGCGGTGCTAAATATTAATATTATTCAACAACAATAGTGGGAAATTTCACTTAAATCAAACTAGTTTTCTTTTAACACCGTGACCTACTACCCATTCGGGTTAAACGATTATGTACTAATCATTACGCTAGTGGGCTATGGATGAGTAGGCTTGCATTTACTGGGATTGTACCTGCATTTACATGAAGAGAGAGAGAGAGAGAATGGGAAACCATTTTGTAAAAAAAACCTCAATACACCCGACCAAGATCGAACCACTATCTCCCAATCATCGGCAGTTTAGTATATTGTGAGATTATCGCCATAGACATCAAAATAGTTTTGTATGTTTAGTAAGAAAAAACCACCACAATTAATTGACCTTCCCAATATATATTTTATTATTATTGCCATAAAATAACTATTAGTACAACATATGCGATTGTTTACTTTAGTATTATTAATTTTTAGGATGATTATTAAATAGTTATTGATATTTGAAAAATGTATAATCATTATAAATTTTGGTTCAAAATTTAATTTTCCATTTAATGAGGTAAAACCTGTTTTTTTTACACTTGAAATAATCATTAAATTTTGAAATCTAGTTGTAAAACATTTAATATATTCTTCGTCAAACAATGTAACAATGAAAGACATCTGACGTTATTAAAATACAGGTCTTTTTGGAACAATAGGACGTCTATTTAACTCTGAAAAAGAGAAATTAAAAGGACAAGACTTTCACATTATGGATCAATATTTTCGACTATAGCTTTGGTTGATTTTAATTATAAAATTAAGTTAAAACTAAATATATTACAATAATCAATGCAATTAAATAATACTTAGCACGGCGTCTTATTATCAGGTCGGATTATACGCTTTAAGTACTAATGACGCTAATGGATTAGGAATTGGGAAGGTTGAATTAGAAGAAGCGAACCCGCATTTGCGTGGAGGGAGAGTGGAAAACCATTTAGGAAAAACCACCCCCAGTTCACCCGAGTGAGATTCGAACCTCGATCTCCCCGTCCTCAACAGTCGAGCTAGACACGACAAGCGCGTTAGCCAACTACGCCACCGAGGTAGGTAATGCAATTAAATTTATTATTTAATCAATAAATAAGCCAATACAAAAGTTATGAAAACTACGTCAGGGTCTAAATTAGCATAAGCCGACTTTCTACTGGCTGGTTGGTGATAGTTAATTGGTCTAGAAATTTTCATTAAAACATTTTTACTTAGTTTACAACACTGTTATTAAATTTAGTGTTCTAATGTTATCTTCACTTTAATTCTAAGCTAATTAAAGTGTTGGATTAAATATAAAATCTATCACCAGCCAGTAGGAAGTAGGCTTATGTTAATTTTGACTCTGAAGTTATTTTTCAAAACACCAATGCTCTAACCACTGAACTATCCAAAAGTCACAAACTCCACCTTAAAATATGACTGAAGAATGACCTTGAACAGGGGACGAATTCCTAGATAGCTCAGTGGTTAAAGCATCGGTGTACTAAGCCAAAGATCCCGAGTTCGATTCTCGTGTCCAAGTGTCATTTTTCCAATTAAAGCATTCAATTAAAGTGTGTCCAAAGTAGGCAGATCACGATAGAAACGACAGCGTCTTATGATCACAATAGTAGCTAAAACTACATTAATATTTTATTCATACGTAAAGTGATGTGACTTTCACTTTTTTATATGAACAACAAAATAAATATATTTGTAATTTAATAAAGGATATTCCTAGCATGGTTTTGTTACAATCTACTAATGATTTATCAAGATTCATACATTTGATCATTTAAATTAATAAATGAAGTTCCCTTGTATCGATTACTTTTGATCAAAATATGAATTATATTTCCATGTTTAATTGGCTTGTTGCTTTTAGCCAAACTGTATGATCTCATGTGGGATAGTAATTAAATAAATTGACTCAACTGTTTTTTGCACTTACCTTATAATTCTCATGTTGTTTCAACATTTTATTAAGGATACATTTTTCATTCAAACAATTACATTCTTGGTGACACTTTATTACGAGATATAATTTTCAGGAGTATTGGTTTTTCCGACATTTCCGTCCTAGAAAGGCACATCGTGAGGTAAGACACGTGTTACTTGTGAGTTTTAAAATAAATTATTACCACCTTTACATCAAAATTAATACAATAATTAATATATTGGCTACCTTAGAAATATCAATAATAGGAAATTATTTATATTAATTAGTCAAATTTTCACAAGAATAGCACTTAGAAAATTTAAACATAATTTTTTTAGGTCAACGTTGAACGTAACTTACTATTATTATCTTGTATTATTTCGTAGTAAAAAGTGACACTTGTATGTCTACTATTTGACTTTAATTATGGATATATATTAACATAATTTTAATAAGTTGTATGTCTTAAGAAGTTTCTTTCTATTAAAATACTACTACTTACTCTTCAACGTGCGTAATTGTAGTAATGTGCTCTTTCTTTAGATGGGGTTGAGGTAAATCACCTGATTCTTTATTGGTAGGAAAATTTGAAATACACTTCTTGTTCTTCATTAATTGCTGCAGATTTAAAATTAGCTTCAACACATCTAAGCACATGCTTACCTATATTAACAACATTGTTTTATTAAATTCGATTAAAAATATACAAAATGTGGTTTTTAATGAAAAAGATCAATAATCTTATTATTTGTTATTATTGATTTACTTAAGCTATACATAAAGAAATGTACTTGATGTATCAATGGTAAACATTGTTTAGTAATCTATCCTTTATTTTCTATCCCAACAATGACTTTTTTAATCACATACATTCCACAACTTTTATATTTTATTGTTTTATTACGATCTTAGAAGTCGATTATAATATTTGATATAGAATTAAGGTGTTAATATTACTTACAATATATTTGGTATCGCCATCTTAAATGTACCTACTGCACATTACCCTACAGCAAGATTAATTTAAAGAAGTTAATTTAAAAAGTTTTGTCAAAATCAGTTTTTAAATATCTTGTTGAAGAATTGATTTATAATACACAAATTAATAATAAAATATAAATTATAATTTTTATTTAATTTACTTTTGTTTTTAAGGGTAGTGATTAAAATATTAGAGTTTTTTTATTGGAATAAATAATAATATGTGAGGGAAATAGTTTAATAATTGAGTGATATTTTCTTTTAGCAATACCTGTAGGTGTGTTTTGGTTTCCTAATACTTCTTAACAGATTGTTCCCATTTCTAAGACAGTTAGTTAACAGAACCATAATTTAGGGACTATTTTGTTTTGATAAAGCCAAATAAAACACCTATTATTTATTACATACATTTATTACATTAGATAGCTTCTGTATGATTTATTTAGTTTGGTGTCTCGGAAACGGGACAAATCTTTAAAGCAGTACTAGGAGAATAAACACATCAAGAGGTAATTACATTTCAATTTAATCTATACTTATAAAATAACATGTCCTGACTGACTGATTCATCATCGCCGAGCGCAAACTATCAAGGCTACAAGCATAAAATTCGGACTGTATATTCATTTTGTTATGTAGGCACCCACTAAGAAAGGATTTTAGAAAATTCCACCCCAAAGGGTCAAAATAGGGATGATAATATGTATGAAAGTCCGGCATTTTGAAAGTTACATAAACAAAATTTTGTATTTCGGTTATTGACGTAAAACAAATAAATACGTGTTTCAGGAATTTTGGAAATTTTATTTAATAAGGGATGAAAAAGGGGGTGAAATTTTATATCGGACTTGCATTATTTTTGATCTGAGGTCAAGTTATGGTCATCAACGTAACGTAATATTTTAAATTAATCTGTAAATACATATGTATATTTTCGTATTTGTATATAATCAACTTCCACGCGAGCAAAGCCGCGGGCAACAGCTATCTAGTTCTCCTATATAAAACAAACGTTATCAAGAATGAGGAGGAGAGTATTATGTAACACCACGCCTTACTAGCCGTTTGGGTTATACACTCTGAGGATAGTAAGATGGTTTTATATTGAAGTATATTAAAATAACACAAAAGTTTTTGGGGCTTACCAGCTAAATATATAAATCAAACAATACATCTTATGAAAGTGTATTTTTCAATAATAATAATAATAATAATAATAATAATAATAAAGGAAATTGTAATTATTCACTATAACTATGCATAAAGAAACAAATATTGAATAATCTATCTTATTTAACACAACAATTTTTTTTATATCATATACAGTACATTGAACATTCCAAAATATAATAGTTTTATAATGATTTTAGAAGTTTTTTTCAATATGTGAAATATAGTCAGTGAATGTGTAAAAATACTTTTGATATCCCCACTTAAAAAAAATGTGTACATTAATTATTTGTTCTTATCTTAGGGTTCTTATGTAAAATAAATGGTACGGAACTCCGCACGAACTTTCTCGCTCTATTGTTTAGAAATGGAGATATTTACTCAAAATTCGTAATATAACATACACTAGCAAACCCGAGAACAAATTGTGCTAAACATACGTAAAACATTTTTATCCATGATTTTAAATTTCATAATTTTATTTTTAAAGAATTAACTTCATATTGGGTCTCCGAGGGCTAACATTTCGCATTAAAATTTTGACTTCAAATTAAAATTTTCGTCATTTTACTAGGGGATACATATATGTTGGTTATAGCATTGCCATTAATTTATCTTTTATAAATTTTGGCCAATAAAATATGTAATTATTGATTATTGAGTCTAAAATGAGAGAGTACCGTTATAGCCAATTTTGAGAAAATGGAATTATTCTCTTTTCATCCTCTAGTGAACTGTTATTAATTTTAGGGTTAGACAGACACACAAACAGACGGCGTTGCAAAAACAAATTTTTAGGGCTCAAGGGGTCATGAAATGTCGACATCCATCAACATCTCGGGCTAGAATTTTTGACGGTCGTAATACTTTACCATTAAGTGTTGGAAAAGCTAAAAATAAAACGTGTATAGCTGGACAACTTTTGGTTTTATAAAATATATTTCCAGTAAAAGATGTTTATTATAAATAGATCCACATGATAAGTAATTTCATATCTCAAAGACTTACGGAGATAAAATTAAAAATTATAATTTATGCATCAGACTGGAACCCTTAAAGTTATTTTTACGAAAAGTTGAGAGTAGCCATTTGGTTTGTAATAATGATCAAAGCTTAGAAATGAAATCTAATCAAAATCGTTAAAGCTGATTTTGATAAAATCTATTTTTTCTTTGTCCAACCTTAAGGAAACTACCCTTAATTTTAGGGTTGGATATCTAATTCCAAAAATTCCTCGGGGCATAGTTAAGGACATCAAAATAGCACAGTACTCATTGAAAGGTATTAATACAAATTATAAATCAAAGGATATAATTATGAAGTAGAAATATGTTTGTTATTTTAATTAAAAAAAATATTGGGATGTTATTACCGGTCTCCATAATCAGTTAATCCTATAACCTGCCACTACTTAAAATATTGTATCAGCACAGATTTATATTCTTTCCTTGTTTTCTGTTAATTAATTTCAGAATATTAATATTTAATAATCTTAATGATGATTTTAATAAATTTTATTGTACCTGTTTTATTTGACTTAATTAATGATAAATTAGTTTTTCCTTGAATAAATTATCTTCATGCTATGTTTCTTATTTTATCTTGTTTAATTGACCAAAGAAGTTCTACCAATCAATTTAATTAGTTGTACCATCCAAGTACGTTCCTTATATTATAAATTGATGTAGGAATCGTAAAAATTGTTGAATAATTAATCTCTTTTTATAACAACGTATATTATTGTATCACATACATACACAATGCACAACAATTATATTTTTAGTAAAAACAACAACTGGAGTACCTTATTATTTGTTCTAATATAGTTTCATAATAAATAAATAGAGATATGTACAAATCGTAAATATAAATAATTTACTCCCTTTTATCATAATGAGGAATTTTGCATCACATACATCATTGTATTTGTAACAGAGATGAACACAACATTTCAAACTAATTCTTTCACTGAACTGAGCGGTTAATTTATCTAGTTTAATACTTCGCGAACTACATCTTGCATTTAATTCTTTCGAGAAATACATCTTATAGTTCATTGGAACTAGTCACTGAGACAAATTAGTTCGATAAGCTCGCGTCAAGGATGTGAACTTGTTTTACTAGCTTAGCTCGAGGAATTGGTCAATAATGGCCTATTAATTTGCGAACTAGACATCTCTAAAATACACAAGAATATAAACTAATTGCCTCAGCTCGGTTTTACACTTGCTCACATAAATAATAATAATAATAATAATAATAATAATAATAATAATAATAATAATCATAATGATAAGAAATGTCTACTATGGACAGGAAATAACACAGAAACAATGAGTATTTTATTGTGTCAGAAATAATATAAAATGAATAAATATCGGCCTACATGATACTTATTGCATTTTATACCTCACTATTTCAGAGCTACTTTTACCATGAAATAAATAACTAATTTTAAATGATTCAACTACAAATATTATATAATTCAAGCAAAAAAAAGAAGAGGTCTCACAGTACAAGTCAGTATTAGGGAGAATAAGAAACACCAAGAGGCATTAATTATAGTAATAATATTGTATAATTTAGTGACAGATATTTTATTTTTAGGTCTATTCGTCTCATAATCACAAGTCTGTTTTCAAGTATTAGGAAAGAAAGACGTACCAAAAGGTATTAGATTTTTTTTGTGACATTCAAATAGTAAATGAATTATTTATTTGGTGTCCCACATAAAGAGAGAGATAGGACTAAGGGATATTACCTTTTAAGACATATTCAAATAGTACATGGTTGTTTCACAGATGTCTTTGCTACCATTATCTAATTTTGTCAAGATTAATAGATTAAGAAACTAGAGGTTTTTATATTATTATTATTATTATTAACACCGCGTCTTACTACCCATTCGGTTATACGCACTTACGCTAATGTGTAATGGTAGGGTGATTGTGAGATGAAATGGAGGACCTACAGTTTAACGTGGAATCCGAACCACGGTGGAGGCCTGGCATTCCCCACATTAGAGGTTTTTATAATATATTTAATCAGCAGCTAGTGTCTTAGCTCCCCTCAAATTAAAAAAAAATTATAAACCTGGTTTATTTCTCTGAAAAAGCCAAGTAGTACAACTAAATTTAAAAAATGTAATATTTTACATAAAGCATTTCGAGCAAGTTTTTTTTTTAGCATCAGTCTTAATACCCGTTCGGATTACATACTTATGTACTAACTACGCTTGTGATTTTAGGGATGAGTAAGGTCATATTTATAGAAAGTGTACTCACATTTGCGTGAAGGGAAAGTGGGATAATAAAACCTCCAACCTCACACGCAGATAGCCAGCCTATCCGACCTCCCCGACACCAGCTTAACCGGACCAGAAGAGCTTGATACATACGAGTACAGATTCTTGTTTACCTTGATCTTGGAATATTTATTTGTTGAGGAGAACTGTTGGGCGGTGAGGGGAGGGTTGTAGTTGAAGACGTTCCTGAGTATTTGGAAGATGACAGTCAAAGCGTTCCTCTGGTTCCCAGCGGCCCCCTGTTGGAACATACCCGGCGAGACACCTCGAGCGATCGTGGAGGCCACCAGAGCGCTGTGCTCGAAGAACAGGTGCTGATAGAGCATCACATATAGCCAGGGGTCTCCACTCGATACTCTGACAAGGTGATTATTTATCAGTGATACGGTAGCTAATGTTACTACTAAGTAATATTGACAGCACTGAATCCACTTAGGTGATAGCACCGTCTGAGGCGTCACCCTCGCATTAGACTAGATTCATGATGATGGGGAGATCGGGGTTAGAACTCCGGTTGGGTGATCTGAGGATAGTTTTTCCACTAATACTCTACGTAAATTCGTATACATTTAATCTAAATTCTATGTTCCTCATGCCTACTCCACTATAATAATTAATTTAATATGCGTATAGCCTGTGTGTGTAGGTAGACCTGGTGATTTTTTTTTGCATAGGTGGCTTAATGATCTAGGGCGTCAGGTTCAGCATAAGCGGTCTTACCACTGACAGAAAGGTCGTGATTCGAATCTAAGTACGTACTTAGGGCGGAGTGGGGGATCTCTCCATATAACTTATTTTATCAGTTTATTCATCCTCTCTTCATACAAATGCAGGAAATTTCCTCTTAGCCACCACTCCAATACTTATCTCTAATTTAAATTCACTACCATCCTTGGTTTTGGACCACCTCTGTGGTCAAGTAGTCAAGAGTTCCTGGCTACAGATGCACTGGTCCCGGGATCGATTTACAGTGCTTCCAGATTTTATGTGAAGCACTGGGTCTGCAACGGGATCAAACTCAGGCCTCGTGAGGACAAATAAGGAGCTACTTGAATGAAAATTTTAGGATTTCAGTCTAGAAAACTGGGAGTAATGGTCGTAGTGTTCATTGTGCTGAGCACTTAAGACACTCTATCTACACAAGTTGGCATTATCTTTGGCAACATATGAGTTTTTTCCTTAGACTTGGTGTTGAGCCTACTAATTAAATAAAAGGAACCACTTTAGATGAGTAATGAGTGGTTTGAGAGGTTAACCACAGATATAGGTGAAACTGGTTTGCTTATGGTTAGGGCTGATGAAGATATTTATTAATTGTCAATTTATTGTAAGTAGTGTACTGATATAGTCTGTTTTTTTACAAAGTGTACTCTAAATATCCCAATAAAATATACTGATCTAAGAGAAAGGGAATAAAAAGATGGATTTTAAGTAATTTCACCTACATAGGAATGGGACTACAACCGCCCGCCAGCTTGCGTATCAATCACTACTACTTGTGACTAAGAATTAAAAAAAAAGCTAGCTGGCCTACCAATCTCTTCTGTTTTACCAACGTATTTTGTGAAGGAGGAAAGGGGGTCTTGCCATGACCGATACATCTTTAGAAATTATATTTTTATTTGTATGTTTAGTGATAAGACTTATAAGAGACGTTTTGGTTTCAAATGTGTACAGGAAAATTTTAAAAATCGTCTAGGTTCTTACTATGTTATTTTTCTCCACATCTTTCTACCCGCTCGGCTTGTACGCATGTACAGTATATTAGTTACCCCAATGGGTAGGGCTAGAGAAGAGAGTATTTAGAGAAAATTTACCAGCATTCCCGTGCGAAGAGAGGGGGAAAAACCATTTAAAAGAAAGACAAACTCAGCATATTCAGATGGGCACTTAAACCCCGACCTTCAATCACAGATAGATAAGACTAAATTAAGCTTTACATTTTGACCACGTGCCCATCGATGCGGATAGCTATCTATACACTGCGAATGTTTGAAAATAATTATATATTCTTGTGAACATAAAAGCATATTTATATAAATCTATATCTTTTAAACTTCCCATTATTATTTAAATATAGGATAGCCCTTAAAGATTCTTAATGCTTGGTAAATCCAAATTGAGGTAGGTCTAGATGAAGATAGCCTATGTTAAGAAAAAAAAAAAGCAACGCTATACAATTGAGTATTAATAAAAGACAGTATAAAGCCAGAACCGAGTCGCTGGTGCTGTGACAGCAGTCAATTATAGTAACACATCCATCACAGACTCTGCTTTAAAATATGAGCTTTGAGACGATTCCTCGATATCTCAGTGAGAGAACAATGGTGAACTAAGACAATGGTCCCGGCTTCTAATCCTCTGTCTAAGTGTTTTTTTTTTCCAATTTATTAGAATCTTAGGTTAAGTTAATGTTTTAAAGTTAAGATAGATTAACGCGGTGTTCCGCAAACGGTGTGTCGCGATACGCTGGTGTACCTCAGCTGCAAATTCGGTGTGCCGTGCAGCGACAAGGCCGCTGTTCAATGAAGTTGGTACGAGTGAGTGACAGCCGTACGTTGTCTTAATTTCCTACAGTAGCCCTATGGCTTCTTTGGTGCTGACCGACAGCTCACAGCTGACAACTAAAAGCTTTGAAAATTTTCCAGACCAAATTATGTATCCCTACGCCAAACCATATGATCTGCAAAAAACATATGTTTGGCAGCTGTCACTTCTGGCGGTCAAAATTTAGGTATTATACCTAAACGTTGACTGTCAGAAGTCAGCTGTGAGCTGTCAGTCAGCACCAAAGAAGCCATGGGGCTACTGTACTAGCTCATACTTGCACTTTGAGGACGTTGCCTAACTGTGACGTCACGGCCGGTCAAGATAAGATTTCCCATGTGAGTGAATTTACGTTTTACTCAGCGAGTTTTATGGGTATAACGTTGAAACAAAATTCATAAATTCTCAAATAATTCTAAAAATTTCTACAGTGTAAAAAAAATATGATTTTTATCTTTAAGTAGTTTTTTAGTCCTCTACAACTTATGCCATTTGGCTTGGTCACGAAAATGATCTGTAGAAATCTTCCTGCTAGGATATAGATTAAAGGGTGACCTGGTGGTCTAGGGGTAAGGTGTCAGACTTCTATGCTGGCGGCCGGGTTCGATCCTCGGTCCCGGCACATATTTATCTGATTACCAAACCCTTCCTTCACCTCTGACAAGACATCCTGTGAATGTGGGGAATGCCAGGTCGCCACCGTGGCTCGGATTCCACGTTAAACTGTAGGTCCTTCATTTCATCTCACAATCACCCTACCATTACACATTAGCGTAAGTGCGTATAACCCGAACGGGTAGTAAGACGCGGTGCTAATAATAATAATAATAATAATGATATAGATTAAAAAAACTTCCATGGTAATATAAGTATGTCTAGAAAAGAAAACAAGAAAAAGATAAAATTAAAAAACGAGTCAATGTTGTCAGGGTGCAGCAAATACTAAAGTGGCTGTGAACTCGTCAGAGGAAGAGGGAAAGGGTTATCAGCACATAGATAAGAGCCCTCTCAGGTGAACTTCTCATTTTCTTCTTTATATTTTTATTTTGTTGCATTAGCGTCTAAGTGTGATACTGATAATAATTAGATTGCTTAGGTGTGTCAAGTTAAGATGCAACCCACCTCGCAAAATAGGTTCGAAATATCCAATTAGGAAACGTCGTTTAAACGAAGTATATCGCCCACCCAACGATATAGCATAATTTCTTCTGTTTATCCCTATATTGTCTAGGTCCGTTAAAAATGTGTCTGAGGACCGGATGTGGATCACGGTGCGCCATTTGGTCACCCCCATTTTCTGCTGCCACGGTGTGTAACCCAAAAAAAAAAACAGCGTGACATAACACTTTTAGGCTGGGTTTGCGGAACACTAGGTTAACTTATGCTAGTTAACTTAATTCAGAACAAATAGTGTACGATTAAATTAAAAATTAAAACTAGGTCACCCTATTAGAAAAATAGTTTTATTTAACCTATATTGGTTAAGTTCAAATTTGTTATGAGTCAAATTTCAAAAAGAGCAGCCCTGGCTTGAAAATATTAGTTACCACAGAAACAAATAATTGATACAAATTAATATTTTAAATTGAATTTTGAAATATTGTGTGACCTAAAAAAAAATACATATGTATTAAAACCTACATTAAAAGTTTCCCAAATTAAATTTTACTAGCCTAATTTTTTACCTTTTAACCATAACATCAGAAAAAATGAAGCCGGTTTTGTGAATCTTTTGCAAAAGTCTTTTCAAATCTAAATTTTCTTCCATTTTAAAATTGTGAATGGTCAGATTTTACCTTAAGTAGTGATTTATTCTTAGATACATAAGTAAAGGTAGGCTTTAAAGCATAACTTTTTTTTTAGCAAACATTATATTTTTATTCTAAGGAGATTAGATATTTATGGATGATATGGCAAATAATAATAATAATAATTATTATTATTTTGGAATTGATAAGAAGGAAGCCTACTTCACACGATGGTGAATCATTTGTATTTATTATTATGTAGTTTAGGTCACTTTAAACTATTTTGAGTAGATTTTAATCCCAAAAGGGTAAGAGATAAATATACCTACTAGTTCCAACACATTAGATTAAATTTTTAATAGCTCATATTAATAAAAATAGAATATCTACGTTTATTGATTTTTTTTAATATGCCTTAAAATTCTATTCAACTTGTTTTCTATAGAATACTAAATTAATTTAGGCTTAAAGACCACCTCATCTTCATGAATTTTCTCATAACAATATTTAAAGTTGATGTTTGATTGAGTGTATAATTAAAGCAAACCAAACGGTTTGGTTGATTGAACGATAAATCAATCAAAAATATAAGTTGGTTACTTTATTAATTGATCAATAGAAGCAATAAAAGGGGTAAAAATGATAGTTTTTATTCAAACACATTATTTTTATTATCATCGCGTCTTACTACCAGTTCAGACTATACGCATATAATATGACAATTACTCTAAAGGGGTACAGAAGAGGAAGAAAGCAATTTAGAGGTAATCTACCAGCATTTGTGTGGAAGGAGCGTGGAAAACATTTAGGAAAAGCCACCCTCAGTAGACCCGACCAGAGTGTAAACCCAAATCTCACCGTCATCAGCAGGCCAATCTAACCCGAAAGTGATGCCTTAAGGGGCTTGAACATAACAACAAACATGAACATGTTTGTGACAAGTGTGGACGGTTTTCCGAACAGAACATAGTAACAAAATGTGTTCGTGGTTCTGTTCGGAACCAATCCACCAGTTGTCGTGTTCAGTCGTGTTCTAGTCGGGACGTCTCCGCGAACATTTACGCGAACATTTTCCCGAACATAGATTCATTGGCCGGACAGCAGCGGAGTAACACGTGTGTTTCTATTTTTGTAAATAAGTCTACATATTTCTTTTGGTGAGTGTATGTCCTAATGTATGTGTTGAATTAATAGTAATTATTATTATATCCCATTATTTTAGCATATTGTAGAAAATGCAGTGTCAAAGAAGAAAAATGCCATAAGTTCTATAAGTCACACCAGGTAATCTGGAATCCTAAGATTTAGATTACTATTATAACATAAAAAACAGGATGTGTGGAGGAGATTGGGGTCGTGAGGGGCAGGGATGGGAACGAGTGAAGTAAAAAATGGAAAGAATGTTATCCGCCCTTAGAAAGGCAAAGAAAAAGAGATCCCATCAATACATGAAAAATTAAGAAATGGTATAGGCCTACAAACTAATTATATATATTATATAATATATATATATATTTAAAGTAGGGTACTTAGGGATAACTATTCTATATTTCTAAGTGAATCAGTAAAATTTGTAATTAAATAAAGCTGCATCAGAAAGTTTTGTAAATGTTGTATGGAAAATAATCATTCATTGTAAAGTAGTACAAACACTATAGCAAAATCTAGTGGCCACATGATCTAACGTGCCATTCTCGTGTTAGAATAGACCACTGCGGTTCAAATATAGGTCGGCTGTACTGAGGTCTTTTTCAAAATGGTTTTCCAATTTCCCTTCCCGAAAATGTGGACAAACTTCCTATAAATATAGCCTTACTAATCCCTAAAACCATTAGGGTAAGCGTATAACCCCCGAACGGGTAGTAAGACGTGGTGCCTAAAAAATCAGACAACAAACACATCCCAGGATTAAATCTGGATTAATATTTCGATAAATTCAATTTAGGAAGTTTGACTGGATTTTTTTTAAATTCCCACAGTAAGACTCACTGAGAAATTTCTCAATTCCCAGTCAATATCCTCTAATTATTTCAATTTTATATTAATTTGGACTCAGGCCAATGTTTTCCAAATGAGCCTTTATTAAAGGAAAGGCTTGGTTTTGAACAGGAGGTAATAATCCCTTAGGGTCAAAAGGCCAGAAGGGTTTGAAGCAGACTCGTTCGGAATATACCTTAGTTTAAGGTATCAGTTCTCATAATCCGATAAAGTTCAGGCCTACATATTCAGAGCTCTTGCTATTAATTGATTTTTTTTTTATATTTCTCCCTTGGACGATGTGTATCAATGAGGGATAATTTACCGAGCAAAGTTGGCAACAAGCCTGCCCCCATTGTGGGGCAACTTTTAAGTCAGTGTAATCCACCTCTAGTACAAGCTCTCCACAAAGTTTCAATGGACTAATACCTCCCCCTCCCATTCCAAATATACAGTCTTTTGTTCGAAGGTTACTATGGCAACCGAGCGTTAGACAGCCACGCTTGTTTGTCCAATTCTTGCCGAATCAGCTTCAGGCGGAAAAAATAAAATTAATCAGCTGCGACCAGTCTTGATATTTTATTTGTGACGTGATCAAATACGCCGGATTCTAACCCCCACACAACGTTGATCACATGGCTTACCTCCCTCGTTGGCGTAGTTGGTTAACGCGCTAGTTTCATTTTGGGCTGGACTGCTGAAGATAGGGAGATCGGGGTTCGAATCTCGCTAGGGTAAACTGGGGTGGTTTTTCCTAGATGGTTTTTTACTCTTCCTCCACGCAAATGCGTGTTAAATTCCTCTATAATGAACCTTATTAATTCTTAAAAACCATTAGCGTGATTAGTACTTAAATGTATAACCAGATCGGGTAGTAAGAAGCGGTGCTAAGTATTATTTATTATTATCATCATCACGCGGTTTAAGGTGTCACGCTTGAAATTTATTGGCTTGCTAGTTACGTGGAGATCTATGTTCGAATCTTGGCCACGTACACTTAAGGTGGATTTAAATGTGTTGTTCTATGATTTATTTGCAACTACTGATGCATTTGATTAAATATAATTTATTTCCTCAACGTATGTCTTTTAAATAAGTAAGCTTTGGCTGAATAGAAGTCGTGAAACGTCGACATTGATCAAAATCTCAAGTTCGAATTTTTAACGATCACAATACTTTCTTTCTAAGGTGAGGAGAGAAAGTAAAAATAAAAAAATAAAAAATCCACCATATTTCTGAAATATTTTTTATTACTAAAAAAACACAAATTATAAATATATTTCAACATTTACAATACTTTTTATGAATGAACACATGAGTAAATTGGTACATTTGAAAATTTTAAGAGGATTAAAAATTATTTAGAATTTAACTTAGGTAGTGTAATAACTTACATAGTTAAAACATCGTACTTCTAAATAATAATAACCAGCTATTAATTCGGTGGGAAAATAATATAAGTTTCCTATAAAATTTGTTTTTAAAATTAAAGAAATGTGTAACATAATTATCCATTTTAGGTTTTTTCGTTGAATTGAATTGGTACATACATTTCAGCAAACATATTTTTACAAGCGCTTTGAATCAAGTGGTGATGGTACAAAACCGAACCATATTTATAGTGAGCTCCGAACGAACAGCACATCACCTGATTGCACAATATGTGTCCAGTAAAATTCTCTCTTGATAATTTCCTTGGCTGTTTTTTTAATACTTTTTTTTTCTGAATATTCTATACATTTGTTGTTTCTGTCAACAATTAATACTCATACTTAAAAAGGTATGGGTTACCCTCCCTGAGTGATGCTGGCTTGGAAATTGTGTAGATAGAACACTAATGACAAAATCACATTTCAATGTCACACGCATCTTCTTCAGGTTCAGTCAACCAGTTTACTCCACGAATCTGAAGAAGTTGTCTGTGACAGTGAAAACGTTTTTATATATTTTTATTGTTTTATCCAAACAATTTCCAAGCCAGTATCACTTAGGTAAGTGTAAAGGCCATACCATCTAGTGTTATATTCAAAATTTAATAAATTTAGTAATTTCATATAATGGTAGGGTTGTTAGTGCAAATTTTATAATATACTCAGATTCGAGAGTACAAGGTTTAAGCCCAACTGAAAGGTTTGAGAAGGAACGCGAGTTAAGGTAAGTATTTTTATAGTTTTCATAGCAATTTTATATGTGAACCAAATAAATATAATTAGGTATAATAGTAAATAATTTATTAAAAATAATACAATTATAAAAAACATATATAACATGTTAGTACTGTAAATGATAAATAAAACCAGGCGATTAATTAATAAAAATATAACATAATGGAATAAGATCACTATCAATGTTATGAGGTCTTAGAATTCCATAAATTGATAAAGACTGAATTATTACTTTATATTATAACAATAAATTATATAACTATACTATATAAAACGTTAAACTTAAAAAGATAAAAATTGGTTAAAAAGTTACTAAAATATTACTATTTGACATATAAATTAAATATTAAAAGATTATCTTTTTGATAATGATCATTCATTAAATGTATGTGGATGATATCAGTAAAAGAGTAGGTAAAGAAAATTGATACTAGAGAGATTTTGAAATTATATTAGATATGTTTAGTTTAATTTTCTACACATAGTAGTTTCAACAGTCCTATGATATTTTACACGAGGATAGTAGCATTTGATAACATTTTTTCTCAATTTGAACAAACTTCTGTTTAATTTCCAATATGCCCATGACAAATATTCAAAAGTGTTGAGATTACTGTGTACACAAAATTAAACTAAACGTAACTAGAGGAGAAATATATTATTTATTTTTGTCAACATTTTCTTGTTAAAAATATCTTCAAAAATACTTGCCTTAGCTCATGTTCCATTACCTCCCTCCCTCCCCTCCCCACCTTGAGGGGAATAGTAGGAGATCCCCTTAAAGTTTAAAGTTTACCCTCCCCATTGTGTTTATTGAATACTATTTAAGTCCATATAATCCGTATTGTCCCCGTGTGAACGACAAAAAATTGGTATTACTATTCGTTGAATCTTCGGGAAGTTATTGTAGTTATAAAGTTATCAAACTATCAACTGATTAATTTTGGGTTCACTCTGCGGAAAAGTAATTATATCTGAAACAAAAACTGTGACAATATTTATTTAGTACTTTTAATTTTGTCCCCCCCTCCCCTTGAGGGAGGGGCCCCATCTCTGAAATTAAATTTATCACAGTTAAAGCTTCTGAGAGATTCAATATCTGCCAAGATTTCATCAAAGTATTCAAAACTATATTGAGCTTATAGTGTTAGTTATTCTATAATATGTAGCCTAAAATTATCACATAGATATGTTTTCCAGAACTTAGTGATTTTATTAAAAATTACATGTTTAACATCAATTATTGTAAATATCAATAACACATAAATATACTAAAGAAAATAATAGCTTATATCATTGCATGGTATTATTTGATACAAAACTAATATCATTAAGGTAGCCATAGCAATAGTTTCTTATATCATATCGACTGTTTACTTGGACTTTCTAAACAGTTGAGTTAAGCTGTTATAGGGCTATTACCAGCAAAATTTATAACGAAAATTTAAGACACAATATAAATTCACACAATAGCTTGGACACAGCACACTAAACTACCACTACCAACTATTTCTACTTTACATTAGCTTACATAAATATTACAAGTGTAAAAAAAAATTGGCCCAAGATGTTTTGGATTGCTTATACCTGTTGTCTGGATTATTATGATGAATACTGTGACTAATATTGTGGTTATAAAAACAAGAAAAAATAACACATCAATTATAAAACAATTCACAGGATTTTAGAACAGTCGCTTATGGTTTTTATCCAAAGATAATTATAGTAAATTAAGTTGATTCTACTGATAGCAATTACAATCTGTATTATTTTAAGGTTGACACATTTATACACTTTATTTACACTTTTTTTTTACAATAATGAGCATTTGAATAATATTTTATTACCCGAAGATAAATAACTATACGTACATTTTTTAAATAACCCACATTATTCTCAAACTTTCATATTTATTTAAAATAAATGAGTGGAACAAAATACCCCAGAACAATTCAATGCTACTAATAAAGTGGTCCAATATTGTGAGTATCCACCTGGTATCAGTGGAAAATAAAACATTGACATTCTTACAAAAACAAAAACAAAAAAACATACAAATAAAGGCAGTGTAAGTAAGCCATCGGCCAACGCTATATTACTGCCGACATTTTAAAATCACAATTATTAATCCAACCGTCAAATCAATTATTCTCTCAAAGTTTTTGGTTTAATATTCTCTGCAGATCTGTAGGATTTTAGTATATTCTTAAGTTAAATTGGGGTTTGTTTACACTGTAATGTTTTACTGGCGTTAGTAGTTTACCTGAACGTGCGCGCTAGTTGTACTTGCGCATGTAAACCTTGATTGGTGTGCCAGTTGCAGCTTGCAGAGAACAGGTGCAGTGTAGTGTTTTAAATTTTTATATATAGATAATATGGTGAACTCAATTGTCCCGTAAGTAAATCCTTGCACGGTACTAAATAAATATGTATAAACCTTTACTTGCACGACAGTTGGGCTGGCATGGTTATTGTAGCAAACTAAACATGACATTGTATACGGGCCTTAACATGAAATGGTAAAAACCGTAACTGTAATGTAAGTCTTAAAAATTCTCTTTCAGCGATGAAGGTGTCAATACATTATCATACCCAATGTATGAGAAAATAGAAGGTAGCACCAGATGGAGAAATACGTCTGATTGGCTGAGATTGTGACGTCACCCAGTACTCAAGCCAGTGCGTTACGCACTTAAAAGGTATTATGAAAGAAACTAAGTTTAAAAAAATAAGGTCTCATTTTATAACTTTGAATAATAAAAAACCTTTAAAATCTACACCAACGTCATTGCTCTACTTATTAAAAATAACGTGTGTAGCTGCTTTCGTAATAAAATATAGCTGTTGTGTACTAGATGACGTAAGCAATGACATAATCGATTTCCTACAAGTGAAGCTACCTGTTTTTTCTCCATACATTGATCATATCTGCATATTAAGTTTACCCTAAAAGGTAG
Organism: Timema cristinae; assembly: GCA_039000515.1. NCBI lineage: Eukaryota > Metazoa > Arthropoda > Insecta > Phasmatodea > Timematidae > Timema > Timema cristinae. The sequence continues at coordinate 33,181,843 of JBCFYV010000001.1, read as the reverse complement.
CAGAAGTCTTACTTTAACTGATTACACTATCTTATAAAATACACCATAATGTAACAATACAAGGTAATCTTGCTTGCTTCCTTACATGGTAGAAGGAGTGTACACTTTGATTACTCTTTCCTTGACACATTATATTATGACCCTATCTTATAAGCTGTTGGCGCCATAGTAGAAATATGAAAGGTAAGATTGTTGGTTTACAGGATATTATTATGGAATATACATGTCTGAAAATGTGTTCCAAGGAGAAATATCGTTAATAAATTCGCTGTCAAATTCAGGTGAATTTCTGCAAGAAAAGCACCATGGAATATTATTTATCGTTGTTTGATATAATTTTGTTTGTGTAAGTTTTGTAAGGTCAATTTTTTAAGTATATGTGTTTGTAATAAAATAGTTATTAATAGATTACTCTATTAGGTAGGGGTAAGAGGATAATTTAAGGCTATACACCCGCATAAGCGTAGAGAGAGAGAGGATGAGAAAACCACCTTCTAGTGCATCTCACAATGTTTCGAACCTCAACATTCCCATTACCAAAAATACAGCCTAGTGATACCAGAGACCACGTGTGTATAGGTTGGGGTATAAGATACAAGTTTCGACCGCTACTTGGACTTTAAAACTTGAATTACTTTTTAAGTTTAACCTTTATTTTCCAGATATGAGGTAACATATTTTTATCAACTTAAATATTTCAGTCAACCCATTAAACACTTCCCCCTCACCCTTCATTTAGTCTGGCATATCTTAATGAAATACATCACCAACACTTGAGTACCAAAGAGAAAAATATTCACGCTAAATGCTAATATAAACCAGCGTACAAATAATGAGAAATTATCATGAGGGAATGAGAAAGTTCTCAAAAGTATTTTTCATCTTACTTTACACCCTTTTTATCCTATTTTAAAAATAGATCATACTATTTTATTTCTAAAATAGTCAAATAATCTTATCTAATACTACTCTAATAATTAGTTCAACCGGTGGGACTTATATGTTAACGAGCTATAAAACATTTGTTTTGGATAATACTTAACGTCAGACTGTCATAAATTTAATTTTCTCTTTGAATTTCACCTTACAAGAATCAGTGTATTCTTTATTCAAATTTAAAAGCTAATCCAGCAATAGGACGAGATCATGGATAGACAATTTGGAAAGAGCGGTTAACACGTTTATCTGAAGGACCAGGATTCAATCAATTCTCTGACCGGGTGATATTATTCTGAATTTATACTATCCCTCCATTGGAATGTAAAATGAAATAATGGGTTCATTTTGAAGCACTAATAACTTAAGAAGATTACAGAATTTAAATTAGTACTCCAATCGGAACTAAAACGAACTTTTCAGTAATTAAAAAGTGAATGTTGGAGTTAAGCTACTACATTTATACATATTCTCTAATATTCTCCCAGAAATGTATAGTAAGCATATTAGCATAAGCTTAAACTCAATTTTTAATTTGCAGTAATCATGGCTGATTTTGTAATTAATAAAAAGATTTTTTGGTCAGTATATTTTATTCGATCAAGTTCTATTTTATTTGTTAGCCAAATAGTGAAGTATTTGCATTCTAATTTGTGCCAAAACAAAGAAATATAGGCAATTGTGTTTTTTTTTTGCTTTCATCACTATGTATATAAAAATAATATAAAGCTCAGGTAATATAAATCGTTGCTCGCAAGGTTTAAAAAAAACTATATTTTATGGAAAATTAAAGGTATAAGTGTTATAGAATCATTGTTTGAAAATATATATAAAATTGGTAATTTTAATATTTGGTGGCATACATTTTTATTGCAGATTTTAGACATTTAATACCAGTACATCTAAGTTTTAAAATATATTGTTTATTGCTACGTAATAGTGTATAATCGTTAAAAAAATAATCCTAAATAAATATGAGGTCACACTTATACACCACATAATTATATAAAGCAGTTTGATAAATCAATACACTATTAACATAATGTCACAGAAAACTAAAATAATTATGTTTTAAAGTAGTTTATTATTACTATTATTAATAATCAAATAATAGAATTACTTTGATAAATCCTATTTATTTTTGGTTAAGCCCCAGTTCACATCAATGTAGTTGTAATTTTTGCACTAGGTGAAGATCACCAAGGTGCGACTAGAAAAATAAAAACAGACAATAAGCCGAGTTCACACTGTCTCGACTAGATCCACAGTGCAAAGCTAGGTTCGTGTAGCTGTGACTACATAAATTGCACCAAGTTTGTTGAGTTCACAAGGGTGCAACTACATACGTGGTACCGGGATTAGTTAATTAGGGTGAAAATATTGCTGCGGTTTCAAACCGAGCTCACATGGGCTTGACTAGATTTGCGGCCAAGCCGAATTCACGTGTGTTTGACCACAGCTGTGGCGTCAAGATGAGTTCACGTGGGTTCGACTAGATCTGTGGCATCAAGCTGAGTTCAAGTAGGTTTAACTACAGCTGTGGCGTCAAGCTGAGTTCACGTGGGTTTGACTACAGCTGTGGCGTCAAGCTGAGTTCACGTGGGTTTGACCCACAGCTGTGGCGTCAAGATGAGTTCACGTGGGTTCGACTAGATCTATGGCATCAAGCTGAGTTCACGTGGGTTTGACTACAGCTTTGGCGTTAAGCTGAGTTCACGCAGGTTTGTCTACAGCTGTGGCGTCAAGCTGAGCTCATGTGGGTTTGACTAGAACTGTGTCGTCAAGCTGAGTTCAAGTGGGTTCGACTAGATCTGTGGCATCAAGCTGAGTTCACGTGGTTTGACTACAGTTGTGGCGTCAAGCTGAATTTTATATATAGCTGAGTTCACGTGGGTTTGACTAAAGCTGCGGCGTCAAGCTGAGTTCAAGCAGCGCCGCATCCACGTGTTCTTTAAGGCCGGCGTTCACCGGAAGTGAAGGGTGCTTGTAATCTTGCAGGAAGTGGCAGGTCCCTAGGATTTCTGGAGGAAAACCTTTGGGGAGACATTCTCTCGACCGGGGAGTCATGGTAAACCCGGTACTTTGGATCAGACATCTGAAACAGCGGTACAAGTACGTTTAAAATAAGAGACAATTATTTCAGCTCCACGTCTTACAACCCATTCGGATTATATGCCTATGTACTCATTACGCTAATGGGTTTGAGTGAGGAAGGTTGAATTTAGAGGAAGTGTGTTGAGTGGAAAACCACTTTCAACACAGCTTCCCAGGATCGAACCACGATCTTCCCGTCATCGGCAGTCTAATATACTGCAAGAATAGCACCTTAGAACTTGCGGCCAACAAAGAAGGTGTAAAATATTAATTTTACAGTAACGCAAGTGGAGTTGTAATCTGTCTGAGACCTTATACAAGTGAACCTTTTATTATTTTTAACTTACTATTATCACCGCGTCTTACTACCTGTTCAGGTTATACGCCAGGATGAGGAAGTAAGCTTATGTATTATCTATTTAAAATGTATTATATTAAATGTATTCATAAATTAGTTATTTGTATATACATAATTTATAATAAAGTCAATAAGAACATTACAATATTAAATATTTACTATTAACTTAAATACTATTACTAAAGATTATATTGCTCATTGATGATGGTTGGGCTTCAATCCCAATAGGGTGCAATAGGAAGTGATTTTTTACAGTTTTCTGTTTCATGTCATCTATCTAAGCGATTGATGATTGGTTTTAATTAAAGTCTAGTTAATATAAACAATTTATCTATATTTATCTCACTTTCATTAAATAACAGAAATAATAAAACAAACTGAGGTTGATTGATTGTCTCAGACTAAGACAAGGTTATCACTGAGGTTACCATATATGTTTTTACGAAAAGCATGACAACAAAAACCAAACATGCCATGTATTAAAAATGAAAGAAGCAGATTGATTACAGATAATAAAGAGATATAGTAAAATTATTTTTTCAACATAAAACTGTTTGATAAATCCCTTTGTTCATTGCTAATTCAAGGTAAAATAGCTTTAGTTACCTCGTCATTTTCAAGGAACAAATATTATGGACAAGGAAATAACCTGTTTGCATAGAACCACACATAAATTTTAATTTTTACTGATTTTTACTTTCATTATTATTTTTCTCTTCATTTATTTGAGGTATTTAACGTGGGTAGACTTTCTGATCCGACTGATTATATCAGTATACGAGAATTTCTAAGAACCAGCTCGAAAGGGCCATGAAAGACATTTTGCCGTGAAAGATATTTTAATATACCTCTCAAGGTTATTTTACATGCCACAATCGAAATGGGATCGATTGCTTTACTCTCCCTCCGAAGTTATGCTACGGATTTTTATCACGAAAAAAAAAAAATGTTCACCCTGGCTGGATTTGAACCCAAGAATATTGGTGCTGAGGCGAGAACTTTACCCTAAAATCACCGAGGCCATCTAACTTTCAATAATGATAATAACTAAATCTAGGATGTTGTTTGCTAATCACTTTATACTAATACCTATGTACAAAAGTTTTATTAATCCATATCATTAAAAGTATAATAACTATAGAAATTATTAATATGTGATATCAAGAAATATATTTGAGAAACGAATGTAAAAAAAAAGTAAAACATAGGTATACATTGATTTTGGTATAAATCCTGTTCTGAAAGGTAATAGGTATTTTTTTCTTACCAAAATTCTACTGTAGTAGACAAAAATACCTTTAAGAACGAACATCTTACAAAAATCAGTGTATATTTGTTATTCACTTTTCATTGGAATTTACATACATCACATATTAGATAAGAACTTGAATTTGTCATTGAACGTGAATAGAACTTGTAAATAAAACTTATTAAAAAAAACTCAAGAGTGATATTCCTTGAACTATCACTGTTCAATTAAAATTATAGTTTTCTTTAGTTTCATGAAGAAGTACTTTTAGAAGCAACCCGCCTCGGTGGCGTAGTTGACTAACGCGCTTGTCGTGTTGAGCTCTACTGCTGAGAACGGGGAGATCGAGGTTCGAATCTCGGTCGGGTGAACTGAGGGTGGTTTTTCCTAAATGGTTTTCCACTCTCCCTCCACGCAAATACGGGTTCACTTCCTCTAATTCAACCTGCCCAATTCCTAATCCATTAGCGTAATTAGTACTTTAAGCGTATAACCCGAACGGGTAGTAAGACTCGGTGCTATTATTATTATTTTTAGAAGAACCGTATTAGACAAAAATTCAGTACCTATAGGTGTACTACATCATTTTGTACAGCAACAAGACATAGCCCCAAATAACAACACTCTCCTGAGAAACACAATACGTATATTCACCCTAACTATCACACTTGAAAGTAACACCTACTCGTATGTTGTCGGGCTGACGTTGATTCTTAGGGGTTCGCTTCCAGACTCGAACTTGTTGGCTATGGTGACGTTGTGGCCGAACAGACAGTACCGTGGCATCTTCTTGCCGACCACCCCCGCCAGGACTGTACCGGAGTGAAGGCCGATCCTCATCTGGAACAAGATAAGACTTATGGAGGCCCAGGTTTGACTACACCAGAGCAGCGATTCCAAAATTGTGGCACGTGAAAATATTATTATTATTATTATTATTATTAACACCGCGTCTTACTACCCATTCGGGTTATATGCACTTACGCTAATGTGTAATGGTAGGGTGATTGTGAGATGAAATGAAGGACCTACAGTTTAACGTGGAATCCGAACCACGGTGGAGGCCTGGCATTCCCCACATTCACAAGATGTCTTGTCAGAGGTGGAGGAAGGGTTTGGAAATCAGATAAATCTGTGCCGGGACCGAGGATTGAACCCCGGCCGCCAGCATAGAAGTCTGACACCTTACCCCTAGACCACCAGGTCACCCACGTGAAATAACCTCGAACTTGTAACGATTATATTTTACACATACATTTTGATCAAATAATATCTGATCCAACGTAATACTATTCAAAATTTATTTAATTTACATTATATTTCGCAGTAAATATCTACGTGTGCAATGTACTTTTGTCTCTCTCTATCAGCCAACCAAGCAAGAAGGACAAAGTGGAAAGGACGAGGCATGATTGCATCGCGTTATTTGAACATTCTAGAAGCAAAAGCCTTTGTAAACAAAACTGAGATTACACTCGCGTATTAGTCACTGAACAGTTAAGACCAACGTTCGTTTAGAGAAAGCTTTTTTTTTTTATTAATCACCAAATCGGAGTCAGGATCGTAACTATTCCTCGTTGATCACTAGATTGGACAATCTCGATCAAATCACATTTTAATCAACCTAGTTACCCAAGAATTGAAATAGCAGCGCGGGTGATATTGGCTAGCATGTTCACCCTGTTCAACAGCAATAATGTTGAATAAACACTTAATTAAATTTACATTAGTGGTTTCAATTATAACCCGATTACAAATTACATCACCTACTCAGTATAATATCAAAACTCATGAATAGTGAACAAGAATGATAAGCCGGTACCCGTAACGCCACGCGAACAACAACATTACAAAAATGTCGCCCTCCACGGGGCATGAATCTCAAACCGTAACACTACAAAAGTAACTTATCTATACTAATATTATAAAGAGGAAAGATTTGATTGTTTTGTTTTTTTGTTTGTGATGGATAAACTCAAAAACTACTGTACCTATTTTAAAAATTCTTTCACCAATATAAAGCTACATTATCAGCGAGTAACATAGGCTATATTTTATTTTGAAAATCTAATTTATTCCTCATAAAAATGTTGATAGTATATTATATAGTCGTTGGAAAAAAAAAGTTGTTGAAGGGAAAGTGGGGTAAGGTGAAGGGGAGGAGGGATAGGGGTGAGGAAAGAGGAACGAGATGAAAATAGGAGGGAGGATAACAAGAGGGAGGGTGCTATACAGTGATGGTAGGACTGTATTTAATAAAAAAAAAAAAGTAAAAATAAAAGTTTTTATATTGATATGATGGATGATTTGAAGCTTTGTTTTACAGGATTCTTTACAATATTTTTTTACGGGGAAGGGGGCTAGTAACGCATATACGCGAGTAAAATACAGTACAAACTTTACTAATCATGATTTCCCTTTGGATTGTTGATTGAAATGTATTCTGTAATTTCTCTCTGGCTTAGAACTAGATTTAGAGATCAAGCTAGAAAGAGAACAAAACGTCCAGACAAAGAGACAGACAAAATGCCAAATGGTATAGTTAAAACAAGAACTTTCTACACACTATCAATACATTATTTTATTTTAATAATAAATTAATTAACTAATGAAGATTTTGAAATAATGCCATGCACTTTTATAACCCTTTACTTCCCTTCTCACGGCTTGGTTTACCTTACCACTAAAGTTTTATTAAAATTTGGAAATACCAACAAAAAAGTGACACGCCAAATAATGCGACCACCAATGTGGGTGAATTTTTATATATCCCGAATAATCAAAACAACAATTTTTGTGTCTACAAGAACCACGTTACATTTCTTATAATGTTGGAATACATTTTCTGCCTCATTTTATTGCTCGTTCGAGTTATCCAAAATTTACAATATACAAGATTACAAAGGATATGTTCGTATAAAGAGAGAATGGAAAATAGTCACTGAGAAAACGAGCTGCTACGTGATGTTAGCGGCCACGTACTGAAAAGCACACAAGGCGAATTTGTTTACCTGCTTTGGATTACATAAGAAAGGCACAAGATAGGTGCAGTACATCAAACGTGCATTATTTTTTGTAGTCTCTGAGCACCAAATGGCAAAACTGCTTGTTGGTTCGTTAACGAAAAGCACATCTCTATCTCACTTTGAATCATATCGCAATATTGTTTGTAGTCTATGAGCACCAAATGGCAAACTGCTTGTTGTTTCGTTAACGAAAAGCACATCTCTATCTCACTTTGAATCATATCGCAATATTGTTTGTAGTCTATGAGCACCAAATGGCAAAACTGCTTGTTGGTTCGTTAACGAAAAGCACATCTCTATCTCACTTTGAATCATATCGCAATATTGTTTGTAGTCTATGAGCACCAAATGGCAAACTGCTTGTTGGTTCGTTAACGAAAAGCACATCTCTATCTCACTTTGAATCATATCGCAATATCGTTTGTAGTCTATGAGCACCAAATGGAAAACTGCTTGTTGGTTCGTTAACGAAAAGCACATCTCTATCTCACTTGAATCATATCGCAATATTGTTTGTAGTCTATGAGCACCAAATGGCAAATTGCTTGTTGGTTCGTTAACGAAAAGCACATCTCTATCTCACTTTGAACATATCGCAATATTGTTTGTAGTCTATGAGCACCAAATGGCAAACTGCTTGTTGGTTCGTTAACTAAAAGCACATCTCTATCTCACTTTGAATCATATCGCAATATTGTTTGTAGTCTATGAGCACCAATGGCAAACTGCTTGTTGGTTCGTTAATGAAAAGCACATCTCTATCTCACTTTGAATCATATTGTGTTTGTATCTAAACCAACCTAAAAGCCTAACAAACCTTGTAGTTTATTATTTTATTGTAATAATTGTAAAGAATAAGGGAGTTTCTTCCAATATATTTTTCCATGTTGCCACGTTTTGCAATGGTTGTTTATTTATCTGTGCTATTTTTATACAAGATACAGGTGAGCTTTTGATCTTGATCTTGGTGAGATTTTGATATGCGGTTTCTCCTCTTTTTACGCTTTCGATATTCTCAGGAAGTTACTAGCACTCAACGTTTTTTTTTTACGAATGCAAGGAGTCAGTACTGAACCCAGACCTTCATCGCTGGTTAAGGAAGATGTTTAAGCCACAACGCACACCCAAACTATACCCGTCACACACATCCTTATAGATTGAGATTTAATTTTGAAAAATGTGTCTCGACGATTGCGAAGCGACGGCCGAGAGCGTCGTCCCATTAACAACGACGGAGACAGGTCCTCATCAGCGACGCCGATCATCCATCACTCCTCCTTATCTTCTGGAACTGTGTCAGGCCACTGACGTGGCGGATTATCATTTGTCATTCGGGTAAGGAAGAGGGGCTGCGTCTGTTAATTTAAACAAATTAATTGTGAAACGATATTTCAGGACTTTAATATTAATTGTTGCCTTAATTGGTGGCCGCATGGTCTAATTGTATTAATCTGCTCCTCGTCAAGTTTTTAGAAATTCCATTCTTTACATACCTTCTTGGTGACGGCTACCCATTTTAAATTTCTCAAACGACTCAAGGGGTCTGCATTGAAATTCAAAACAAGTACACGCCATTTGCAAACAGTGAAGTAGTTCTCTCAAATTCGAGCGAACGTCAGGACGTGTTCTGAACTTGCTTGTTACCAACTTACGAGCAAGAACCTTTTTACACTCTTTTTTAAGTTGGCAATTTAATTGAGTTGGTATTTTAAGAGGAAGACTTTAGATTTTTTAATGGTTACTATTATTTATACATGTTTGAAAAATGTTTTTGCGAAAAAAAGTTTTTATATTTTGTGTTTAAATTTTTCTTGTTTTCATGTAACTTAGTATTTATTGTGTATGTGTGTTTTATATGGCAAATATAAAATGTAAAATATTTTGAGGTTATTGATTTATTGTGTATTAGCTGCTTAGATACTCATGAAAATGGTTAATTTGAATTTAATATGATTCGAACTCTTTTATATATCCCTTGGACTTTGAATTAAAAAAGTTCTACTGTACATATATCGCTGACGAAGTGATTCTCATAAAATGGTTTCAACCTATTGTCAGGTAGCTTAAACGCTTGCTGCTGTGTTTATAAATTCGCACAAAAGTGGGGAATTATTTTCTAGCCACGTGTGCTGCTCGCCAAAATAAACAATTATTCGTGTAGTGGTCAAGGTTTAACATTTCCTCTCTCCTCTCTTCCATACCCCTCCGACCCCTTTACCACTAAAATGCTGGTTCAACAAAACCATAGACGAGGGAAGTGAAAATCGTCTAGCTCTCTCACCAAAACAACATTGAAATGATATAGACCTACACTGGATATCACTCTAAGGCACTGCATGATACTCTGGAAAAGCGTCCATTCATTTAGCGATAGCTTCTCACCAAAAAACATTGAATGATATAGACTACACTGGATATCACCTCTAAGGCACTGCATATTACTCTTGGAAACGGCGTTGCCATTATCTAGGTTTCATGTGGTCAATCTTCCTTAATTAAGTTTCGCAACGCTGGTCAGTCGAGGTTGCCAGTAGCTCCTTCTTACTGTGGATTCACACGTTCGCAGAAAACAAGCGCAGAACAGAAATAGGGTCACGTGACACGCTATAAGCCAATCACAAGCTTTCCGCCTCATCAGCGCAAATTGTTCTGCTCAAGTTCAACTCATCTCGACTTCGTCCGCTCTGTCAAAGATGTTCGACATGGGAGAGCCAATCAAATCTAAAACTCAACCATCTCAAATCAGTGCACGGATTTGACAACGAATGCGCTGTACAACCAGCAGCAAGTAGACAGATTCGTTGGCCTTTGTGAGGAGATTTAAAATAACCCGTTAATAGAAAGCGTGTGTATCGATGTATTGGATTGTGTCACGACACAAGAGTTGTAATTTGAAAACATCTATCAAAGAATGATCTAAAATATATTGTACCCACTAGAAAATAAAATAGGTTGGTAGTCAGCTGTTTTAAGTTTGCGTTACATTGCATCATGGGTCGAATTTTGCTCCAATCAAGCAGAATTTGTTTTCTATTTTCAGCAACCGTGTGAATAAAGCTTTACCTTCAGCACACCACTTTCAGATATACCCGAGAGTGAGGAGATTTCTCAACAGTTTATCGAGAGAGAGAGAGAGAAAAAGAGAATCAAATATTTTCTCCATAAACCTCGCAGTTCCCTCAGCAATGATATTGGGTGTAGCTAGAGATTAGATTGAAGCCATTATTTTATGAATACGAATCTCGTATCAGTACTTAGAATGCTGCTATGCTCATGACAGATATTCAACAACAGTTTATACGTCACTATGTGAAGAAAATTAAATTTATGCTTCTACTGGAGGATATTTAATTTATTTTGTTTTAAAAACGGAAAAAATTCTGACCTTTTCATGTGCTCTCTACAATCCCACCTTAAATAACTCGGGATTGAGGATCTGTTGGAGGCAGTAGATGACCGCACAACTGAGGATTATAGTGGAAGAGTCCACATCCTTTTGGATTATGGAGCCATAATATATATATAATAATAATAAAAAACATTTTAAAATGTATGAATCAAACAGAATGTAATAATGGTTACATCAAAGCAGTCTAAAATAAATGATAGAGTGCAACGCACGGACATTTTCTCCTTTATTCTTAAATAGATACATTTAATAAAATCTGGTAAAATTTCTGAAACAAATAACTTATATTGTTACAGAAACACTCCACCAAAGATCAAAACTGTAATAATAAACAACGTTACAGATACAATGAGAAAAGAGGAACATCTCTTTCCGCTAAAAGCTAAACATTTAATACTTCTAAGTACCCCATAACATATATAATTTTGCTTATAGTTTTGGAAAGTATTGATTTTATAAAAATATATTTAAAAAAAGAGTTTTATACTTAAGAGTACTTCATCCTTACGACGGTAAATTATTTCATATCTTAGTTAGGAGAATTTAAAAATTGAAAATTCGCCTCATCGTGTTGTTCCATCAAAGTAATTTTCATCATCAAATAAATTTCCTTTGTTTGTAAGTCTAAACACGTAGTCCGTGTATAATAATAATAATTAATAAAAATATGAGTGTAATTATAAGAAATATATGTATCTTTTCCTGTTAGTCCTCTCAATATTTTAATAAGAACCCTGAAAATTCCTTTTATTGAAAAAACCCAAATACCAAATTTTAGACCGAATCATTAAAATGGTTTTGGCTTAACTCAAGAGATTAATTACAGACTCCGAAATAGTATATAAAGACATCAACGCAATAATAAGAAAACATCTTTCTGTTTCAGGGGTCGTGAAACGTAGACATTTTTTAAAATCAAAATTTAGATCTGTTTCTTTTACGATCACAATAGTCCTACTTCACTTTCTAAGGTCGAAAGAAAGTAAAAATATCAATGTTTGTGACAAAACAACTCGGTCTGTAAACAGGAATTGACTCCTGATCTCGTTGGGCATCAATATTTGATTGGCCGTTTGCGTAGCCACGAGGAATAACGTCATTTTAATCTAATATGATTTGCCGGTGACGGGGAGATCAGGGTTTTAATCCTAGCTTGGCCTACTTAGGGTAGTTTTAACTAAATTATTTCCCATTCCCGCTCCACGAAAATTCGGAAATCTTTATCTAGATTCTATACCTCATATCTACCTTCATAGTATTATATTATTTATATATTATTATTATTATAGTAGCCCGAACAAGACGTATTAAGAAAGTGATGCACAATATAATTGAGTAGGTGACCTGGTGGTCTAGGGGTAAGGTGTCAGACTTCTGTGCTGGCGGCCGGGGTTCAATCCTCTGTCCCGGCACAGATTTATGATTTCCAAACCCTTCCTTCACCTCTGACAATACATCTTGTGAATGTGAGGAATGCCAGGCCTCCACCGTGGTTCGGATTCCACGTTAAACTGTAGGTCCTTCATTTCATCTCACAATCACCCTACCATTACACATTAGCGTAAGTGCGTATAACCCGAACGGGTAGTAAGACGCGGTGCTAATAAATATAATAAATAATAATTGAGAAATGTTGTGATTATTATTAGGGATTACATATTTTTAACATTATTGTTCCAGAAACATACAAATTAATACATTAATTTACGATTAATTAGTATTAATTTTTTATGTTAAGTATAATTTATATTTAACTTTCAACTAGTATAAGAGAAAAGCAAAACAATGATTGTACATACTAAACAATCACATTTATAGTAATTGTGTAAATGGTTGTGACACCATACTTGCAAATAAATAACAATTCAACCGAAAAAAAAATCCTTATCAATTATAATACAAACTTAAGATGATATGAGCGGAGGTGTCCATGATGAGTACTCATTAATAATTCAAAAGTTATAACACATAATTTTCATGATCAATAACTTTGTTTAGAGTATTCCGACAAACACCACGCAAATAAATATGTAATAATCACAATTTAGGCATCATTAGGAGCAAAAATAATATGTAATCGTTTTACTAATTTAAATAAACTAATCAGAAAGTTTCGTTTAATAAATTAAAGATGTCGCAATAAGTCATCGGTAAAAAAGGTATTATATAGAAATGCTACTTAAAGTGTTATAGAGTTTTAACACTTTATCATGATTTTTTTTTAAAGATTACAAGTAGAAAACATATTTTCTTTTACAATTCAAGTTTTTCTGAAGTTTTCTCGATAGTAAAAACTTGTGCGATTCATTAACGTCACTATATTTTATTCTGTTAGTGAGTAATAAGCAATAAAAACACAATTAACGAAAGGACAAAAAATATGCGTGAATTTAAACTTAAAATATAACTCGCCGAAATGATGGTCTGAGAGGCGTTTGGCACCCTCTTCCGTTAGGGTACTTGAATGCCGAGCGCAGGGAACACATCGCACTCCTATATTCGCACAACGCATACCGCACGTGAAGCAAGCTGTGCATATCAAGCAGATTGCTCATCGTACGCCGTACCCTGCTTCTCAGAAAACCAGTCTTAAAGGAGCAGTCGTACTGAATTTGTCACTAAATCTCGTTTTATTAAAGAAAAATACTTTTAAACTATCTATTCAAACAACGAAAAAATATAAATTTGACAGCAGTAATGATGATAGTGATGACAAGTCAACAGCGGAGAAATTTATACTTCTTAGCTAGGAATAAATCCAGGGTAACCTCTGTGGTCTCAAGGTAAAGTGATCGCCTCAGTACCCGTAGTTTATGGGTTCAAATCCAACCGAAATCGACGGATTTTTCTTGAGCTATAAAAATCCGTAGCACAACTTCCTTAGGAGGGGTAATACAGCCATCGGTCCCATGTCAATTGTGAAATCTAAAAGAACCCTGGAAGGTTTGGGATAATACCTTTTCAGTAATTGGTTGGCCCTTTCGAGCTCGCTCATAGACATTTTGTGTGGCAGGCAACGGGACATACCCACACTTCCTGAACTCCCCTTGTACATGGGATTTCTACCAGAAGGTGCAAGCAACACTAACAAGCTTGAGTAATGAGTGCCATGCCGAGCTCCGGGTGGATAGAAATAACATGATACCAACCTTTGGGTTGTTGACTTTGGAAGAAGAAACATATATCTAGGTAGTTTTAGTGCACATTTAATGTAGGAGAGACAAGGAAAGTGAAGACCATAGCAATGAAGTTTGTTAGTAACATGTTAACTGTCACGAGGAGAAACAAGGTTACGAATGAAGATATCCAGGAAAGAGTGGGGGCACAGGATGGGATAGTAGAGGAAGCAAGACTGAGATGGTTTGGACATGTAATGAGGATGTTGGAGTACATGAGATAGTAGAGGAAGCAAGACTGAGATGGTTTGGACATGTAATGAGGATGTTGGAGTACATGAGATAGTAGAGGAAGCAAGACTGAGATGGTTTGGACATGTAATGAGGATGTTGGAGTACATGAGATAGTAGAGGAAGCAAGAGTGATATGGTTTGGACATGTAATGAGGATGTTGGAGTACATGAGATAGTAGAGAAAGCAAGATTGAGATGGTTTGGACATGTAATGAGGATGTTGGAGTACATGAGATAGTAGAGAAAGCAAGAGTGAGATGGTTTGGACATGTAATGAGGATGTTGGAGTACATGAGATAGTAGAGGAAGCAGGAGTGAGATGGTTTGGACATGTAATGAGGATGTTGGAGTACATGAGATAGTAGAGAAAGCAAGAGTGAGATGGTTTGGACATGTAATGAGGATGTTGGAGTACATGAGATAGTAGAGGAAGCAGGAGTGAGATGGTTTGGACATGTAATGAGGATGTTGGAGTACATGAGATAGTAGAGGAAGCAAGAGTGAGATGGTTTGGACATGTAATGAGGATGTTGGAGTACATGAGATAGTAGAGGAAGCAAGAGTGAGATGGTTTGGACATGTAATGAGGATGTTGGAGTACATGAGATAGTAGAGGAAGCAAGAGTGAGATGGTTTGGACATGTAATGAGGATGTTGGAGTACATGAGATAGTAGAGGAAGCAAGAGTGAGATGGTTTGGACATGTAATGAGGATGTTGGAGTACATGAGATAGTAGAGAAAGCAAGAGTGAGATGGTTTGGGCATGCAATGAAGATGTTGGAGTAAATGAGATAGTAGTGGAAGCACAATTAAGATGGTACGGTAATCTAATGTGGTTAGAGAAGGAGAGGATGCCAAAGAGAATGATGAAGATAAAGTGTGTAGGATAAAGACAGCAAGGAAGACCAAAAAAGATATAGGAGGAACAAATAACCGAAAGTGTGCAAGTGAGAGGAGAAGAATGAAAGAAATTAAAGAAGGAAGCCTGGTGGAAGGATAGAGGAAGATGGAGGCATTTTACTAAATTGGGTCGACCATAAGTTGGAAACAATAGATAATGATGATGAGTTTAGTGCACATCCTTTAATTAGAAAAAACAAAGATTGTGATATTTTCATGGTACGTCGAAATTCTATTTATTATAATTTACTCAGAAGTCAGCATAAAGCCTGTAAAGACAAAAGTCGAAGTTGATTTGACAAAAAGATGAAATCAAATGTGTACTGAACTACACTGAAGGTTTATTTTTTTAACCTTGAACTAACCGATCAGAGCATTGCAAGAACACTTCGCGCAACCTTTCACGTAAACAAACCAATTTGTTTCTTGTGTCTGGTCGGAGTGAAGTGTCGAGAGTGGATTACCCGGCATACACGCGTCCGGTTCCTTATATACAATGTTTATGGGAGGAAGTAACGTATGAAAGGTCTTTTTTTCTAGCTATTTCACACTATATAGTAGAATTCTGACAGGGAAAAGAGCCTTTTATACCACCCTGAACCATATTGAACCTTGTTTACATGGGGTTGTTTATACATATTGTGCTTTGTGCGAAGATAGGGATAAAGTGCGAGGTGCGCTCTGCTAGTCATCATTGACAAGGAGACAGCACTCAAATCCCGGTCAGGTGGTTTTCTCAATGAGATCGTGACGGAAGCTTTCTTAGATTTTTTTTTTATCACCACGTTTTACTACCTGTTCATGTTATGCACATATATGATAATTATTCTAATAGGGGAGGGATTAGGAAGGAAGTGTTTTAAAGGTAATATACCCGCATTTACGAGGAAGGAGAGTGGGAAACCATTTACAAAAAAAACACCCTCTGTAGACCCTACTGGGATTTGAACTTCGATCTACCCGTCTTCAGCAGGCTAGTATAACACGATATTGACGCCTTAGACTGTGTGGCCATTGAAGAGGATTGCTATATAATCATTAATGTAGGCAAGTTTATTCTAAATGACGCTAATCGTCTATCATAGCCCTTGTGTTACATGTTCGCTCAGTTTACCCTGAAAGGAAGCAGTCTCACGTTGAATGATTACACTATGACCCTAGCTAATAAGCTACACCATAGGGAATAAGGTTTAGAGGTAAACAAAGAGCACCGAAAATATATAACCACAATTTTTGAGACAGTTTAACAATGAAAATGTATATTATATTTGTAAGCTTAAAAAATGTCACTTGAACATGGGAATTGAACCCGGGACACTTGCCATATTGCACCAATGTTCTACCACTGAACTATCCAGCATTCATCTAGTCCTCTGGGTCATTCTTTACTCATATTTTAGGTTAAGAGTATATATCATATAATTAAATATATTATGCTATTGAATTCTGATACAAAAAGTCATTTATTTTAAATTTGTTTTTACAATTTAGTTTAATAAATCACAATATTTTGATTTTCAGATTATTAAAAACGGCTCTAACAAATAGGCTCTTTCTCAACATAAAAGTTAATCTACATATGGAAATATTTATTTAGTAGTTTAAGTTAAAACCACATTATGGTAATTTGTATTCCTTGACTAAAATTATTCTTTAGGTTATAAATTTATGTGCACATTTTCCAATGAACTATTTTTTTTGTCAAGTGGACCAAAAACCTCAAATTTTGACTTTTTTCCTCTCTGGATATTGTAATATTTCCTCCTTGTCAGAAGAAGCTATGCCCTATTGTTAAATTTATTGTCTTTTGTGATCTGATCAATTGATTGATGAAACATCATGGCCACAAAAAGAAGGTACCGAAATTCCCTGACAATAGAAACATATATCATGTACTCCCTCTCGTTTTATAAAAAAGAAAAAAAAGCAACCCAACTTGTGATTGATGAGAGTAGCAACTAAACAGTGGCTTCGATAAAGACCTTTCACCCTCGTTATTGTTTCGTAAGGGTTAGAACAACCCTTCAAACGCGGTTCTAGAAGAAATCGTATGCAAGAAGCTGTTAATTCAACTTCAGTACCGAAGTTTACTCAGTCGATAAAGTGCAAGACTACGTTTAGTGGGGGTTTTCTTAGTGAAGTCACGTTCACGACGTTTCTTACAGAGAAATGGATGAGGTGATAGGGATTAAATACAATTTCACGTTGCTACGAAGAAATTGGGGCCTCGTTTCATAAAACCAAATAGTTAACCAATTGTTAATTAATCTACATATAATCACTATATCAAAAGTCTGCAATTTCCCATAAACTTTTTTTTTTGGACTTTATATTCAAATATACCAATAATTTTCATATTGAATTCTATTAATATAAGTTAACTAAGTGATACCCGCTTCAGTGGCCGCATGGTTTAACACAATACTCTCGCAGTAGACTAGACTGCCGATGACTGGGAGGTCGAGGTTCGAATCTCGGTCAGGAGTACTGAAGGTGGTTTTTACTAAATATTTTTAAACTCTCCCGCCACGCAAATCCATGAAATATCCCTTTCCTAAATCCATTAGCGTAATTAGTAGATAAGCGTATTATAACCAGAACGGGTAATAAAACGCGGCGCTTAGAAAAAAATATTTTAAAACCATTTAACAGACTAAAATTTGATATAAAATACTATTATATTTAAATGAAATGTTTTGTAATTTTAGTTTTCCCTTCGTCTAAGCGTAGGAAGACGACATGCCTTGATTTTCTTAAGAGTAGACATTTAGATTACCTTTTATAAAACCCAAATATATGTTTGTGGTAAATATTTTTTTTAAGCATATATCAGTTAACATTTGGGTTGTACTCCTATGTACTAATTACACTAATACACTATGGTTGAGGAAGGTTGACTTTATAGGAAGTGTAGTCATATTTGTGTGGAGAGTAGTTAACCATTTAGGATAAAACCCCCTCAGTGTACCCGACTGAGATCGAACTACGATCTCCCTGTCATCGGTAGTCTATTCTATTGCGAACGTGGGGTGACCTGGTGGTCTAGGGTAAGGTGTCAGACTTCTGTACTGGCGGCCGGGGTTCAATCCTCGGTCCCGGCAAAGATTTATCTGATTTCCAAACCCTTCCTACACCTCTGACAAGACATCTTGTGAATGTGGGAATGCCAGGCCTCCACCGTGGTTCGGATTCCACGTTAAACTGTAGGTCCTTCATTTCATCTCACAATCACCTACCATTACACATTAGCGTAAGTGCGTATAACCCGAACGGGTAGTAAGACGCGGTGCTAATAATAATAATAATAATATTGCGAACGTGACGCCTTAGACCATGCGGCTAGTGTGTTAAACATTGATAACATTTTACTATGTTATTATTATTATTATTATTATTAACATCATCATCATTATCATACAGGTACCGACAGTATCCATCAAAAGTGACAACTGAAGATCACATGACTTGATGTATGAACATGTGAAAGTAGATATATTAACTTTTCTATCCGTTAGCTATGCCCAATAATAGGAACAATGGGGTATTCTTACTGAATGATCTTATTCCGAGACTTAAGTCTTATTCTAAAACAGGTAATATATATGAGAATTAATTGTCTAAACGCTTAAGGCGTCACTCTAGCAATAGACTGAACTGCTGATGACAAAGGTATCGGGGTTCGAATCAAGGCCGGGCGTACTGAAGTTTTTTTCCTAAATGTCATCCCTCGCTCTCAATTGGGTAGAGCTTGTATGATTAGTAAGAGGTGATGTGGGGATTAAACAGAATTTTAAAATGGTTACTAGATTTTCTTATTTCTCATTTATTGAGATCACGTTAAAATATTGTGGACAGTAGAAACATTTTAGGAAGAATAATTGAGCGTTTGACATAGCCTCAAAGGTGGATTCACACTATATCTCACGTCAACGTAACGTCACGTACTGGCGGCGTTAAGTCAAACCGCAGCACAATTCACAAAGGTCTTGTCACACATATCAGGGCCATGTCCGCGGTCCGGACATCATCCCAAATAGGATCGTGCCCGGCCCGGAGACAACAGTTTGACACTGTTTTAGGGTCATAGACGAGCCATACAGGGTATATTAGGGTAGTCTGGCTTTAGGTTTGGGAGTGTCAAATGTTATTTCTCTTTGTGAATCCAATAGGATCTGCCAATTTTAGCGATTGTGACTTAACATTTTAAAAAACACTCTAAAATTTAAAAAATAAGGAGCGTTATTAAGATAAGAGAATAAGACTTTAAACTAAAGCAGTAAAAGTTTTATTGTAATAAAAATTTGAATAGTATTAAATAAATTGACATTTTATAATGATTTCAAAAAATCCCACAAATATAGAAAAAATTTGAACGGCTTAAAAAATTAAGAATTGAAAATATACATGTTTAGTAAAACCAATCGTTAATGATATAAATTAATGTTGAAAATTAATAAAATGACTCAATCATACAATATGAAATTTCAAGATTTTTAAGAATTATATATACTCTTTTTGTACATATATTTGATAGAAAACGCTGTAGAATTTAATGTTTTATTCGAAACAAATTCCCTTGCTTCTTGGCATCTAGCTTGGTTTGAAAACAATCGGTAGAATTATTTTCTCAACATGTTTCGGTATAATAGGAACGCCATCTTCAGGAGATGAGTTTTATTTAGAAGTACAAATGTTTTGTGTTACTGCATAGTGATTTGACTTAAGGTATGATAGCGATAGCACTAGTGTTATAAGAAGAAGAATATTTATAATAATAATAATATTAATAATAAGAAGAGGAGGAGGAGGTAGAAGATTGAAAATAAGGATGTGGGTTCATAATGCATGGACAAGTAGGCCAGTGGGAAGTAAGGGGAGTATGTTACTTTGTATCCTCATTTGATGGATGACGAAACAAAAATTTCTTTGTATCCTCATTAAAGTTTGATCTTAGGTCCAAGATCAGAGATTTCATTGGGAGATTGTGAGATGGATTATGAAACGTTTTATGAGTACTTGTGTGAATAATTTTCAATAATCTATGGGTGTGCCTAATATTTTTTAAATTTCACAGAACATTTAACTTTGTTTTAATAGGCTCTGCCCATTTTCTGCTTGAGATGTAAAATAGGAATACAGTAAAAATTAAACGATTTTTTGTTGTTTATTCTTTAATATACAGTATTTTAGTTTGGAAATGGAATATCATCTACAAAGCAAGAATAACAAGCAAATTAGAGCGTCAAATGGGTTAAATAAAAAATTCAGTAAATGTTTAGTATCTTATAATATTTTATACAGTTGAATAAAATGTGTCTAAAGAATACGTAAACAATTTTTAAAAAAACCTACGTTAGTTAAAATTGGTTTGTGTAATGTTGTTTGCTTCATTTGTTAACAGTGAGAACTGATAATATGGAGGGCCGGATATTCTAAGTCCGGATAATAGCGACTCTAGTGTATTTTAGAATGTGACAGTAGACATTTCAGCAGCTGTTAATGAAACTGGAATCGTTTCACTCTGGAATCTTCTCAACAACTGATCCTATTCAGAGCATGGTTCGGGAAAATGTAAACAAAATTACTTCTGCCCGTTCCCGGAGACGAACTTATCTTACGTGGCTAGAAGATTGCGATTTTACTTGACGAAGAAGAAGTAGGATGAAACGATTAAAGACGGTGGGTGATAAATATTCTTAAAATGACAAAGTCTAGGGTTGAATATCTCACATTGTGCAAGGAAGTGGAAGAGGGAGAAATAAGTTTTTTTAAATTATCTACCAATATTTCTATATTGGTATATTTGAACCACCTAAGTGGTCTAGTGGTCAGAGTTACTAACTACAGATGCAGAGGGCCCAAGTTCGATTCCCGGCACTTCTAAAATTCATCTGTGAAGCAGTGGGTCTGGAACGGGGTTAAATTCAGCCTCGTGAGGACAAATGAGGAGTTACTTGAATAAAGAAGTAGCAGCCCCAGTTTAGAAAACTGAGATAAATGGCCAGAAGGCTCATTGTCTTGACCACATGACACTAGTAACCATCCACAAATGTTGGTACTATCATTGCCATCACTGTATTACTTGTAGGCCATAACATATACCTCTTCATATTATTATTATCATCATCATCATCATCATCATCATCACTTCTTACTACCCGCTCGGGTTATACGCACTTACGCTAATGTGTAATGGCAGGGTGATTGTAAGATGAAATGGAGGACCTACAGTTTAACGTGGGATCCGAACCACGGTGGAGGCCTGGAATTCCACACATTCACAAGTTGTGATTAATACAAGTCTTGTAAGAGGTGAAGGAAGGGTTTGGTAATAAGATAAATCTGTGTCGGGACAAAGGATTGAACCCCGGACCCCAGCTCAGAAGTCCGACACCTTACCCCTAGACCACCAGGTCATCCCTCTCTTCATATTGACGTACTTGTTTGATTTAAAAGTTCATAGTCTATATTTAAAGGTTTTTCAAAGGGCACAGGGTGAACGAACGATGACTATGCACTGACGCAATTCAAGTTCACATTTCCAGAACGGACTGTCAACTTTAAAACATTCTACTTGAGATTATATGCTGGGCCATAGCTTTGTCGCTCAATATGAATCAAAACCCTCCCCCCCACTCATTTTTTTTTAGCACCGTGTCTTACTACTCGTTCAGGTTATACGCTTATGTACTAATTACCCAAATGATTTTAAGGATTAGGGAGGCTATGTTAATAGGAATTGTACCACCATTTGCGTGGAGGGGGAGTGGAAATTCATTTAGTAAAACCCACCCTCAGTACACATGACTGAGATTCGAACCTTGATTTCCCCGTCATTGGTAGTCTAGTCTATTGCAAAAGAGACGCCTCAGACAATTCCAACCGCCCAAGAGGGTCATTCATAATTTCATGTAGAGACAATACAGTTTGAAAAAACAAACTATCAGTTTTAATTTGATAACGATAATAAATAAATAACTGCCCACGAATCGATCTTGAATGGAGTTTTTTTATATTAAATGTCAACTAACGTCACAGACACTTAAAACTGAAGATTAGCAATAAAGTTAAAAGCAAGTATTGCTAGAAGATGAAAGGCAAACAACGAAACAACAACATGAAAAAAACAAAACAAAGACGAGTCGCGTTTCACACAAAACAAAGTGCCACTTTTATTTTGTACATCTCTTTTTAAGTGTGTGTTTTAAGAGTCCCTTTTGAGACAAGTCAATACAACTGGCTTAAATTTTATAGCTCTTTATCTCCGTCACGATTCTGTGTTCACATTTTCTATACTTACACTTTTAAACGCGAGCTTTGAAATCATCGCATCTTTCCGCGTAAACAGAAGAAATATATTTTTGAGCGTAAATTGACATTTTTAAAATTTAGAATTTCAATGTTTCTGCCGTGTTGATCGCCCAAAATCTTCATTACATTTTATTTTATTTTAGTAAAAAAAAAAGAAACAGTTTGTTTCCACGCGCCTTGTTTTACTAGCCGTCCGGACTGTTCGCATATTTATAATAAGGTGGTAAAGGATGGGGAATAAAGATTTAGATAAAGTATTATTGCATTTTCATGGAAGGAGATTAAAAAACAATTCAATAATATCCACTCTTGGTACACCCAAACATTATTAGAATGTCGATATCTCAATATCTGGAAATCCATTCTATTTCGAAAATGACTCTTTAGACGGTTTTCTTTATTGGCACCATATCTTACTACCCGTTCGGGTTATATGTTTATATATCAATTAAACTAATGGTTTTAGGAATTAAGAAGGCTATATTTAGCAGAAGTGTACCAGCATTTGCAGAGATGGAGAGAGGACACCCATTTTGTAAAGATCATCCTAAGTTCACCCGACCATATTCGAACCTCAATCTCCCCGTCATCGGCATTCTAGTCTACTGAAAACGAAGCGCCTGAGACCACAAGGCCACCGGAGCGGGTCTTAGACAGCTTTGACTACAATATTTTCAAGCCTATTGGGTAATCGTGACATAATTTGTGTTGCAGATAATCTATGCGGACTACGACGGATCCATCAGTTGATATTTTAAAATTATTACGTTTAAACCATGGCTAATATTGTCCGAATATAAGGGGTAGGAGCTATTGGAGATTGGGAAAAGTCAAGAGGATAAATAACGTATGAAAAACTACCCCAAATACACCTGATAGAGATTCGAACCTCAACTTACCACTCCTTGATTCTCTAGTTTATTATGAACTGGACATCTTAGACCGTCGGATGAGTGACCGTTGATTCCTATCCTCTGTTTGAAGATTTTTTTTTACAGAATTAAAAATTTATTAGATCTACTTTTATGCATTTATAAACCATGTGACCACTTTTAACAGGTGGATTCTATTTCGACAGCTAAACACTAAAATATATTGATATTTATCTAATGTTTGCCATTTAACAACATATGTTATACTCTCTAAAATATATTCATAATGAGCTAAACGATAAATAAAAATGGCACCTAAACAGGAATGTACTTGGTGGGGGAATGTAAATTCCGATTTCGATAAGAAGGAATTTTTTTGATATTTTAAAGTTATTAAAACAATTTTCTTGTACTAGATTCTATTATCTGCAAGTGTAACTTTTCATAGATAATATCAGAACTTTGATGTCTCGATGTCAGTAGTCTGGGGAGAAGTGATCGCCTCAGAACCCAATACTCTCCGGTTCAAAACCAGGCAAATAAAGGGTTGTTCTTTAAAGATAAAAATCTGTAGCACATCTTCCTTCGGAGTGGAAGTAATTCCATCAATCCCATGTCGATTGCGGCATGTAAAAGAACCTTGGAAGGTATGTGAAAAACCTTGCCCGGCAAAAATGATAGGACCTTTAGGCACTCGTTCATAAAAATTCAGTGTGGAAGGCAACGGGGAACCACCACCGTTCCTGAACTCCCTTAGTACATGGTACTTCTACCAGATGGTGCAGCCAGCACTAGCCAGTAGGTGGTCTGAGTACATTCTCAGCTCCGAATGGATAAAAATCCCATTAAACAAACCTTCGGGTTGTTGACTTAATAAGAAGGCAAATATCACTAAAAATAAAGTAAAATGTTATCAATGTTGATCACAAAGAAGTTATTTTTTCCATAAAAGTTCCTTTATAATAAGATACTACTATAGAGCATATATAAACACTGGAATCAAACGTTAGATAGCGTGCAGAATACACAATAATGATATCGGATACAAATAAGCTTACATGTAGTTAGTTGAGTACATACTACATGGTACACACGAAGTTGTCTTTAGGGATGTGGTAAATATACTTAATATGACAATCTGAGAAATAACACAAAGGCATAAATTGATAAATTATAATACACAAACAGAATGGTTAGCGGTTTTCTTTGATGTCTTTTTTTCCCCACCAAAGAGTATTACAATTTTTATCTCAAATATGTAACACCCATAAATTTAAGAAGAAAACAAATGAAAACTTCAAAAAAGTTCAACAAAGTATAGAAAAAACTATAAGGTATGTTCCAATGCATCATTTATCAAATATTTGGCCAAATATTTTCAGATTTTATATTTATATTTATATTTATTTATATATTCACTGTATAAAAACATCTTACCAATTTAAGTACAAACGCTTTTTTTTTGGCTTCGTGACATACTACCCATTCGGGAAATATGAATTCAACTACACTCACGGGTTAAATATGAGATAAGTATCATTTAGAGGAGTGTACATCCATTTGCGTGAAGGAGGAGTAGGGAAACAATGAGGAAAAAGCACCCAAAGCACATTTGGCCAATATTTGAGCCCCAACCTCCCCTCCATCGGTAAACCAGACTAGACGAACCAATATACTGGTGCGGGTCGACTTAAAATTTTTTTTTCTTTACCTAAGGCAACTAATACAAAAAAAAAAGAGTAATGAAAAAAATTAGTGCAAGTAGTTTTCAATAATGTATTATTTTGAGGTTTCCCTCACGGCGTAGTATTTATTTTATAAAATATTTTGACATGATATTATGTCACTTTTGACCATCTATCAAATATATTTTAAGGGCACAAGGGAAAAAGGAGGAAAGTCTCATTACACACATTTTCCAGAACAACAACATTTATATCTCAAATCTCATAACAACCATAGAAAATACTTAAAAAGCTAAATTAATTGAAATACAACCCACATCGGTGGCCACATGATCTAAGGCGCTTCTCTCGTACTAAACTAGCCCACCAATGACTAGGAGATCAAGGTTAGACTCTCGGTCAGGTGCATTGAGAGTGGTTTTTCTATTCTCCCTCCACAAAATTGCAGGTGAACTTTCTATAAATATAGCCTTACTAATCCCTAAAACCACTAGAGTAATTAGTACAAAAGTCTATAAAATGGACGGTTAGTAATACACGATGCTAAAAATAAATAAATATATAGTGCATTAGAAAAGTTTCATTATTGTCTAACAGATGGCAGCATTAACTTAATTTGAGCTCAAATGGGACTTCCCCTGTAATCTGATAAAAGTATATTATTTTATAAATTACAATCATTTATAAAACATTAGAGAACATGAACATAAAAGAAAATGGTGACATTTGAAAGATAATAAGCAACTAAAAATTTATTTATACGGAATGAAATTTTAATTTTATTTATGAATTCACATTTACATAATTTATGTTTATGATTAACTATTGGGACAGCTTTGGCTAGCAACTTTTAAAACTTCCTCGGACCATTCGTAAACAATTTTTTAAAATAAAATTTTGGGTCTTCAAATATAAGTTCATCTTATAAGCAGACAGCTGTTAAGGTGGGAGTGTATGGGTCGCGACTTAAGGACAGTCTTTTAAAAGTTCTTATCTCAGATCTTGTTTTTTGTTCAAAATAAATCAAACAATTCTCCAGTATAAACATAGAAATTAATTTTTTTCACATGTTGATATAAACATTTGTTGAATTTCTGTCATGGCATAGTGCCATTTGATTAGATACTTTTTAAATGACGAGAAAAAGTTGTAATTAAATTCCAGAACATCCTAGAGAGATATTCAAGATATGTCGAGGTCACCAAATGAAGAAAATTAAACTATATTTATATTGAAGACCTATTTTATTTATTTTGGTCATACAAATATTTTGCTACAAAAAAACTGCAAGAACACTGCCCTTTTTCTCGCGTTCCTTACACACCCACCTTAGTTCAAGTTTATTCCCACCACAACATTCTCAGTAGACTGTAAACCTACGGGATGTAGACAGTAAAACATACTAACGGAGGATACCTTTGCTTTTCCTCTACATTTAACTGATATAGTCTTCATCCCCCTCTTTTCTTCTCGTGTTGGTAGTAGCTAATTAACTCTATATCAAAGAACTGCCGTAAGATTGTTTGATTGGAATATTAGATCACACCAGGCTTCCGATACAAATCAAGCCTGCTTGATAGTTATAGTCCAATTTCCATAGGAATAGCCTTATCTGACAGACAACAAAAAAGACTAGATTTAACTTCACGTATTTATACGTTAAATTATAACATATGAATACGTGATATTAAATCTGGTAATATTGTGATTATGGATTTAAAAGAAGCATTTTAGTAATGTTGGTTCTTAGATATGTTTGTATTTTATAAAATGCCCTTCGTAGGAAATTTGGAGTTTACCGAGAAGGCGCCAGTGTTGTTAGGCAACCCAGATATCACGATCGTTGGCGGGATTGTCTTAACGACCCAAAGGGGGAAAAATGCTTGGTTCATGCATTTTTTTTTGGTGGTACACAAAGTTTATTTTTATTTTTGGTTATATCAAAGTTTGTTTGAGACGTAGTTAAAATACCTGCACTAATCAGCTTTACTAATGTAATTCATGTAAAATATATATATATAACTTGTAGTATTTTATTTTTGGTATATTTAACTATGCACTTTCTGAACCGTCTGTTTATATCTGCCTACGATATAAAAATTAAATTAATTTTCGAGTACACACAACATTCAGTTCCCAGAACATCAATTGATAACTGTTAAAGGGGAAACCCCGATATCATCAGTGCAACATTTTCTGGTATTGTCAGAGACTCTTGACTCTTGATTGAGCGGTCAGATGCACTAACACCTGAGCGAAGGTGCCGGAAAACAAAATATAGCGACGTTTTTTGAAATCAACGATTTATTTTTTATCCAAAGATACTCATAATATAACTTGTGGTAGGCACCATATAAAATAAATGGTAGACAATATCGTACACACTTTATCATGTCAAAAATCAAAACTAAATAATCAACAAACTTTTCTTAATATTTTTCTTTCTTTTCAAAACAAGTATTAAATGGTTGGTGTATTGAGTTGTACTGAGGATGATTTTTCAAAAATAGTTTTCCACTCCCCTTCCACTCAAATGTGAGTATTTTACCTCAATAACCTTCTTCATCACCTCTAACCCATTAGAGTAACTATCAAATATGCGTATAATCTGATTAGATGGTAAAAAGGGGTGATAAAAAATATTAATTTTAAATGAAATTTGTGAAATTGTTTCGGCTGTAGCAACGGGTACAGACAGACATAAAGATATATATATATATATATATAATATATATATACATATACAGGGACAACTGGAGATACAGAAAGACAGCCAGATATACATACACAGGGAGGGACATACACACAAAGAGACAGACATACAGAGGAACACATAAACATATAGAAGGACAAACATACAGAAGGATAGAAAGACATACAAAGAAACAGACGAACACGAGGGATAAAAGACACACAGATGGACAAACACACATTGTTGCAAGACCTACATGTTTTAGTTCTAGTGCACATACTACTTAAAGATCCATCATAATCTAGAGGTTGAAATAGCTTGCTATTACAATAACTTAGAATTATAAGAGAGCGAAAAAATATTTAAAGAAAATAAAATCACAACGTGTCTGAACTTTATAACAATAATATTTGAAGGGAGAGAGAGAGGGAGAGAGATATATTTTTAATAGTAGTTTAAAAAACAACGGAAGAAAACCTAGAAAAAGAATGCTACCTTCTAGAATACATTGATTATTTTTAAGGTAGATTTTAACCTAGCTCGACGGAAAAGTACCCTCCTTTCCGCGGATTACGTCTCTCATTCAAGAAGCCTGTAAGAGGGGGTGGCGTTGGAATGGATCTCGTCGAGAGTTCGTAGCGAGATTGTGACGTCACAAGTCTCTTTTTCAGGAAGATTCAAATATTGAGTCAGATGCACACCAGAGTGTCGTGTTGTGAATACGAATAAGAAGGCTCTGATATTTTTTATTTATGACTCCATCCCCATTCCCCCTACCCCCCATTCACCCACGTATTACTTCATTTGACTTACTCCGAGCACTCAATCTCATTTTTATTTCAATATTTTTTCTTTTGGTTCAGATTTTACTTACGACCTCGACACATTTTACCATATTCGTAAGTAACCAACCATACATGTGTAGGTTTTATATATACATATATATGTAGGAAATATAAACACATACAGACAGACGTATACATACACATATTCAATCAAATAATTCTATAGTAGCAGACTATCAGCTCATTCTATCTATACTTATAAAATAACATGTCCTGACTGACTGACTGACTGACTGATTCATCATCGCCGAGCGCAAACTATCAAGGCTACAAGCATGAAATTCGGACTGTATATTAATTTTGTTATGTAGGCACCCACTAAGAAAGGATTTTAGAAAATTCCACCCCAGAGGGGTCAAAATAGGGGATGATAATATGTATGATAATATGTATGAAAGTCCGTCATTTTTAAAGTTACATAAACAAAATTTTGTATTTCGGTTATTGACGTAAAACAAATAAATACGTGTTCCAGGAATTTTGGAAATTTTATTTAATAAGGGATGAAAAAGGGGGGTGAAAGTTTGTATCGGACTTGCATTATTTTTGATCTGAGGTCAAGTTATGGTCATCAACGTAACGTAATATTTTTAATTAATCTGTAAATACATATATATATTTTCGTATTTGTATATAATCAACTTCCACGCGAGTAAAGCCGCGGGCAACAGCTATCTAGTGGCTTATAAATTATTCTAACTATTTATGATCCCCATATATATATTTTTTTACATCCATTACTGTCTTTTTCCAGCTTGTGGTCTGGGTTAGTTTTTTTATTCGGGCCATATATTTTCCACTATTGGCTTGCTAGGCCTGTTGTAACTTCATATGTCTTATAATCTAACTTTGGACTTAGAAAGACACAACATCCAGTCCCCAGACGTTTCACCAATTATAAATTTTTCAACCATGCCGGGAATTTAACCTGGGACCCTTAGCTCAGTAGACAGACACGATACCGACTAAGCTAGGTTATCAGATACACATAGATATTAAAATTGAAAAAATATTATTTCATGTGCTTTAACGTGCATTGTCTGAACCGACGGATTATATCAGTATATTACTTACTGTTTATACTAACATAAATATAGAACTAACGAAACACAAATTCACCGGCTGTTATTTCATCACTGTAAAAAAGGTGACCTGGTGGTCTAGGGGTAAGGTGTCAGACATGTGTTGGGAGTCCGGGTTCAATCCTCGGTCCCGGCACCGATTTATCTGATTGCCAAACCCTTCCTTCACCTCTGACAAGACGTGTATTAATCACAACTTGTGAATGTGGGGAATCCCAGGGCTCTACCGTGGTTCGGATTCCACGTTAAACTGTAGGTCCTTCATTTCATCTCGCAATCACCTTACCATTACACATTGGCGTAAGTTCGTATATCCCGAACGGGTAGTAAGACGCGGTGCTAATAAAATAAATAATAAATAATATATAATATAATACTGTGAAAACCACATTTCACTTGAATTAATTCACATTGGTGCTGATCTGTAGTCTATCTTACTGTGTAGAGTGTTTTCCTTATTGTGTATGTAACATATTGGCCACTTAAATGATAGGCCCATAGCGGGAGCCTTCTTCTAATAAACAAAATATTTATAAACAACGTTAAAATAAACACATTTATCTATCTATAAAGTAACAAAATTTCGAACAGTCACTTGACACCTGGTGAGCACAAGAAAGAAAATAAGTTTTTATTTCAAAATTTAATCAATTTAAGTATGTTTTTTGCACAACGTCTTTCTATACATTCAGGTTATTACGCTAAAGTTCTAATTAATATAATGGTTTAGGATGAGTAATGTTAAATTTAGAAGAAGTGTACCGGCATTTGCGTTGAAAGCAAGTAGAAAAAACATTTAGGAAAATCATACCAGGACAAGAATCCCGATCTCCCAGTCCTAAGCAATCCAGTATATTGCGGGAGTAATACCTTAAGCCATGTGACCACCAGAGCGGCTTTAAGTCAGTGAACTAGTAACAAAAAAAAATTGTCTTGATATAATTAGGGGCCTTAATATTCACAGGATGTTTATTGTCTCCGTAGACAGCCTGATCATAATATAATCCAATCAAGTCACTCAAAGAGGTTTGTCAAAGACCAAGGAGACATAGTTCAATTATAGCAGCAGTTCCCAACATATGCTTCCCCTTGGAAGCCCATTTACATAAATTGTGCTCTGAATATTAGCAAAATATTTATTTAATGCATTTGTAGTTATTTCAGATTTATTTCTTTGAAACTGAAAGTAAATGGGCTAGTAATTGGATTAAAAACAATATAAATTAAGGTGAATAAAAGTGCAAATATTTTTACATTCAAAAAGCAATAATTACATTAAAAACTAACACATTTAATTAATTTATTAGTAACTGTAAAAACTATTTTATGTTTGAAATTTAAAACCTTTTCGCAAGATCAATAGAAGACAAACCCGCACTACCCCTCACCATTGCGTTGAGTTTATTTACAAATTTTGACTGACCTTTTGTCTTACATTGCTGGCCTATGTAGCTTTTTCCGCCATTATTCAAATGTTTTCACGTACCACCAAAAGTCCTAGCACGTACCCTGGGGGTACGCCTACCCCACGTTGGGAACCAATGAATTATAAGGAATGCTGGTGATAGTATGCGTATTAATGATAAACTTACGTGTTCGTACTGTTACCCTATTAATACAAATTATGCCATGGGAACTGGGTATGTATACATTATTATTATTATTATATTATTATTATTATTATTATTATTATATATTTTATTATTATTAGGTGTCTTGGGTTAAATTTCGTGGACTAAGTGCCAAACTTGTATTGTTCGGTTTGAGGGTGACGAATACTTCCCGGTTATTCCGAGAGGTTTTTTTTTCCAAAATGGTTTTCCACTTCTTATTCACTGAATGTGGGTACATCTTTGGTAAAATTATATCTGACTCATCCCTAATATAATAATATTAATATGTCGATATATTAAATAGGTAATAAGTTGTGTACAAATAATTTTTTTTAAAAAAAGATCGGTAATTATGTAAAAAAAAAAGCTTTTAAGGAGTCTGATATCTGTGCTAAACTTTTTTCTTTAGCTTCGTCAGATCTACTTTAAGTGGAGTTGAAAAAATAAAAAAAATATTTATAATTAAAAAAAACTAATCTCACAAATACAAACAAGCCTACAACCACTTTCTAATACTGATGAAATCTGCCAATTGTCTTTTCACCACGCATCAAATTACTTGAACGTCTTTCAAAACTTTTTTTTTCTACCAAATCTTTTTTTTTTTTTGTAGTAGCTTTTAATCTCCCTCCATTTCAAAAATCTCATTCATCTGTTCAACCTCTTCTTTTATTTTCTAATCCCTCATTGCTCTTTTTTTTTTCCGTCTCAGCACACACCAACAGCTCGTGCCTTCCTGCATTGTGCTAGTCTATTGTTTTAACTTGAGCACCGTGTAACCGCCATTTTGAGATGGAAAAATCATGCTTCAGTAAGTCAGGAGAACAAACTTTATATTTAGTTTTGTTGGGGTAATGAGTTCTAGTAACTTTTTATTCTAGTGTTTAGAAAAAAAAAAGTTATTTAAATTCATTGTTAGGACAAGAGGCCATCACTCAGAAATCCCCGGCTTGATGACGATTGCTCATATTTTTTCTTCTTTATATCTTATCACCAGTCAGGATATTCTCATTTAATTAAGTTAATGTGTGGCGATATGAAGATTGTATAATTGAGAGAAAATGTACTCGCATTTGTGTGACAGATAAAAGAAAACTCTTTTCAAAACAACCGCTCGGGATTTAAACCTTTACCTCCTCAGATTCGCCAAACAAGAATAGATGAACTTAATGTTTAATCCGTGGGATTGCCGATACGTATATTCTTTAGTAGCTACATTTAGTTTAATTTTCACCACATAGTGTTATCAAAGTGGTTGAATATCTGTCAAGTGTCCTGGAATTTAACTATAACTTTTTTTTTTCATTTAAAACGGTTCTCATCTACTACTGCTATGCTTATGACAGATCTTCAACAATTGTTGATATCATCATGTGAATAAAATTAAATTGCTATAAAAACTGCAAAAACGCTGACCTTTTTCACGTCCCCTACATCCACACCATGAACATTCTAAACCAATTTGTAGCATCAGCACATGATTTAGAAACTTAATTGGCTTCATAAGATACAAAATACACAATACTCTGATCGTAAGTTTATCAATGAGAGAAGAAAACGTTCGTTTTCATCTTTTGGAGGGTTTGTGCGAAGATCTCTTTTTAAATTCGAATCGAAGTGGACACGAAGAAAATTCAAAGTCGAAGTCAAAGATAAGATGTCGAGGAAATAAAATAAAGGACACAATATTAATTTATCCAAGTTACGTTATAGATGTAATTTAATCATTAATCTACGAT
The DNA here is from genome assembly GCA_039000515.1 of Timema cristinae. Taxonomy (NCBI): domain Eukaryota; kingdom Metazoa; phylum Arthropoda; class Insecta; order Phasmatodea; family Timematidae; genus Timema; species Timema cristinae. The sequence continues at coordinate 33,148,621 of JBCFYV010000001.1, read as the reverse complement.
AGAGTACTTTTTAGTATTCCAGGGTCTCCAGCCAAACTACATTTCGAAATTCCCTGACTTTTCCAGGGTTTCCAGAACCAATATGTTTTCCCACACACTATACATATTAATTATATTATTATAAACATTATTTTACTAAGATTGTAGCTTAGTGTAATACTAGTTTTAGACACATACACAGTCTGAAATTGTTTCACTCCATGAAGGTGTCAAAGGGTGGGTATCAATCTAAACCGATGAGCTTTTGGGTCGTACGATCTAAGTTTAATTTCATTGATATCATATTGGGCCATTAAAAGATCGCCATACACAACGAAGTTTAAAATATTTCGGAAACAATAATTTTTAGTTATTCTTCAGATAACTTAATCAAATTCTCGCGTATGTGCATAACCATGACTCAAGTTAAGCTAAGGACGTGCAGTAAAGAAATAGAAAAATGACAAAAAAATCATATGTCTAAATTGATAACTTAGGTTAGTAATCTAGTATACTCAACTGGAACTGTGTAAAAAGAGATTCGCGGTATTAACTGTATGAACATTTTTGTTTTGACTATTGTATATAAATATTGAAAATTTTCTTTTTTTAGCGAATACGTATGAATTCCAGAAATTTGATCAAATTCCCTGACAAAACAAATTCCCTAATATTTACCAGTTTTCCAGGTCACTGGACACCTAGTTACTGTTATAAAAATTATCATCTGTTAAATATATACCATATTTATTGAGATGTTTCCATTATTTAAATACTATATCGAAATTTTCTTCTTCTTTCAAAATGTTTCAAAGATGCGAAGGTTATTGTGGGTGTCAAAGTGAAGGAGACTTGCCCTTATTAATCTAGAATCTTCCACACTCCTAATCACTTGTACCATTTTTCCGCTGTACCGAAAATGTTAAAGTCTGATTTTTAAAGTAATCCCACTTTAAACTACCAACACTGATTGAAAATCACTAAAATTTGGCCTTATAGAAATTGTTTAATTTGTTTCATTAATAACAAATTTCATCCCAAATGTTGTCAAAAACTTCTAGTAATACTTCATTATCGATTACTGTATGATTTTTATTTACAATATAATTAATTAAATGGACTAAGAATGTAAATACAATTGTATTTTTTCCACCGCAACTGTGTCAACGTGAACTTACAGTTTCCAACTAACAGGCTTCCAATGAAAATAAGAATAACATATTTCTCGTGTTGTACAGGATGTATAGGTGGTGTAGGTACATAATTTATTTTCTGAACGTCATCTTGTCCTATTTAAGCATAGGCTTGGAAAATAATTTATTAAATGAGCTGCTAAGGTGAGAGTGTAGGGTCTGTGTGCAAAGGGTATTATTTTCGCGTGGTTTTTTGCAAAACAATTTTTGATCAAAATAAACCAAATATTGCTCAAGTAAAAACATAGTGTTTAGTTTACTTCACATAGTGAACATCTGTCAAGGGTGTCCTGGAATTTAATAACAACTTCTTCTCTTTATTTAAAAAAAGCTCTATGTTGGTATTGGAGCAATATTTTATTTATTTAGGCAAAAAATTGTATTTTCTATAAAACTTCAAAATACACTGCCCTTTATTCACGTTCCCTACACTCTCACCTAAACAACAATTGGCACTAATAAGATAATCTAAGAAATCAACTTACTTTGATTGGTTTACCATCGTGTGTGAGATGCCTCGAGCATGTCTCGATCATTTTGAGCGCCATCCACGCTATCTGTTGAGCGTGTGTAGAACTTCAGCTTGTGCAGGCCACAAGCCACGCAGTATGCGTCTCCGATAGTCTCAACCTAGAGAAAAAGGAAAATAAAAGAATTGGTGGATAAAATAAAAAAAAATATCAACTAACGACGTTAATTCAATTTGGCAACGGATTAAAAATAAGAAGAGTTCGAAATCAATTCCGTCCAATCTCGTCTTTATCTGAAGGTGTTGAGATTTGTTGTAGGAAGGGCTCTGATGAAAGACTTAAATGGAAGACGCGTTTTTATCTCTCCCCTAAATGGTGGTTCATTTTTTTAGGTACAATAAAAAAAACCTTTACAATTAAATAATATATAAGAGATATAGCTGAGAAATTATTGAAACAATTTAGTAATTTTTTTTACTCGTTAAGGTGGTCGAATGTTCTTGCTATATACTAGACACTAGTCATGGAGAGATCGGGGTTGAGTCCCAGTCGGGTTTACTAACGGTGGCTTCCCCTAAATGGATTTCCACTTTCCCTCCGGGTAAATGGAGGTCTATTTCCTCTCAATTATTCAACTCTACCTTTCTAATAACCATTTTAACAGCGTAGATAAAAAGTAAATAGACAGGGCGAATAATAATACCTGGAAAGTTAATGTTTAAAATTGTTTTATCTGAAGATTACAATTCAATTTTCATAAAAGCTAGAAGGTTACTAGAGCTACCTCTATACATCTATATATTTTCTCGGCAAGAGGTCCCGGTTTCGATCCACGGTGCTTCCAGAAATTTTCTGTGAACAGTGTGTTTGGAACGGTGTCAAACTCAGCCTCGTGAGGACAATAGAGAAGTATTTAATAAAAAGTAGCAGCTCTGGTTTATAAAACTGAGACTAACGGCTGGAAGTTAGTTGTGCTTATCAAATTACAGCCTTTATCCCGCTAATGTTAGAACTATCATCGTTAACGGTGGCGGCCACTTGGACGGTATAACTCGACCACTGGCTCACACCATGGATTTATTTTAAATTAATACTACTAATAAAGTGAAATGCTTATAATATCAACCGAAATAATAAAACAGTTTTTAATTTCAAAAAGGCCTTTCCTATGAAAATTAAACTGTATCTTATCTCTCGACCTTTCTTTTATAGTTGATGTACATTTAACTACTATTTCTGACATTTAAAACGTGCTATACGCTATATACACCCTTCATCTTAATATTATGTTGTTTTTTCCAATTTGAATTTGAGCAAATTAAGTTTACAGACCATTTTGGTATGGCATATAAACACGGGATTGTTGGTAGTAGCTTTTCAAATGTAAAAAAATGTCCAATTTACTTTTGAATGAACTTGATCAAATCTACAAAGAACTTTTGGATAGCTACCTTAAGAGTCTTTGAGCACACGTACAGGAAAATATAAATACCGGTTATAATACAAAAAATATTACATCTTAGATATTAAATAGCATAATTTATTACAATACAAACTTTATAAATTTTGCAAAATTAAATGGAGTTTTCTTTAAATTAAAAAATGCAAAACTTAAAATAACATCGTTGTATACATGTTTTTTTAAGCATTCAAGTTTTTTTCTCAAATTTTAAAGATAAAACTTTTAGTTTTGTGGAAAAAAATAAATAGATAAACCCCAGGTAATATTTCATCATACTTCCATTTCACATTACAAGCATGTGCACTGATTATACCTGATATATGAGTATGAGAAAGGTTTCATTTTAGAGAATTGTACCCTCATTCCCGTGGTTATAGAACCGCAAATCATTAAGGAACCTCACCGCCCCCTCCCCATCAGCACACCCGACCGGATTATAGTCCCAATATCCCCATAATTGGCAGTCCAGTCTATTGCGAGAGTGATGCCTTTGACCATGCAACCACCAAGTGGTTCCCCAGGAAATTAATTTATCATTTTAATTGAAAGTAAATCCCAAGTTCCCCTTGTTAGATTCTAGTATCTAGTGAGAATTAGAACCAGTAACCCTTACTTAGTAGAGTCCCCAGTGGCCAAAATCTTTGAAGCAATGGGCTCGAGACAAAGTGTAACCAATGTTGATAAACTTTTCATTGGATTTTGGAATGAAATAAAATATAGTTTTCGTGTGCCATATTATCAATTATTATTTGAATCCACCCTGAGTCAATGTATCATGTCCTAATTGGTTCACTTAGGCCTGTTTGTCTTATTATTTTTTATTATTACTAGCATCGTGTCTTACTACCCGTTCGGGTTATACGCACTTACGCTAATGTGTAATGGTAGGGTGATTGTGAGATGAAATGAAGGACCTACAGTTTAACGTGGAATCTTAGCCACGGTGGAGGCCTGGTATTCCCACATTCACAAGATGTCTTGCCAGAGTTGAAGGAAGGGTTTGGTAATCAGATAAATCTGTGCTGGGACCAAGGATTGAGCCCCAGACCCCCAGCACAGAAGTTTGACACCTTACCCCTAGACCGCCAAGTCACCTGTTTGACTTATTTAAAGTCTTAGTAATCTACTGTAAAAATTAGATACAAATTTATGAAATTTAATTTTTAGAATTACCAAACGTAATTTTTCATGTGTGAAAACTTTCTACCCACTTCGGTGGTCGATTGCTCTAAGGCAAGGCTCGGCAACCTTTTTGATACCGTGGGCCGTATGGTGTAAAAATATTTTGTGGGCCAGCTGGTTAAAAAAAAAATCAAGCAAAAATTTTATCTTTGTAGTAATTTGTTATTAGTTTATTTTTATGAACGTAATAGTTGTTTGTTTGATAAATCTTTTACGGGTCCAGATAAATTCAGTCAGCGGGCCAGATACAGTCCGTGGGCCGTAGGTTGCCTATCACTTGTCTAAAGCTTCACTATCGCAATATAATGGACTGCCGATGAAGGAAAGATTGGGGTTTGAATCCCGATTGTGTTTGCTCAGGGCGAGTTTTCTTAAACGGGGTTCACTCTACCAACAAGCAAATGCGGATACATTTAATCTGAATTAAGTCCTCCTAAATTTAATCCGCCTCATTTATTGACGCAATAGAATAATTATTAAATATGTGTATAGCCCAAATATATGATAAGACACGTTGCTATAATTTAAAAAAATAATATATATATATTGCTATGTATGTATATATATTCCTATATATATATATATATTCATATATATGCTAATATGTATATATATGCCTATATATGTATATATATTTATATATATCTATGTATATATATAATATATAACATTTGTTTGGAAAGTCCGTTCACTTTTTTAAAAATATTATATACGAACATTTTTGAACTGTTAACGTAGACTTTGAAAATAATGATGTAGACACCTTTCCACCTCTTTCCCTTTAAACAAAATTATGTAATACTCTTGTTTAGAAGTGGGCGTGTCCTGTTTTTAATACAGACAGTAATATTGTGTCTTGCTGTATGAACAACAGGTTTACTACTTTCCATGAGGAATATATATTGGGTCATAAATTTCTGAAACGTCCCGCATAATTTCTCGGTAGACAGTTTATGTGAGAAAGGATTTTTTTTTTTTTTTTACTAGCAGTCTAGTCTCATATTTTTAAAATGTATTCTTTTATCTGTGGAAGCAACTCACATCTGTTATTATATTTGTTTTTCCAAATAAGGCACCAAAGTAGTTTCAAGGGATTTAACCTTAATGAAATAAAAGTTATCAAAAAAACGGCACCTTGTTTTTTTACATTTAGATCCGCATCCCTTCTTCCAAACTTATATCTTTTATTCAAGTAGAGAAAATGTGAGTATAAATTTGGAGGCCCAATTTGAATACAGAAACGCCTCGAACGTGAAAGGGAATAGTAAGTAACCAAAAATGGTCAGTTAGGTAGGTACACATGATCTTTTATTTGAAGCTCCTTTCATAATATCTGTCTTTTCTTCACCTTCACCGATGTATTCACCTCAAGAGTATCACAGTGTTTTATCCCACAGACAAGATATTATTATTATTATTATTATTAGCACCGCGTCTTACTACCCATTCGGGTTATACGCACTTACGCTAATGTGTAATGGTAGGGTGATTGTGAGATGAAATGGAGGACCTACAGTTTAACGTGGAATCCGAACCACGGTGGAGGCCTGGCATTCCCCACATTCACAAGATGTCTTGTCAGAGGTGAAGGAAGGGTTTGGTAATCAGATAAATCTTTGCCGGGACCGAGGATTGAACCCCGGCCGCCAGCATAGAAGTCTGACACTTTACCCCTAGACCACCAGGTCACCGCACAGACAAGATACACATCAGACACACAACCTACAGATTAAAATGATTTCACTCATTGGAAGAGCTTGAGTTGCTAAACACGGGGATCGCTACGTGCAGTCCTAAGTTACAACATATCTTTAAAGGAAGCAAATGCGGGTTCACTTTCTCTAATTCAACCTTCCCAATTCCTAACCCATTAGCGTAATTAGTACTTAAAGCGTATAACCCGAACGGGTAGTAAGACGCGGTGCTAAATATTATTATTATTATTATTACAACAACTTATTTATGCTAGTTAAGTGTTGAATCAGACTTCAATTCCATTCCTCACATAAATTAGCAGTGATTATAACTTTACAATTTTAAGTTATATTATATTTAATTTTTATTTTTATTGTAATCATTTATGAGCAAAAATTTACAAATATAATAAATACATTTCTTTTATTTTAATTTATATTGTAATTATTTTTACATTTAAAAATTATAGATATAAAATAGATGACTAATTTATCCCTATCATATATTAAAAAATTCCGATTAAAAATCATTTATCCTACATCAAGGGATCCGCATAGGGGATAAGCTATTCCCAGGTTAGAGGGTCCACGTGACTAGGAATTTTGAGAACCACTGCCTTATACCATTCGACCACCGAAATGGATGACATCGTAACAATACGTGTAAATGCATTAAATGGCTTCTAAGCTACCTTTTGCAATTAACACATTTTTATTAATGAAAACTTGCCCAGGGCTGTTACATTTCAAGCGTTGTTTAGACCTAATAGGAGGGGCTATAACACGTATGCCATAATTATGTTGGCCTATTAGTTTACTCTATAGGGGACGCAAATTACGTTGGCAGTAAACGTGAAATATGAGTTGAGGCAAATTGAATGGTTGGTTTAGTTGGATCCCTGCCAACATTTTTTGAGTAAATATTATCAGACCGCATCATAAAAGCCGCGATATTATCTACAACAAACTATAAAAAAACTAAAGGCATAATATGTTTCATAATAAAATGGAGACAATTAACCTATATCAAATAAATAAACAAACTTGATAGTATTTGAAAAGGGGTTGGATCCATAACAAATTGCCTCGTTTTATTGTATCTACAATTTACACACACACACGTAAATTTTATGTTTAAATTTGTAGTAGGTGAAATATCACCCCATATGTATTTAATAAAGGTATTTGAGGAATGATATATTAAAAATGACGTTACTTTATTAAAGTATGCCAAGAATTAATATAAACTATTTTGTGATTTGGTTCAAGAGGAAGAACAAAACTGTAATACATAAGTCAGATAGCAAACAATGTTGGCAAAAGAAGGTATAGTACGATTCTGGTAGGAAGAACCATATTTAACAGTTACAAAAGATCCACATCGGTGGTCGCATGGTCTAACGCGCTACCCTCACAGTAGACTAGACTGCTGATGATGGTGAGAGAGAGGTTCGAATCTCGTTCGGATGAACTGAGGTTGGTTTTTACAAAATGGTTTAAAAGATCGAATTGCTTTAAAATGTCCTGATCCATCCACTAGTCATGTACAATCAATTAAACCGGCGTTAGCTTTATCTAATTTATTCGTTTAATGTACAATTTCCATTGTATTAATGGCAAGATAAGAAGTTTACTAAGTTACCGGTGATTGTGGTTTCAATAATAGCTCATTGTAGCCGACAACTTTTACACGTCTATCACAGACTCTTTTATCTTAGGTATTTAACGTTTACGTTCTGAACCGACTGATTACACCAGCGCACGAGAATTTCTACGAGCAAGAGCGAAAGGCCCAACCAATTTTCTAGACAAAGGTATTTTCACATAACTTTCAGGGTTATTTTCATGCCACAATCAACATGGGCTTTACTTCCCCTCCGAAGTTGCGATACGGATTTTTTATCACTCATGAAAAAACCATCAACCCCATCTGGGTTTGAACCCACGAACATCGCGTCCTGAGACATGATTGATACATCAAGTTTTTGACATGATACTAAATAGTTTTTTTTTAGAAAACGTAGTTTTAATCTCCAATCTCCAATTCACATCACGACAACTAAAGTCGAACTTTGCCATAAACTATTAGTGAAGAACGACCCTAGGGCACCGGACGATCCCTGGATTGATCACTGGATGAGCATTGGTAAGCTAAGACAAGGGACCCAGGTTCGATCCCCATATCCGGGTGTCGTTTTTCAAACTTTACGAAAACAATTTAGTTTGTAAACTACTGTACGACTATTTCGTCCCTTTCGCTTAACTTTTTTGAAAAAAAAAAAAAAAAAAAAAAAAAAAAAAGGATTTACAGGAGATTAAAACTACGTGTTCTAAAAAAAACTATTTATCATCATGTCAAAAACTTGATGTATCAATCATGTCTGGTAAGCAATAAAACCAACAGCAATATTTGATAAGGCACGTGGCTTTCGCGTTGTCTAAATGTTTACCTCACAAAACACAGTCGGTAGAAATAATAAATTTTGACTAATTCCCCTTTTGAAACGAGACCACTAACACAACATGTAATAACGTTTACGGCGAACATGTTTTAACACTCCATGACATGTGAGAGAGGGTGGAAGTTTGAAAGGGATGGAAGGGGCGGGTCGGAAATTGAGAGACATTACACTGACCTGTTAATCATTCGACCTTGCTCAATTACTCTCTCCGACCAACCAATAACCGCGAGGCGTTCATGACTTCATAAACAATCCCTATCAGCCGGTGGGTTTTCAAACGAAGTGTTTACTTTCGTAATAAACTATTCCTTGGTGGTCACGCAGTATAAAGCATCAAACTCGCAATATATTATAAACTTATTTTATCACCGCGACTTAATACCTGTTCAAGCTATACGAACATATTATAATCTCTTATGTGGTAAGGATGAGGGAGTAACCATTTTATAGGTCATCTACCAGCATTTGCTTGGAAGGAAACGGGGAAACAATTTAGGAAAAAACAGCCTCAGTGCAACGAACCGGGATTTGAGCCCAAAACTCCCCATCTTCAGCAAGCCAGTCCAATACGGCCATTCATCCACTGAAGCCGGTCACACTCGCAATAGAATGGATTTTAGGTGACCTGTGGTAAGAGGTTTGAAGCTTGGCTGGGTGCACTAAGGGCAGTTTTCTCCCCTGTGGTTTTCCTATCACTATCACAAGGAGGGTGAAACCTTTCCAATCAGAATACTACTTAAGATGGGAGATTAGGGGACGCGAGAAAAGGTAAGTATTTTCGCAGCTTTTATAGCAAATCTTTTTGTTTTGGCCAAAATAAATCATATATTGCTCCAGTAAAAATAGAAGGTTTAATTTTCTTCATATGATGATATCAACCGTTGTTGAATATCTGTCATGAAAATAACAGCATTAGATGATTTAGGAAAAAAAAAAGTTTTTCATAAAAACTGTAAAAACACTAGCTTTTCCTCGCATTTCACCTGAACAGTTAGTGAACATTTAATGTAATATTCAAGGTAACTTTCTTTCGACATTCTGTACAGTGTTATACATTAAAAAAAAAATCAGATGACGCATATCCTTTGCCCCAACAAATAGTCTACAGTTTATATTATTATAAATGTCTGGATAAATCCAAAATCCTCGTTGGTAATATCTCTTACGCTGGTCATAATAGAAAACCAAATCCTCCTCGGAACACATAGTCTATAGTAACAACAAGTCACTTACCAGTTAGTGACTTCAATAACTAATCAGTCCGATCATAGTTGAGTAGCTCCATAGGCGAAAGGGCTCATATTTAAGGTAAGATTGACCCCACGAAAACAAGAAAATAGCAACGCTGTTTCCCAATAGTCGATATTCAGTTTAGCTAAGAGATGATATCCAATGTAGTAGGTCGCAAGCCACCACTGTGAAAAATTTACCGGTAAGTGTTCATCTCTACGTGGGCACAGACCATATGTGTGTGTGCTTTGTATTTTACACCACAGTATCAACATTTTTATCTCCCTCTAAACTTTCGAATGATTTTAAACTTATATTTTCGGGAAAAAGTAACTTTTTATACGTTTTCAAGTAGAAAGACCTACCACAAGGGGAGGAGGCTCAGAGCGGGACCATAAAACGACGGTCCATCATCATAAAACGTGTTCCAGCATCGGCAATCAAGCGTGCGAGACCGCCGCGCTTTATTGCGCCAGCCGGAACTTTTAAAGAGCAGCATGGACTAGGACTGGTTACAGAGGGGAGGGGAATGGAAGGTATCCGGGGATAGACTCGTCAAATTATTCGCGTTTATCCCGTATGCTGGTGGAAAAAAAAAAGGGGGTAGAGGGGGTGAGGAAAATAATAAAACATCTCTATCCATACAATAGCCAACATTTTATGCATTTCTTCTTTCGATAAGACTGTTTCGACAAAAACCGCCATAATATTTCTGTTTTAACTCATTCATAAGTTTTACTTCCGGTGGGTTTATAATAGAGAGTGAACCTAATCTATTTCAAAAATACAGAAAGGGGAGAGTCAAATTTAGGTTTTGTTCAACCTAAGGAAAATAAATAAATATTATTTTAGGTATTTAACGTAATTTATGAACCAAATGATTATTATATCAGTACACGACTTATAAACTAACTTAAATCTAGAACAGACACAACATCCAGCCCTCTGTCGTTAATTCATCACCATGAAAGGGTATCACACATTTCTCCAATGTTATGTACATTATTAGAGCATGTTGGGAATCGAAACCGGGAACTTTAACTCAGTAGACAGACATGCTACTCACTAAGCTAAGGTGTCGGACTTAGCTCAACTTTAGATACATATTTTTTAAAGTGTCATTAAAATATTTTAAATACGTTTTAAACCTTTTGTTTATTGGTATGACCATCCTCGTTACTTAGTGGGTGGGAGAAATTGATCAAATATCTAAGGGGACCGAGTTCGAATCTAGGTGATGTTGACAAAGACATTTACCATTTGTAGACTATACTATTTAAAAAATGCACTTTAATTAGCTCTGACCCAATTCGATGCTGCATGGTCTAGCACACTACCTCGCAGTAGACTAGACTAAGACGGGAAGATAGAGGTTTGAATCTCGATTGGGTGTACTGAGTTTTTTTTTTCAAAAGTGGCTTACCACCTTCCCTCCACGCTAATATGGGTACATTTTCTATAAATATGGCCTTTCTAATCCCTAAAACTACTAGCGTAACTAGTACCTAGGCATAGCCTATAACCCAAACGGGTGGTAAGACACGGTGCTGAGAAATGTGGCTCTAAATAAAACAAAAATCTAATATAGTTTGGCATATCTAATAAATGTACATCTTGTGAATGTGGGGAATGCCAGGCCTCCACCGTGGTTCGGATTCCACGTTAAACTGTAGGTCCTTCATTTCATCTCACAATCACCCTACCATTACACATTAGCGTAAGTGCGTATAACCCGAATGAGTAGTAAGACGCAGTGCTAATAATAATAATATAATAATAAATGTAACCAGCTGTATTATCTTAATGTCTTTTCTTAGCACCGCATCTTATTAACTGTTTGAGTTACATATGCATATATGCTAATCTGTGTTCGGGATGAAGAAGATGAATATGGAGGAAGTGAACCTAAATTTGCGTGGAAGTAGAGTGGAAAACCACTCAGGGAAAATCACACTCCGAATACCCAACTTGAAATAGGACCCAATCTCACAGTCATGGCAGTCCAGTATATTGCAATAGAGACAGACCATGGAATACGAGTTAAAGTTTTTGAAATGACCAATAATTTCTTGAAATTTTAAATCTAAAATTAAATTGCGTTAATTCTTCTTTTGTAAAATTCAGCATGCCACTAACGATGGTGAGTTTTGTAATCCTTAATCAGGTAGTCTATCGATTATGTAAGCAGTACTCGTTACAAGTCTCTCAGACGACATGTTCGCAAGTATTCACAACGAACACTGTGAACATAACAATCGTGGACCGTACACATTTGCATTAGGTTGCAGCAATCATTGAATTGCACTTTGCGCCTTCATAGTATGTATGCGGCTTTTAAAATAACTACTATATTTGCTAAAAGTTTTTTTTTTTCACAATTAGTAGATAGTGACATCTTTATCTATGAAAAACTTTTTTTTTCTTTAATGCTTCCAAATACTCAAACTTCAGATATGTATATGACTAGCCCCCTTCCCCGTAAAAAAAATATTGTAAAGAGTCCTGTAAAACAAAGCTTCAAATCATCCATCATGTCAATATAAAAACAAAACTTTTTTTTTACTTATTACCCGCCTAGGTGGCGTAGTTGGCTAACGCGCTTGTCGTGTAGAGCTCTACTGCTGAGGACGGGGAGATCGAGGTTCGAATCTCGGTCGGGTGAACTGGGGGTGGTTTTTCCTAAATGGTTTTCCACTCTCCTTCCACGCAAATGGGGCTCACTTCCTCTAATTCGACTTTCCCAATTCCTTATCTATTAGCGTAATTAGTACTTAAATCATATAACCCGAACGGGTAGTAAGACGCGGTGCTATTATTATATTATTATTTTTACTTATTTTTTTGAAAATACAGTCCTATCACTGTATAGCCCCCTCCCTCTTTTTATCCTCCCTCCTATTTTCATCTCATTCCTCTTTCCTCATCCCCCTCCCCCCACCCCCCACTTCACCAACCCCACTTTCCCTTCAACAACTTTTTTTTCCAACGACTATATAATATACTATCGACATTTTTATGAGGAATAAATTAAATTTTCAAAATAAAATATAGCCTATGTTACTCGCTGATAATGTAGCTTTATATTGGTGAAACAATTTTTAAAATCGGTCCAGTAGTTTGAGTTTATCCATTACAAACAAAAAAACAAAAAATCAAATTTTTCCTCTTTATAATATTAGTATAGATTGATAGTAAAAACTGGTTTTTAACAACAGAAACCTCCCATATTGACTCATAGGATGGCTAAATTTACTAAAGCAGCAAGTTACTACCGGTAATGATAAAGTTAAAACACGACAGAGTTAGAACTTGAGTGGATGATGCTAGGAACACAGAAGGAAAACGGACGTCCTTCCTTTAATGTAATAGTGACAATTTCCGACCTCTATATTTTGATGGGTCTTGACGTTTTGTGTTCCCCTGAATCCAGAAAAGATGCCCATACAATTATGTTTGTCCGTAACCAAGTTTATACACAGCTGAAACAGTTTGATGGATTTTATTTAAACTTGATGTTTGGATGTATTATGTATAGTTATACCCTAAAGAAAAATTATGAATTTTGTATTCTATCTTTAAACTTAAGGATAGTGAGTGATTTTCAACTTTTTTAAAATATTTTGAAAAAATGATTTAACATATTTTACAAAATGGATATCTAGAAAATGTTTTATCTGATAAAATAAAACGAGTTTTGTTTAGCTAAAAATAAACATCTATTTGAGTCAAGTTTACTGATTTTTAAAGTTTCAGTTAAAAAAAATTGTCTATTAAAATGTTGTGCAAAATTTATGTGATATATGATTACAAATTTATTTAACTTTCCTAGAGGAAAAATGATTTTAGGGTTGTTTCCCTTTGTTACAAAAGACTGGACCTATATGAAAAGGACTTACGATTGTGTAATACCATTAATTAAAAAAAAAAGCAAACAAAATTAATTACAAATAATGTGATATGTTTAAAGCCAAATTTTACAACATGTAAAACTCCCTTTTTTCTCACACGCCAAAGAAAATACGACATGAAAAATGAGTCAAAATAGAAGCCACAATTCAAAGTTGGGTTGTTGAATAATTTATTAAAAGCACACGAGCATTGTTTTTCTATCCGGTATTTTGCTCCACCTTTTCCCAAAGCCCCTCGAGGATCAATTTTAAATATACAGTTAAATGCTCAAGAATGTTGAAATAGTGTAAGCCAGTAAAACATCGAGCGGTTGAAATAAATACAACATTCCGAACTGTGCTCTAATAATCTCAGAGGAAATGAGGTTGGTTTTGGGGATCTAGTATTCATCTAAAAGAAAATAGAGAACTGGGTACCCGAGGGATATGTAAGCCCTTTGTATATATGAGTCAATATGCCTATGTTACATTTTCATGTTTACGTTAAGGGTAATTATTATTTTGAACGCCTTGTTCTTTCTTTATAGATCTCTTACGAAAAAAAAAAATTCCCTGTGTTAAGAATAATTCCAAATGATGTTTATTTTCAAGTTAGAGTTTAAGGTGAAGTTCCTCGTAAGTGCCAGAAGTAAAATGGGGCTGGTGGATCATACCCGAATTTAAAAACAAGTATTTGATTACTCTAAAATCCATATTGAGATAGTTTTCATGTTGTTTATTTGGGGGGGGGGGGGGTGGGGGGGGAGCAGATTCTAAACACAGTAGCTTATACATATTTAATTAATATTCTAAACACCATTTCAGTGGTCACATGGTCTTAAAAACTTTAGTCTAGAAATGGACATAATTTTCAGTGAATGAGAAGTTAAGGTTCTAATCTCGTCGGGGTCAGCAGGAAGTGTTTATCAGGTGTGATTTATCACTGTGTTTTTCCCATTCTTTTATACACTAATGCGGGTACAATTTCACTAAGTAACAGGTTTAATTAGGCTGAAGAATGACAACCTGTACAAGAGAATAGAATTCAAAATATTTAGCTTAAAGCTACTAAATGCCATCCTAAGATCCTGGTTTCAAGAGGAGCCAGGATGGCTCAGTGACAAAGCAATGGGTCTTAAAGCAGAAGGATTCGAGTCCAATTCCCATTGTTGTCATTTTTCTTTTAAGGGATTTAATTAGAGCTATAAGGGTATCCTGTGGACAACAATCACTTCATCAGTTTGTGATGGCATGATTTAAATTAAAATTTACTCAAACTGGACCCTTGGATTAATCAGTTAATGAAATTGTTTTTAACAATAATAATTACAATAACTTGAATTGAAAATGCCAGATAATATTTATGTGGTTACAATAATAAAGTTCTTTAGATACAAATACAGTTTTCAAAAATTGAGTTTTATGGGCAAGAAATTGAAATCAGGTTTAACATAGGGATTTTTATGGATTTTTTTAAAAGTTCGCTCAAAGCAATGTAATTTTAAGGATATGTTGACAAAATATGGAGAGAATATTAAGTCTAACTGACCTACGGCTATTTACATGGTGATGTTAGCACAGTCCAATTTTCAATGAAAGGGATACTTAGAGTATAAAAAAATATTTTAACTGACAAAATTTACATTTTACTAGATTACGAGTATTATCTTATAAATTTATCAAAAGCGACAAGCTGAAGATGACCTGATTTGGCGTATGAATAAATGGAAGTAGATCTAGTAATTTTTGAACCACCAGATACTGCTATTGCCACTATATTTATACTATGAGCTTAGAGGCCGACATCAGTTTTATCGCTATTCCTATTTAATTGGTTTTACTCTCAATTTGCCACTAACAAATTTTGTGTGCATTGCGCTTTACTACCTCTTTGGTTCATGGACATGATGGAAGGTGGAGGGTTGTGGACAACGTCACGGTCAGCGATCATAACCTGATCGTCTTTGACTATGCCGGGGGAGGCTGGTGGATGGAAATGGGAAAGGGAAAAGGAAATACAACATGAGCAAAGCTAACTGGGAGAAGCCGAGGGGTGAACTGATACTGCCCAGCCCAGTGGAACAAGTTGACAATGTCAACACGAAGCCAAACAGCTTATGTGGACTCTGCAGGATGCAATGAGGAAGTCGATACCTGTGATGAAAGGTGATACCAAGGTTGGTAATAAGCCATGGAATTACAGACTGCAGAGTCTTCAAACAAGGGCAAGGAAACGCTTAGGAGATATCAGAGTTGTCGAGACTTGGCTGGTGCTGTTAAATATCTACAAGGAGAGGAAGAGGGAGTTTGTGAGTATGTGTTGTTTCAGAAGAAGAGTTAAAGTTGGGAAAGGTATGTTCAGGAGGAGCTACAGAGGGGGCTTTGGGGGTGCCGTTCAAGATAACCTCCTGAAAATTACGGCCCCTAGACATGATAAACACGCTATCTAAGAATGATGGAAGTACCACGACCAGCTGGGAGGAATCTGCGGTTCTTCTAATGGAGACATTGCTACCAGATGATGAGGTGACAGAAGATACTGAAGAGCACAGAAGGTTGAGGGAGAGGATGGAGAATGATGAGTATGTAAACGAGGAAGAGGTTGAATCTGTAAGTCGGGAGGAGGTAATCAGGAACATTGATCTGATGATTAAGAAAAAGGCACTTGACTGGACTGGATAAAGGTCGAGGTGCTGGAGAAGACGTCTGACCTTATTGCTCCTTTCCTTGCAGGGCTGCAAGCGAATGCCTTGCTCAAGGCAGAATCCCGAGCATCTGGAAGCAGAGCGAGCTAATCGTGCTAAGCAAGGTAAAGGATAAAGACCCACTGATTCCGAAGTCATACAGACCCGTCTGACTGTTGAACACAGCAGGGAAGTTGCAGGAGAAGATACTGTGTGAAAGATTACTGAGACACAGAACCGTCATGGGTATGCATCAGCAGCAGTATGGCTTCCGAAGAGCAGGTCGACAGAGGAGGCAATCTATAGAGTAATGGAACTGATTGACTTGGTAACCGGTAAATGCATCGTAGGAATATTCGTGGACATCTCAGGCGCTTTTGACAACCTCTGGTAGCTGGCGATGTTTGAATGATTAAGAGAGATTCAGTGTCCGGGACAGCTGTATAGGACTTTTAAGGATTACTGTCGTAACCGATACTCTACCCTGAGATGTCCAAGAAATAGGGTTCAGAAGCTACTGACGAAGGGATGTCCCCAGAGATTGGTATGTGGCCCGATATTTTGGGATGTCAGTCTGGAACCAGTGTTGTACTTGTTGGAGGGGATACCGAGACGCAGGTATGATCACCTTCGCAGACGACCTTTTAATAGTAATATAAGGGTACTCTAGAATACACTTAGAGGGGAAATAAGGAAGAAAGGTGTGGCGTACTGGAAAAGAGAAACATGGAGAAGGTGAGACTCTTTACTACACCCAATGTGACAACATCTGGAGAGGCGGAAATAGCCCTGTTGGAGGAGTGGCATAGAAGTGGGACAGGAAGGAGGACTTATCGATCGTTCCCTAGTGGGATTGAGAGACTAGAGAATAAACACCTCCAGCCATCTTTGGGTCTGGTCCACTTCATCACGGGGAAGGGACCGTACCCGGCATCTCTAAGGAAGCTGGGATTAATAGAGTTGGGGAGTTGTGAATGTGGTGAGGAGGTAACCCCTGAATATGTGGTGCTCGAGTGCGTCCTTACGCTGCCAGAGAGAGATCCAAGGAAGATTAGTAGGTGAAGTACTGAGGGACCCAATCTATTGGGAATTCTTAGACTAGATTGCACTGGAAGCGTCAGATAGAGCAAAGACTGCCTACATGGATATACTCAAAGAGGCAGAGGGACGAATAAGACGGGACGTTGACAATGACAATGATAAAGATGACAGTGACACGGAGGGTAGGACTAACACGGAAACTAGTGCGGTCTCAGCAGGGAGTGAGTAGAGAAAAGGATTGTTAGAAGGGGATAAACTGTAACAATCCTTGCCGGGTTGAGCAAGCACGAGCCCTGGGAACTGGATTCCAGTATGACTGAGTGTCTGGAGGACAGTTTTACAGTATTATAAACAAAAGTTAGTGAATTAAATATGAACTCTGAAGGGTTCCCTGCACCATATGACCCACCACCTTAGAAACAAGAGAGGTGGATTGTGGTTGATGGGCCCTCAAGTCAAGATGGAGAAAGGCGGCTGCCCTGCAGACTTCTAGTACCATCGGGGTGACGGAGTTCCCTGGCAGGAATAGGAATAGAATAGTTGAGTTAGATTAGTTTAGCTTGGTTTTCTAGTTAAAATAGCTAACATAGGGACGGGAGGAACTATGTAGAGGGTAGATTAGGAAATTCAACTGCCAAGGATGGAAGGAAGGGTGAAAACGGAAGTATGGTGGCTAGAAAGTAGGCGGGGCACCAACTCCGATAGGTCGCTTCCCCAGGTGGTGGATATGGGGATCCCACCTCTGCTGGGCGCTTAGCGGACTCGGGAGTGAAATCCCGGGCACGGTGAAGGGCCTAGAGGAGGAGGGTACCGGGGGCGTAATATACCTGGGGTGGACTAAATGGAACTAGGGGTAGTTGAATTTCAATTAAATTAAGAGCCAAAATCTGTGTTGTAATGTTTACTTATACAATTACAATATGAATTCCCTTTTAAAGTCCATATTATGTGGAAAAACAGCACGGGTTTAAAGTTTATAAGATACCGGGCCTGTAAACATTAAATAAATAAAAACTTATCCAGTATATCCGTATGTTTACAGTAATAGGGTAGGGATTAGGAGGGCAAATTCAAGAGGAGGTGTAGACAAATTCATGCGAAGGGTAAGTGACAAACCATTTATGGAATAAATCACCTCAGTAAACCCGGTTGGGATTCAAGTTCTGACCTGTCTGTCTGTCTGTTTGAGAGCGAGGCTAAATGAGACTGACCACATGTCCGTGCACTTACGAGTGCGGGTGATGACGTGGATCAGGGGTGTGCAATCTTTTTGATGTCACGGACCACACGGTTTAAAAAAATAATGGTAAACCGATTTGAAAGATCGAATTAAAAAAAATTCAACTTTATACTTCTCATAATAGTTAAATATTAGCCTGGTTTTATGAACACAAATGTTTGTTTGATAAACCTTTCATGGCCAGATAAAATCAGTCGACGAACCGGAAGTTGCCAACCGCTGACTTATATAATCTAACTAAGGCAAAGAGAAATATGATTTTCTTAAAAGATAAACACATTAACGGAATAAAGGTAAGAAAACCACACTATTCGAGAAATAACTCCCTGTCAGAGTTCGAAACCCAGCCTCTCTATCGAGATTTAAGCATGATAACAAGCACATAGAAGTGTTGTGGGTATTGTCGGTAGTTGTTGGTCCCAAATAATCAATACAGACCCTAAGGGGAGGGGTTTGGGGAAATTAACGTTCGTGTAGGGACCATGAATGAAGCAGGTGCGATGGCTCATCAACAACTTTTATAATAATTTTTATTGATTTTAGCAGGATTCCACCGTACACTTTCTAAACGTGAGTGTACATCAGAACACAACGTAAATAAAACCGACGTAAAGTGAGAGTGAAGGGAACCTGAGCCAGTAACAGTATTTTTGAAGTGTGTGTCAAAACCATTTATGGTCAAAATAAATAAAATAATTACTCAGTAGGAACTTTGAATTTAGTTTTCTTCAAATGTTGACCTCAACAATTCTTGATTATCTGTCAAGGGTGTCCTGTAATTTAACGATACCTTTTTCTCTTCATTCAAAAAGTTTTCATTTAATGCCACTATGCTCATGATGGCTATTCAGGAACTCACCATGTGAAGAAAATTAAACTCTATTTTTGTACTGATGCAATATTTTATTTATTTAGACCAAAAAAAGTTTTGCTATACAAGTTGCGAAAACACTGTTCTTAACTAGCTTTCCGTTCACCCCTATCTAGTAAGATAAGGGTCAGTACAATAATTTTTGTCTTCATTTAAAAATTTCTGATAAGATTCCGCAATGCCCAAGACAAATATTCAAGAACTGTTGAGAAAATCCAACTAAACGTGTTTACAGACTCAACATTTTATTTTATTTGGCCAAAAGAAGATTGTTACTATAAAAACTTCAAAAGAAAACTCTCGCATTCCCTTGAACAGACAAATATTACGTCACAATCACTCGTCCTTTCTTATATTGGCTCTTATGGCTAGAATTTTTTTTTTACAAAAGTTGTTAAATAGTGAAATTATATTTAGTGGAATTTTCTCTGAAAAACAAATATATAGTTCTATTCACAATATAAAAATCTACCTATACTCTTTTTGACTTAAATAGTTATATCAGTTTTCAAATAATTTTTAAGTTACAAAAAAATCAAGTATACAGTGCTATTTGTTGTGTAAAATATTCTACACATTTTCAATTCGAGTAAAATTTTTGCAACCATTTAAAAAAAATTCCGAGTTTTCAAAAATCAATAATATGTAAAATAGCTTTGATTTTAGAGATTAAATGAAAATCAAGATTCATCTTCAAATTATGGCCACATATCATTTAAATATAAAGTTTGAACAAAGTCCATCAAACCATTTCGGCTGCAGCCCAGGGTTCCACAAAAGGATAAAATAGGAGCAGATTTTTTTTTTAGCACCACGTCTTAATCCTATTCGAGTTATATGTATATGCACTCATAGCAATGTGCTAGGGATGAGAAAGAATAAATGATGTTTTAAAGGAAATGTACCCATATTTGCGTGGAAAGAGATTGGAAAAACCATTTACGGAAAACCACCCTACCGGAATTCAAGCCCCGATATTCACTTTATCGGAAACATAGTATATTTTAAGAATAACGCCTTAGACCATTAGACCACTGAAGTGGGTGGAGATAATTTTTTGGGACCCCGATGTAGTTTGGGGGCACATAAAACATAAATATTCATCATGGACTCAAGGTCGAAAATTTTCACGACTACAAGACTTTCTCTATATGATAAAGTGCGACCATTCATTTCTAGATACAGTGAGACTCAATCACCTCACTCCTTTACTGATAACAAGTCAATGAAACTAACATGGTGGGGATACGATTTAATCCCCTTTCATTTTACCAAAAACACCGAGTGAATAGTTTATCAACGTGGAAGCTGAGATGGATAGGTAGGTTGATGCGGCAGGAAGGTAACCTATCTTCCGCTTGACACCCCCCCCTCCCCTCTAACGTTTAGGACATTGGTTGTGACTGACAAAGAAAGGGAGGACATTGATTTAACCCTCTAGTAATTATACGAAAGCATGTTTTCACCTAAATCTTCACAAGGCTGAGTTCACGTTAACGCCCGTACCAGAGCTGGATACGTCGGGATGTAGTAGGGGTGAAATTATAAGCGGGGTTATTAAAACTGTTGCCTAAATGTATTGGCGTGACCAATTTAACTAAAGATGTTAATGTCACGCCTAGAATTTTTTGATTACAAGTATTTTGAACATTTTATTTATTTGTTGAAAAAAAATTATTGTTCTATAATTTTTACTACACAGTATTATCGTTTCTATATATGTATGTAACATTTAACTACACTGGTGGAAAAGAAAAAGTTGAATCGAGATCAAATTTACACACATTTGTTTGGAGGTAGACATTAAAACTAACTAGGAAAAATATCCTCATTGCAATGAAAGCGGATTCCATCCTCTACCTCCCAAACACTGGTGAATCAGACTAGACCAATTTGACGTTTCATCCGCGTTTCCACTAATGCACATAAGAAGTATAAAATTCCATTTAACTTTTTTAAGGTCCCTAAAATAGTTCGTTTTATAACCATTAATAGTTTTATCTACAAACACAAATATTTCCTATAAAAAAGTAATTGGTAATTTCAAAGTGTCTTAAAACAAAAACTTGATTCAGTCACAAGGTGACTTTCACCCATTTGTTTTCCTTGGAAGCATTGCTCCAATTCATCTTGACGCCTACTATGTTCCTTGGAATCAATGGTCGCTCCAAGTTTCATCTTCCGGACAGCCTCAATCATTGTCCTTACAATGGTTTCCACTTATTGGACAGTCATATATGTTTCCTTGAGTTTGCTTTTCGCTCAATCATGTTTTCCTTAATCATGTACTCACTTCATCTTCGGACAGCCTCATATCATGTGTTCCTTGAAGCAATTCACTCAACTTATTGGTATCAGTGTTCTTAACAAACTAACTTTCATCTTCCGGACAGCCTCATATCATTTTTCTTGGTGTCCATTGGAAGCCAATGGTTTCTGTCTGCCTCAATTTCATCTTCCGGACAGCCTCATCTTTTCCTTGGAACAATGGTGCTCCAATTTCACTTCGGACAGCCTCATATCATGTGTTCCTTGGAATCAATGGTCACTCCAACTTTCATCTTCCGGACAGCCTCATATCATGTGTTCCTTGGAAGCAATGGTTGCTCCTAGATTCATCCTACGGACAATCTCATGTCATGTGTACGTACCCTTAGTTGGAAGCAGCACCCGCGTACAGTTTTATTATCTCCCCACATATTGAGCCCACAGACCAGATGAGCGTTGTCTGTTTGGGGGCGAGATTCCGTGTGCACTTAAGCCGATTAAGAGGGAAAGCTGTTCCCAATTTGTTTGCTCTCTTTTGATATGTTCGTTTTGTGAAACCCCGCTCGAATTAGATTTTATTGGTAAATAGTATTATTCAGAGAGAATAGAGAGGGGTAGAGAAAGAGAATTATCTCTCGGCCTGTTTGGTCCAATCTGTTTAGTAAGATTCACCAGGGTATTTCCTCTCTTTTGAATAGAGTTTCGTTATGGTTTGTGGATTTTTTTTGTTGCAATTCTAGGTTTTCACCATTACCAATGATCACGCGGTTTAAAGCGCTAGGCTCGTAATAAAATTGATTTGTAGTGACAGGGTTGAGGTGAAAGGGAGGTGTGGATCTAGTTTTGGATCACGTCCGGGTAGATTAGGGAAAGGGGTAGCGGGGAAGGTTTATCATCACACCCTCTTTCAACACCAATGTAGGCACACACTTCCTCAAAAACTAATTCTTAACATTCTTACCGCTTAAACTAAGTTACAGTCCGATTTTTAATAGAAAGAGCTTTTTTTTATTGGTGAAATTTACTAGATCTAATTTTCAAGTACTCATAATTCAAGTCATGTGATTTGCCGCTATCACTTTAGAGAGATATTATCATACCTATGAAATAACACTAATAATATAAAATGTTATCTAAGTTTACCTCAAAACTATTGTTTTTTTATTTTTAAATGGCTCTTCCAATGAAAATTAGACTGTATTAACAACCTGGATGTTAAAACAAATACTAAAATAATATAATTATTTGTAATGGTTGATAAGATATGTCCAACTGTTCAAGTTCTTAACAATGATTATTCCTATTCTAAGAGAGAAAACTGTTTGTACGTGTCCGTATCAGTGGGCATGCGGACAAAGTGTCAGGCTTTTTTGGTTTCTAAGTTACGGGTTGGTTGGGAGCTTAAATCCAAAAAAGGTATATTTAGAGTATTTTTTCCCACCTTAATAGATTTCTCAAGCTTTTTATTTTAGTACTGCTTCTTGTTATCCGTTCGGGTTTTACCCCTATGTACTAATTACGCTACTGGGTTAAGGATGAGGAAGGTTTAATTTAGAAGAAGTGTATGCAAATTTGCGTAGAAAGAGAGATTGAAAAACTATTAGGTAAACCACCCTCAGTACACTCGACAAGGATTGAACCAATCTCTCCATCATCAGCAGTCTAGTTTATTACGAGAGTAACGCCTTCGACTATTCGGCCAACGAAGTGGGTTTTCTCGCTCTTACTCCACAAAAATGCTGATACATTTCTTCACATTTTACCTTACTCATAACTACTTTACTAACCTAATTAAAATGTGTTTCTACGGTCAGGTAGTAGGAAGCGTTGGAAAAAAAAGTTTTGAACGCCTTTTTTTTTTAGAGCAAACACATTGTTTCATTGTTTTACAGCAGGAAGAACATTTGTTTTAAAGCCAATTAGAATCAAAAGGAGTTTCATTCATTATAAACACTTTTATCTACTAATTAAAAGTTTTTACGAAGTTTTGATTAGTATTTTCTAGAGGCGAACAACTTTAAAACCCATTGGCCAACCTACTATTAAAATATAAATACTTGTTTTGTAATTCTATAACTTATAATCATATTCCTGAGTACTTGTAGATTGTTTATTTATTTTGCTTAGTCACCTGCATCAGTGGGAACATGGGATTACCTAGTCTGCTCCAATTTGTCGAGGAAGGGGATGTCAGGATTTGAATCTCGGTCGAATTTAGTGAAGAATTACTAAAAAAACAAGTTTTCAAATATTTTCTAAGCAAATAACGGTACATTTAATAAAGTTTCTACCGTTATCATCCCTACCACAATAGCTCAATTAAAATGCCTGCGGTTCTGAATGGGTAGTAATATGATAAGACTAGATGGGAAAATAAAGTTTCGACCCTTTAATTAACTTGTCTGGGTTCCCTATCCCCCTTCCACATATTCCTACCCATCCGGCCTATGAGCGAATGTGTTTAAGATAAGAGTTTTGAATAAATGGATCTGCATTTGTATGGGAAACTATATAGGGGAGGGTAAAAAACCTCAGTCCAGTTGACCGGTATTCAACTCCGTTTCTCCTGTCATCGGCCGCCCATATATTGCGAGTGTGACGTCTTAGAGACCAGGGGTAGTAAATATATGACACGTGACACGATTTGGGTGGCACACCAACATGAACAAAATAAATATTAAATACACCTTTTCTCAACGTGGTTTATTTTTTTTTTAGATCACAGTCCTGTCATTCAATGTCATGTCAACACAAACTTGGTGAATTCAAAGGTTATAAATAGTCTTGGTTCATACTTGAGTGCATCTTTTGTGCCGTTGAAGGCAAGAAGTTATGAACCGAGCATAAAAATATTGGATAGTAAAATATTATTATTATTAATAATAGCACCGCGTCTTACTACCCGTTCGGGTCATACGCACTTACGCTAATGTGTAATGGTAGGGTGATTATGAGATGAAATGGAGGACCTACAGTTTAACGTGGGATCCGAACCACGATGGAGGCCTGGCATTCCCCACATTCACAAGTAGTGATCAATACACTTCTTGTCAGAAGTGAAGGAAGGGTTTGGTAATCAGATAAATCTGTGCCGGGACCAAGGATTGAACCCCGGACCCACAGCACATAAGTCCGACACCTTACCCCTAGACCACCAGGTCACCTGATATAGTAAAATAGAGTATTTTTCAAACTAATATGTATTTATTTATTTGAGCTATTTAGCACTCACTTACAGAACCGACTATTATTATATCAGCACACGAGTATGTCTATGCGAGAGCTATAAAGAGTCTAATAATTTTGGTGGGAAAGGTATTTCCACATTCCTTCCAGAGGTCTTTTACATTCCAAAATTGACATGGGAACCACGGCTTTACTTCCCTTCAGAAGGAAGTTGTGCCATTGATTTCTATCGCTCGAGAAAAATTTGCCAACCCCGAATGGGTTTGAACCTATGGCCAACGGGTCCTTAGGCAAGCGCTTTACCCCAAGATCACCGAGTTCAACAACTAATACGTAAAATCTTATTTGAGTTTTTTTCTTTACATTTCATAATATTCAACCAGTTTTGATTTTTAAATAATCAAAACATAATTAAATGGTGGCACACCAGTTGAAAAAAATTTCGCCCTTTCTGCCATGGCACAGGGTGATTTCTAAAAATTATACCACGTGGGCAAAAGGTTTATCTTTTTCATATCGGTGTGCAACCCAAAACGTGTTCACGTGCCACGGACTATTCGACTATTCGATCACTTAAGAGGGTTCACACATGTATTAATTACGTTAGGGTTGAAGAAATGAGGCGATTTGAATTTAGAGTAAATGCACCCAATTATAAATGGAGGGAGAGCTGGACTCCATTTAGGACAAAAAAAAAACCCACCCCTGGTACGTCTTATAGTGATTCAAACCCAGACTATCCCATCTTAGATAAATCAGCCTATTGCGATAGAGACGCTTCAGACCATGTGACCAGCACCAAATTGGGTTAACTTGTCTATTACCCGCTTCAGTGAAAGCATGGTCTAAGGCGTCACCCTCGATATAGACTAGACTGCCGACGACGAGGAGATCGTGGTTAGATCCCATTTGGGTGTTATGAGGGGGTAGGGGGTTTCCTAAATGGTTCCCCACTACTTCTCCACGTAAATGCGGGTCCACTTCCTCTAAATTCAACCTTCCTCATCCCTAACCTATTAGCGTCGTTAGTATATAGGCGTACAACACGACCGGGTAATAAGACGCGGTACTAAGAATAAAAAAATAAACTTGTCAATTAAGTAAATGATAATCATTGAGTCTCCAAGCATACGCACAGAAAATGAAAAAAAAAAAAAAAAATCCTCTCCGTGGCGCTTATATTCGTCATGAATAAAACATGTCGTACACTCGCTCAGGAATATTAACACAACGAAGGTAAAGCAATTTATGCTTTCCCACGTACGCCCGTGTTTTATTTGACCCGAGGGCGGAGTAGATTAATAGATCTGTCCCATCGAATGAGCTTCAACGCTACCAACCTAACAGAGTAGTTGAAATGACAAACAATGCCACAGAGCGGATGCTTCACATATGATGTACAGTCAGATTTAGATAGAAACATTATTTTGACAGCTTCAAAAGATACCTTGTTTTTTGTATTATTTATTCAGCATCACTTTTGCTAGATAGGGTTAAGTGGTAACAATAATTATATAATGGTTAACCGCAAATAAATGTGTTTATATTTTGATAAAAGTCCTTTTCATAAGAGTCTTGCTATTCCAGTAGTTACCAATCTTTTCCATATCGCGGACCCCCTTAGGCCAATTATAACTCGCCATGCCCCCCCCCTTCCCCTCAAAACTTCCCGCCATTCGAGGTGAAATCAAAAACCTACAAACACATTTCTAGTATTCTAGTATTCCATTTCATTTTAATAAAATAATAAATATAATAAAACTACATGACGTGAGATCACTAACGAGCTACACCAACCAAGCGACCGCCACCGTTAGTGATAATAGTGCCAACATTTGTGGATGGAGGGGGGCATGTGGTCAGCACAACAAACCTCCAGCCATTTATTTTTTCTCAGTTTTCTAGACCGGAGATGATACTTATTTATTCGTTTGTTCTCACGAGGCAGAGTTTGACTCCGTTCAAGACCCACTGCTTCACAGATAAATTCTGGAAGCGCCAGAGATTGAACCCGAACCAAGGACCATGGTATCTATCGCCAGGAACTCTTCACTAGACCACAAAGGTGGTCATAAGTAAAATAATTTATTTTATTGGACAGTGATAGAAAAAACCAGGTGTTTAAGCAAATCGTAAATGGCAAATATTTTTATACGATATGAAAATACAAATAAAAAATAGCTTTAAATTCTAGATTTGTTTCGCGGACTCCCGCGGACCCCAAGTTGGGAACCTCTCTGCTATACACTATGATAATTTCTTTTATAAGCGATAGTGTGAATACTAACTCTGAGTCATTGTGACTGTGTTTCTGGTGGTTATCAAGTAGTGGAGGATCTCACACGTCCATCACAGACTCAGCCTTAAACTGTGAGGAATGAATAGCCCTTTTAGCACGGGACAGATCATTGAGAGCTAAGGGGTAGTTTATTGGCGTGTTTAGCCATAGTACAGGTTAAATAAATAATACTAAATAATCCATATCTGGTAGCAACATGGTCTAAGGCGTCACTCTCACAATAAACTAAACTGCCGATGACGGGATTCGATCCCAATAGGGTGTAATAAGGTTGTTACCTAAATGGTTTTCCACTATCTCTCCCCCACGCAAATGTGGATACACTTCCTTTAGACATAGCCTTTCTTCACGCTTAACTCACTAGTGTAGTTAGTACATAGTTGTATATTTCGAAAGGGTTGTAAGACGCGTCGATTAAAAAAAAGTAGCTATCTAGTCTCTAGGGATGGGCACACTGTCCTAGATTAAGCGAGTTTGCAAATTGTGTGCCGACATAAGGAAGAGAGAGGAAGGGAAAGGGATTAGGTAGAAGGAAGGTGAATGTATGTTTGGTCTAGGTGCATCGGGGGTGGGGGTAAGGTAGAAAGGATAAGATTATGGGAGAAGAGAAAGAAGTTAGTGGTAGGTTGTCCGGGGGGTTAAATGGGTGTTTGGGTTAGGATGATTGGGGAAAATTAAGGGGGAAGGAGTCTGAGGGGATGAGTGGATGTTTGGGTTAGAGGGTATTGGGTGGGCAAGGAGCTATAGGGAGATTGTCCGAGGGGATAAATGGGTGTTTGGGTTAGGGTGGACGGGGAAAATTAAGGGGGAAAGAGTCTGAGGGGATGAATGGATGTTTGGGTTAGAGGGTATGGGGTGAGCAAGGAGCTAGAGAGAGATTATCCGAGGGGATGAATGGGTGTTTGGGTTAGGATGATTGGAGAAAATTAAGGGAGAAGTAGTCTGAGGTGATGAATGATTGTTTGGTTTAGGGTGTATGTAGTTGAGTAAGGAAAGGGAAAGGTAAAAATGGGAGGGTGTCCTAATGAGGGAATGGGTATTTAAGAAGGAAAAAGTGATAGTATCGGAGAGGGTGAATATGTGTTTTGGTTTAGTATTGTAAGGGTGTTAGAGGGAAAGGGGTGAAGAGAAATGGGACATAAGGGGGTTGATGGGTGTTTCGATTAGAGAGCATACGTGAGGATAAATCATAGTAAAAGTATAATAACCAACTGAGATAAAATCTAGCAAACACATTTTACATGAAATTTACTGAAACAACTTTAATTTTGTTTCGTTTCCGAGCGAATTGAATTATCGGTTTAAAAGTAATTTGAGCAGTAGCCAAACAAAAGGGAAACTAAGAGCTTGTCTATTGACGCTCTCTGTTTACAGGATCTCTTAAAGGGGATGAGTTGAAACGAACTTGCGAATTGATGAAGAGTGTATCTTAGGTATCTGTTATGAAAGTGTGTGCATGGTAAATCTGTTTGAATGAGACGTATTGCAGAATCCGTCAATGGGATTACTCTTTTAGTCACTGTGTAAAGTTGCGTATGACGCAGTTATAACTATTAGTTTTTTTTTATCTCTAATGTATATTTGATTGAATATTACCAAGTTTTATAATCTTGTATTAATTTGAACGCCACTCTTCACCAGAAGGCTTACAGACAAAGGCTTCAGTCTGATATTGTCAGGTTTTGACAGTAATGGAAAGGTAGGGAATCTAATCCGTGATAGGTGTATTAAGGTGCTTTTTCCTAAAACGTTTCCCGCGCTATTTCCATGAAACTGCGGTTACACTTTCACTTATTTATACCACTCTAACCCCTGCTTCATTAATATTTATAAACACGTTTATCTCGAATAGTTAAGAAAACTCGAGCACGGTATTGATGTTTATTATGTTTAAAAAAATAGATCGTATGTCCTTTCGTGCATTGCATGAAAGTAAAAATGAAATGAAAACAAATCTCATTCTAATTGCTTTTCGCACCAAGTCCCACTATCTATTCGGGCTGTACACATATCTAATAATTTAAACGAAGTGTACTTACATTTACGTGGAGGGCGAGTGGAAAATAATTTAGGGAAAAAATAGCCTCAGTACACCCTTCCATGATCGAACCCCGATCTCTCCGGCTTCAGTGGTCTAGTTGATTGTGACAGTTAGGTGACCTGGCGGTCTAGGAGTAAGGTGTCAAGAGTACTGTGCTGGGGTCTGGGGTTCAATCCTCGGTCCCGGCACAGATTAATCTGATTACCAAACCCTTCCTTCACCTCTGACAAGACTTGTATTAATCACAACTTGTGAATGTGTGGAATACCAGGCCTCCACCGTGGTTCGGATCCCACTTAAACTATAGGTCTTCCATTTCATCTCACAATCACCCTACCATTACACATTAGCGTAAATGCGTACAACTCGAACTAGTAGTAGGACGCGGTGCTAATAATAATAATTGTGAGAGTAACGTCCTAAGCCATGTGGTCAACGAAACGGGTCTCATTGTAACTAAGAAACCATAATATTTTTAAACAAAGATTTTTTTTTTCTAAAAAACTTGGAATAGTCCGGATAATTACAAAAGAATTAAACATAAGTACTAATAAGAAAATGTTTTCAAATACACAACAAATATTGAGTTAATTTATTTCTGCACTTTCTCTAACTACCTGCAAGAGTTACCCGCATGTAATTAGATTTATAAAAAAGGGATGACTGAAATTTAATTTAGAGGAGATGTACCCGTATTTTGCATGAAGAGAGACAGCGTTCGTGTGGGAACACAATTTAGGGAAAAAACATCCCAGAACATATAACCGGATTTCCAAACCCAACCTCCCCGTAGCTGGTGAATTAAAGAGGATGGGCTCAGACGTCCCATCAGTATGGTTAAAATTGACCAACGATAATAATAAACGGTACGTTGCACAAAACAGGCTTTTACTCTCTTTTATCTTAAAATAGAGACATTTACTAAATACACGAAATAATATATATTGTTGCGGGAACACCCCATATGAACATAAACGAAATAATACACACAGTTACCCGCCTCGATGGCGTAGTTGGCTAACGCGCTTGTCATGTTGAGCTCGACTGCTGAGGACGGGGAGATCGAGGTTCGAATCTCGGTCGGGTGAACTGGGGCGGGTTTTTCCTAAATGGTTTTCCACTCTCCTCCACGCAAATGCGGGTTCACTTCCTCTAATTCAACCTTCCCAATTCCTAATCCATTAGCGTAATTAGTACTTAAAGCGTATAACCCGAACGGGTAGTAAGACGCGGGGCTTAAATAATAATAATAAAAAATTTCACCAATGCTAAATTTATAGACCATGCCAGAAATCGAACCAGGAAATTTTTTTCTCAGTAGGCAAAACAAGCTACCAACTTAACCGTGGTGTTAACTGTGCCTATGTAAAGTATCCTCCGAGTCATTTTCAAGAGAAAATGAGAATATCCATTTTTTTTTGGGTAATGTTAAACAGTGCCCATGTACAAACTATAATCAAGATCGTTATAGCGGATTTGCCTTTTAGTAAACTACCCTTAATCCTAGGATCCGGCAGTCAGGCTACACTCGAAACCACCGCGTTTGCTAACTACGCCACCGAGGTAGGTCTGTCTGTTTCTCAGCCAAGAACCGAAACCATTTTACCGATCGGGATAAAACTGAGGGAACCTTTTCAAAACCCTAGATACCACGTTTTATCCCGATCGGTAAAATTGTTTCGGCTCTAGGCTGAGAAACAGACAGACCCGCCTCGGTGGTGTAGTTAGCAAACGCGGTAGTTTCGTGTTGAGCTTGACTGCTGAGGACGTGGAGATAAAGGTTCTAATCTCACTCGGGTGAACTGGGGGGGATTCCTAAATGATTTTCCACTCTCCCTTCACGCAAATGCGGGTTCACTTATTTTATATTTAACCTTCCCAATTCCTAACCCATTAGCGTAATTAGTACTTAAGCGTTTAACCCGAACGGGTAGTAAAATTCGGTCTTAAATAGAATAAAATAAACAAGATACAGACAGCATCTTGAAAACAACTTTTCGGGTTTCAGGGGTTCATGAAACTTAGCTATTTATCTTTGAATATCATAATATTTCTCTCTCCGAGTGGTCAAGAGAAGATAAGAACTATCAATTAGATCAAACGTTTGTGAGTGTATGTGTACGTGTGTGAGTGTGTGAAGGACATACGAACTACCAACGTGTTTTGACATCCCTCCTCAAAGGAGGCTAAACGCTTGCGGTGAACCCTTCTAACCAAGTTAGCAACGCTACAGCAAATCAAATCACTATTAGCGCTCACTAACTCGATCAAATAGGCCTCTCCGCTCCAACTTCATTCCCGAGAAGGAGCGTTGACGGATGTTCTGAATGCCAGTAGGTCACACGCCTCTCTAAGTTGTTACAGTTCAGGAACATGAATCTCCAAGAGGAACTTGAAGTGACGACATCCTGATATGAATAATAATCGTATGAGTGCGAGTTAAAAGAGTGATGGCTAAAAGAAAACAGGTCTCACGAGCGTGACCTATTTCTTAAACCCAGCATTGGGGGATGAATGGTCTAAGACAGAGGTTTCTACATTTTTTTAAAGCCAACAGAGCCCTTACGACAGAAAAACAAACAAACAGGTTTGAGCACTCATAAACATATTTACACTAATATTATGAACATTCAATAGCGAAAGTTACCCGCCTTGGTGGCGTAGTTGGCTAACACGCTAGTTTCATGTTAAGTTAGACTGCCGAGGACAAGAAGATTGAGGTTCGAATCTCGCTTAGGTGAAATGGGGGGGGGGGGGGGTACCCTAAATAGTTTTCCACTCTCCCTTCACGCAAATGCAGGTTCACTTCCTCTATATTTGATCTTCCCAATTCCTAGACCATTAGCGTAATTATTACTTAAGCGTATAAACCGAACAGGTCGTAAGACACGGTGCTTAAATAATAATAATAATAATAATAATAATAATAATAATAATAATAATAGCGATAATTAAATTTTACGAGCATACAAGGTAAAAAACAAAGGAAAACATCAAATATTCTGGCTGTAACTTTGTAAAATGTGTCCTTTATTCAAATAAGGAGAAAAAAAATTGTCAGTCCTATTATTGATGCTATTTTATAACATAAAAAACAAATAAATAATATACTATAACTTTCACGTGGAACCTGCGTTAACTATGACGAGCCCAAGGGCTACGCGGAGCATAGTTTGAAAAACGCTTGTCTAAGGCGTCACTTTCACAATAAACTTTACTGTCAATAACGGGGAGATCAGGGCTTTAATCCCGGTTGGGTGTACTGAGTGTTTGTTTTTCATAAAGGATTTTTCACTCTCTCTCCACGTAAATGCGGGTTCACTTCCTTTAAATTCAGCCTCCCTCGTCTCTTAAACAGTGCAATTAATAAATATACATTCAACACGAACGGGTAGTAAGAAGTGGTTCTAAATAATTTAAACTATTTCTCTAAACTATATTTGGATGGGTTCTCTTCTCACATAACATTATTATTATTATTATTATTATTATTATTATTAGCCCCGCGTCTTACTACCGTTCGGGTTATACGCTCTTACGCTAATGTGTAATGGTAGGGTGATTATGAGATGAAATGAAGGACCTACAGTTTAACGTGGAATCCGAACCACGGTGGAGGTCTGGCATTCCCCCTCACATAACAAAGAAGAATAAGATTGCTATTTAGGGACTTTTTTTTTAGGACCACGTCTTACTACCCGTTCGGGTTATATGCATATGCAATAACTACGATAATGGTTTTAAGAATTAGGAAGATTATATTTAAAGGAAGTGTACCAGCATTTGCATGGAAGGAGGGAGGAAAACAATTTGAAAAATTCCCCCTCAGTACACCACACCAAGATTCGATCCTTGATCTACTAGTCATCGGCAAACTGGTCTACTGCGAGAGTAGCAATTTAGAACATGGGGTCAACAGAGCGGGTTTATTATTTAATGATGAACGAAATCCATTTTCTATCTACCAACAGTCCGGGCTTTCACTTATGGGATAGGGATTAATAAGACATAATATAGGAGATATACCCTCATTTTCATGGAGGGAGAGTAGTAAACAATTTTTGGAAAATACATATTACTTGTTCTTCAGTTGGTTTCCCCCGTGGAGCACAAGAAACTCGCATCGGTGGACGCGTAAATTGAATGTCAGACACATCCTGGTTTAATGCTAGTAGGTCTATCCCGGACAAGTGTGTAAAGAGGGGTTTCTCCCTCAGCTGTTTTCCATCCTTCCTCCGTGCAAATGCGAGAATACTTCCTCAAATTTTACCTTCCTCATCCCTACCGATTTAGGCCTAGTGTCATTAAAGAAGAATAGTTCGTATATGGGAAGAAAGTCGTAGTAAAAAAAAAAAATGAGCACGAAATTTCATTCTCATCAGGACACAAACATATATTATTATTATTATTAGCACCGCGTCTTACTACCCATTCGGGTTATACGCACTTACGCTAATGTGTAATGGTAGGGTGATTGTGAGATGAAATGAAGGACCTACAGTTTAACGTTGAATCCGAACCACGGTGGAGGCCTGGCACTCCCCACATTCACAAGATGTCTTGTCAGAGGTGAAGGAAGGGTTTGGCAATCAGATAAATCTGTACCGGGACCGAGGATTGAACCCCGGCCACCAGCATAGAAGTCTGACACCTTACCCCTAGACCACTAGGTCACCTACACAAACATATACCTTTCAGAATGTGGTCCTATACTTACTTCAGTCGGTAGGATGTTTGCCTACCGAGTTTGGAGTCTCAAGTTCGATTACAGGCATGGTAAATTAAGGTGTCCTTGTTGAAATGTGGGTTAACCCTTTCACAGTGATGAATCAATGGCTGGGTGCTGGGTGTTGTGACTGTTATGAGTTGTGTCTTGATATAATCAGTTCAAAAAGTTCATGTTTAACAACTCTAATTTCAGAATGAACCTTAAGGAGGCCGGCTTGGCAAGCGAGAAATTTCCACGTAGACGTTCAGCTCTAACGCCATATTTTCATCTAATTCTAAGACGCGTTATTTAAAAATATGGCTTACGCCAAAATAAAGTCAAAAGCTTTCAACAGGGTTCTTGTTGCTTAACAATCCTATAGCTTAAGTTTTATATATATTTTCAAAAAAATTTGAAAATGTAACAATAATTTATTTTCAACGACTTTTTAAGCATATTTGCGGAACTATTGGACTAGATTTGATGAAAATGGTCTCCAGAATTAACCTTATTATAACTAATGCAGTGTATTTTTTATAGGCTACAACGGAGAATCTTAAGATACTTTTGTAGTTTTGTAGTTTTCTTTCCTCTCATTCTTATTGTTATAACAAAAGGGTAGCTGTTGGTGAAGGGCGAAAGGCTTGGACATAATATAGAAGTATTTCCAGAAAATGACACCGATTGATACTTTTTCGCTGACCATACCTCATGTCCATGTGACCCACCCGAGTTTCTATCCGGAGGAATTGCGTGCTGTGAACCACTCAACCACGGAAGAGTAACTTTTATTCCAAGTCCCGTTTATTTTTCAGGCTAAAAGTGTTCCCGTTGTTGCAGTCAGCAACTGTCTACTCGGTACATATGTGACGTGCCATCCGGCGTCTGTGCTACGCAAACATGACAGGGACGACTCGAGACTGCTTTCAACTCTTCACTTTCACTCCCCTATTTCCCTTCCTCAACGCCATCACACCAACACGCCTTTCAATTCGCCGAGAAATTTGAATTTCCCGTACACCCACAGTTAAGTCATTACTACTAAGACAAGTTATGGTATTATAGCGCGTTTCCTGGAATTCATCAAAATAATTGTTTTACTTATTTCAGTCTGGTCGAACTCGGTGGTATTGGAATAAAGATATCGCCTCAAGATTTGATGTTTGTTGGTTCAAACCCAGCTGGGGTAGACGGATTTTTTCTTGATTGACGAAAATCCATAGCACAGCTTCCTTAAGAGGGGAAGTAAAGCCGTTGGTTCCATGTCAATTGTGACATGTAAAATCACCCTGGAGGGTGTGTGAAGATACCTTTCCCGGCAAAATTGGTAAGCTCTTTCGCTATCGTTCATAGCAATTCTCGTGTGCTATATTCAATCGGTTCAGAAAGTTAACGTTAAAATACCTCAAACTAATAACATAAATGTCTCATTCTAAGGAATATATTTTTATTTTTAAATTTGAGATATTTAAAGTGCACTTTTTAAATAGACCAATTATCTCACCATACGAATTTTAAAATAGCTTAAATTTAGAACATACACAACACCTTACTCTTCAGCCATTAATTCTTCCCTACGAAAGGGGAAACCCCACAGATGGTTATTTCAACTGTACCAGGATTTGAACCCGGGACCCGTAGCTCAGTAGGCATACATCATAGATACCATAGATCACAAACAAATACATAAGCAAATCAGCATTTACATCGGGAAGGTTTATTTAAACAGAAAAGGTTGAACTGCGTCATGTGCATTTGGTATTCTGGTCCTACCGATCTCGAAATAGAGCGTGGCGCAAAGTAGCTCTGAAACAGTTGTACATAAGTTATGAAGGAACAATGCGCGTGGCTGGAAATCGAGTCAAGTTTTAAAGGGGATAAAACATTTTCGCATTGAGCTAATGCCTTGTAGGAAATGGTTTTACTCTATATCATAAAGGAGGTGTGGAATCAGAAATCAATCACAATTCTAGTGTAACAAGAAAAACATACATTTTTAGGTCACTCTTAGTAGCCGTGAGAAACATATGAAACTCCCATTTCATGGAATATGATTTTTTTTAAATATTGGATTTAAAAACTTTTTCAAAAATATAAGTGCTGTAGTTGTTTTATAGACTTTATACATAACACACAATTTATTTCAATAATTTATGTTTATTCAGGGATCGAAGTTTTTATTTTTATTTTAAGCTCTAACTCTAAAGAAGTTTCCCAACACCCACGACAGAATATTGCAGTTGATTTTTACAACAAGTTTGTATTTTAATTGATGAAAGTTTAACTTCAGGAAGTTCAGAGTGCACCATTTCTATTTCTGTTATTATTGGAGAAGGAAAAAAATCTTGTATTGATGTCACAGTGAAAACTAAAGGTCAAAATGTAACACCCGTGTCAAATGGATTGGCTGATTAAGATAAAAGATTATTTTTACCGGTATATTATATGTTATTTAATGAAATCCAATCATTTTATTTATCACAAATCAAAGTATCTACCTATAAGTAACTATGTTATTTGTTGATTGATGTGTTAACACTTTAAAATAACTTAATTATTCTCAAAATTTCTAATTTGTTTATTTTAAATTGTATATATAGTAATGTGTGAATATAAAATTTTCATTTTTTTATACGAAAAGAATATTATGTGCTAGCCATTAAGACTTTTTGAAGTTTTTTAAAATGTAATAAAAGTCCTGGCATAGGAAAAAAAAATTCTCATTACTTTAGTTGGGAATGTCAATTCTAGTTTTTTTGATTTATTGTTTTTGTTGGAGTTTCGAATAAAGTTTAACACGTGCTGAAAATTTTTATGTGGAAAAAGATTAAACATTCTTCTGTTGCTAGAATGCAATGAAATATTTCTTTTGTTATTCACTTCAAACGCCCTCTTGGAATAAATTTCATCAAGATGTTGTCATTTTTCTTTCTTATACGAAATTTCTTTTAGAGGGTGTAGTAATAGTTTTAAAATTAGTTGGCTGGCATGACGTGCGATGGATCCTTCTTAGTGAATTACATATTTCCCGTAATATTTCAATTTATATAAGATCAGAAACATGATTACATTACAAATTATTTAGTTACTTTTTTGATTATTATATTAGTATGTTCAGTTTTAAATTCCAATCTGTCTGGCGCGCAGCTTTAAAAACAAATTTATTTTACAATATTTGTTAACGTTATATTCTGATGTTCCTTTTTAATTTATCGTAACCCTCAGGTAGAGGGTGTTTTGTGATAGTCAAAAGAATCTAAGTCGAGATTTTAATGGAGAAGTTTCTCGACACCTTTAACTTGATTTTTTTATTTTTACAATGCCATCTCTCGCCTGTTTGTCTGTTACTGGGACTAGAGCCAAAACTATTTTACTGATCAGGCTAAAACTTAGTATCTAGTGTTTTCATAAGGTTCCACAAAGGAGTTGTTGGAATTATCTATTTAACCTTAAAATTAATGATAGCTTACTTAACGAGAAAATAAATTATTAATTTTCTCAAAATTGTCTCTAATAATTTTGATTTAATTTCGTCTCTAGGCATTGTTTAACATTGAAAACAAAGGAAAATTCTGATTTTCCGATACAAAAAAATAGCTTTGAGGGTACTTAACGCTAGCGGAAATTTCCAATTTTGATTATATATCCACAACTTAGAGATATATTAATAATTTCATTGAAGAGCTGTGGTATTAAAAAGTAAAAAAAAACCTTTATTTGAAATATATTATTCTAAAACCAATAATTTCTAAGATATTTGCAAATATATTTCTTAAATTGAGGTTTGGGATATTGATTGTTATAATCTTTGGGGAACGGAAAAGTTAGTTTTCCTCAAGATGTTTCTGTAAGTGTATTTTAATTCATTTATGCTCTTTGATGGAAAGTATCTGCAACAATGTATATTATTTAATTTAACATATTTAACAAGTTTTGAGTAAATATCTCACCGTACCATTTATTTTAGCGTACCGTCTCACTTCCAGTTCGGGTTATACGCGTATCTTAATATGTTAGGGATGAAAAAAAGTTACTTTTAGAGGAAGTGTACTGGCATTTGTGTGGAGGAATAACTCAACAAAGTCTAGGGGTAAATAACCTTAGTACACCCGACCAGGATTCAAGCTCCAATCTTTTCGTCATCGATAGTTTTGTCTATTGCGATAGTGACGCCTTAAAAATATTGCACCAATGAAGTGGATTGTTTAGCTATTGATAATTTGTAGACGAAACAATTTTAAATTATAGAGTTAATACTGCAACATTATTTGTTAATTAAGTTTTATTGTTTTCTTACGAGTGCCTCTATAGGTTTTGATACATGTTATCAAGATGCAAAGCTTGAAAAAAAAAGTCATCAAAGACTTTGGCGTAAAACAAATAAGAAAATTAGCCCTTAAAATAAATAAATGATTACTTTAAGCATGGTTTTATTATATATTACTATAAATATATATTTATTAATATTACATCATTAATTATTTTATTTATATGCTAAACTATTTGAATTATTTGAGATCCATCCTAACTCTTGGATTCTAAAGAAATAATATAAAGAGAGTAAATGAAAATTTACAGCTTTTAGATAAAATAATAAATGTGATACAGTTAATTTTAAGTAGTCTTTAGTTCAATCGTTAGCAATATATTGTTTATAAAATTAAAACAGTGGCTATATACATATTTTTCATTTTTCTTACTAACCGTTTGAGTTATACATAATTAAATATACAAACGAATTTGGTAAGGATAAGTAAAGTACTTTTTTAAGACCACGACTTCCTATCCGTTCGGGTTACACATATGTACTAATTACTCTTATGTTTTAGGGATGAGGAAGGTTGCATTCAGAGGAAGTGTGACCACATAATTATGAGGAGAGTGGAAACTCATTTAGGGAAAAACCACCCTCAGTACAACCAACCAGGGTTTTAACCCCAATCTCTCCGTCATCGGCAGTCCAGTATACTACGAGGGTGACGTATTAGACCATTTGACCACCGAAGCGGAAATTAGCAAAGTAGAATTTAATTGGAATCGTACACAAATTTCTGTGAAGTAAAGTTAAGAACAATTAAGAAAAATAGCACCGCAATACAGCCAGCTGGGATATGAACCCTGACCTTCTTGTTACCATAAATCAGACTAGGTAACATTTTGTCTTAATGCCCATCGTGGCAGGCGTTTTATTATTATCTTTAAATGTCCTGTATTACAAGAGGTCCATTCCTTTCGTCAGTGAACTTAGACCGACAATGCACCCTGTCCTCTGCCTCCTACTTCATCTCCCAGAATTTTCTTCTTGCTTTCATATCATCCAATATTTGAACTCTCCCTCTTCCTAAGCTTCTATTTCCCTCAACATTGCCTTTTATGACGTTGTGTTTGTCGCGATACGGTATCTTCAACACGTACCTGCGATCTGCGATTTAAATCTCTTATAATTTAAACACATTTTATTATATTATTTGATATAAGATTTATTTAGAAATTACAGATATCATTTTTGTTTAATTGTCGAAAAAAGTAAATGCTTGGAAGTTGATTTACTTTATTTATTATTATTATATATATATAATATATATAATATTATTATAATATATATATATATATAATAATGAATTTGCCATATCAGCACACACACGTCTTAGCCCAAATCTACAGTTAACAACTGTCTAGTAAAAGCAAAAACAAACACTAATTACCAGACTTCAAACTCAGATTGTGCCGGGAAGCTGCTGAGTTCTTACGGACACAAGTAAAACTACTTCTAGAAAAATAACATAAAAACAATATAATTTACAAATTAAGAACATTTCTCTCTTTCTCGCACCTACAGTGCGAGGTTTATTCTTTAATTATTGCGAGGGTTGTAAACAAGCAAACTGAATGTTATTCACCGTAGTCTGCTTGCACGTGTTCGGAAATAAAACAGTAACAGTACAGTCAGACTAAATAAAATTTACACAACCTAGATTTAAATGCACTAGAAATAAATTAATTAAAATGGATCATTACATGTTGAAGACAATTCCTTATAAGTATGTGTCTAATCCAGTTTACTTTGCGCCAAAGAACCACATCCAAAATGGTTCTCTTTTCACCCACTATTCTTAAGACTTGTTCATTTGTCACCCTGTCTGTACACCTAATCTTCTCTATCTATCCTAGTATTTTTTATTACAGAAGTCAAAACGCAATACCCTCATTTGTAGGGACATGGTCTAAATATCAGGCTCACTTAGTCTGGTTTACAGGTGATGGGGTCGATCGTAATTCTAATACTATCCGGGTGTACTATGAATGTTTTTACCTAAATAGTTTCCTAATATCCCATACAAATTCAGAAATATTTATTCTAAGTCTTACCTCCAACATCCCTACCCTATTAACGTAGCTTTACTCGTATTTCCCAGATAGGTTGTAAGATGCGATGGAAGAATGGGTTGTAGGGGGTGGGGAAATTCACAAAAACGCCATTATCGTTCATTATTTTGTGACCCACTTTGGTGGCCTCAGGTCTAAGATGTCACCCTAGTAATAGATCAACCTTCCGATGACTGGAAGATCACGGTTAGATCATGATTTGGTGTAATGAGGGTGGTTTTAACTAAATGGTTTCTACTCTCTTTCCTCAGAAATGCGAACACACTTCCTCTAGACTAAACCCTTCTCACACCTAACACATTAGCGTAGTTAGTACATATGCGTATAATCCGAACTTGTAGTAAGACGCGGTTCTAAAAATAATAAATTTTTTTTGCAAGCTATTAATTATATAGTCTGGCTTTTGGACATTCACTTCGCACGCGTGTCAAGTTATAATCAGGTTTATTTCCTTTTGAAAATAGTTGCATCATTTAATATCAAATTTGAATAGAAAAACTAAATAAAATTAAGTTTACACATTCAGTTTTAAATAAATCTCAACTGTATCAACAAATTTCAAAACATTCCATTAAAAAGCCGTTCACAAACACGTAATATATTGACATTTTGGAAACGTAATATTATGTTAGTGTGTTTAGTACAAAATCATTAAGGCTTAATGTGGTTGCCCACTTTATTTATCGTTTTTATATCTAAATACTCAAATAAAGCAACATAAATAGTACCCTTTTTGTTGATTAACGAATTGATTCCCAAAATGCTTCTGTCATCATTTAAACATAAAATATACATTTTGTGTGATTGGGCTATTTTGAAAAGATAGATTGTTTGACTTGTCATAGGTGATCATAATTACGTATCAAATATGCCTACAAGGCATAAGTTTAGTATACTTAATTGTGTTTAATATATTTAAAAATGTAATTTCGCAATGATTTTTTTACGTAAAGTAAGTATCTCACCACAAATATTTTATAGCACTTAAAACCTAATTCACCAATACTAATATTGCAATTATGACGTTTTACCCACATCAGTAGCTGTTTGGTCTAAGGTGCTACTCCAACAGTTGACTAGACTGCTGATTACGGGGATACAGGTTCGAATCTCGGTCGAGTGTACAGAGGGTGGTTTTTCCAAAATAGTTTTCCACTCCTTTCCACGCCCATTCGGGTACTTTTCCTCAAAATATAACATTCCCAGGCGATGGATTGGACGCTACGCGTCTGTTGCTTATCCGGCGCGATATCCCACCCAATATCACACCATGTGACTTCTGTTTGTGGGGCCACATGAAGGGAGTTGGGGACTCCAGCGGCACAACACGAGATAACCCCTGTGGAATGCAGCTGTGGCTGCTGGTAATATGATCAGGGATATGCCACACATCTTCCAACGAACACGACAGTCGTGGTGCAACAAGGCTGAACTGTGTTGTGGGTGACCTGGCGGTCTAGGGGTAAGGTGTCAGACTTCTGTGTACGGGTCCGGGCTCAATCCTCGGACCCAGCACAGATCCATCTGTTACCAAACCCTTCCTTCACCTATGACAAGACGTGTATTAATCACAACTTGTGAATGTGGGGAATGCCAGGCCTCCACCATGGTTCGGATCCCACGTTAAACTGTAGGTTCTTCATTTCATCTCACAATCACCCTACCATTACACATTAGCGTAAGTGCGTATAACCCGGACGGGTAGTAAGACTCGCTGCTAAAAATAATAATAAAGATAATAAATGTGTTGTGAATGCAATGGTGGAGACTTTAAGATCTCTTATGAACGTGCAATGTTTCAACACCCATATCAATAAAAAAAAACTCTGTGACGTAATGGTAGTTTCTGTATGACCTCTCGATAGAGAAGTGGTCCCGGCAATATGTTATGAGACTTAATTTCCTTTTCAGTGTAGATTCTACTGTATAGGTTGCTGCAGTGACTAAATAAATATAGTAGGGCAGCTCAGTTAAAATCC
This sequence comes from Timema cristinae, assembly GCA_039000515.1. Classification (NCBI taxonomy): domain Eukaryota; kingdom Metazoa; phylum Arthropoda; class Insecta; order Phasmatodea; family Timematidae; genus Timema; species Timema cristinae. The sequence continues at coordinate 33,106,358 of JBCFYV010000001.1, read as the reverse complement.
AAAAATAAAATTTTTAATTTTGCCATCTCTATCATTAGGCGTATTTATTTTAATTATTTACAACATAAATTAAAAAGTAATATCATGAATTCCAATGGAAATTTTATAAAAAAAATGTGTTTTTCCTAAATTGTTAGTTGATGTCAGCAATAATTTTATTACGACACATTTAAATAAATGAGTTAGGCTATACACAGCCAAAGAAAAAAAACATTTCTATAACATTTAGTAGGCATTTAAATTTATTTTTAAATTAACCTTTAATTTGATTTTTCCAATGCTGATCCCTACATTTACAAATGTTAACTCTCACTCTTTTATGTTCGCAGTGAATCTCATTACGAGCATCAAACAGGCGTAAACCACATGGATTGTTTAAAAAGGTACAATGCCTATTTGTAGGGAATGAGCTAACAGTCGCGTCGATGTTTGATCAATCAAACAAACATGTATTCTCTAAAATGTATTCGTGTACATCCAGTCTGGATGCTCCGTTATGGCGGTAGTGTGAGGAACGTGCGTTAAGGGCATTGTTTTCAAAGGTTTTTTTTTATAGCAAAACTTTCTTTGTCCAAAATAAATCAAATATCGCTTCAATTCAAACATAAAGGTTTAGTTTTCTTCACATGGTAATATCAACAATTACCCGCCTCGGTGGCGTAGTTGGCTAACGCGCTAGTCGTGTTGAGCTCGACTGCTGAGGACGGGGAGATCAAGGTTCGAATCTCAGTCGGGTTAACTGTTTTTTTTTTCTCCCCTAAATGGTTTTACACTCTCCCTCCACGCAAATGCGGGTTCACTTCCTCTAATTCAACCTTCCTAATTCATTATCGTAATTAGTACTTAAAGCGTATAACCCGAACGGGTAGTAATACGCGGTGCTAAATATATATAATATCAACAATTATTGATTATCCGTCATGAACATAATGGTATTAGATTAGAAACTTTTTGATTGAAGAGAAGTGTCACAAACTTGTAAGACAGCCTTGACAGAAATTCAACAACGATTGTTAGCACCATTTGAAAAAAAAAAAAACTATTTCTACAGGAAAATTATTTCATTTCTTTTAACCAAAATATGTTTTGCTAAAAAAAACTTCAAAAATACTGCCACTAGCTTACGTTCCCTACAATCGACCTTAAAAATATATAGTCACATAGCGCTTCAGTCAACGTATTCTTCCATATCCCCTTCTTTCTTATTTTGCCATATTCCCACCGTATTAAAATTTAAGATATGTAGGTAGTGATAATGAAAGCACGGAGTTCAATGTCAATCAATATTTCCTGTAACATATCGCAACAATGAAAATAATATATCCAATCATTAAAGTTATTAACATTTAAAACCGATTAACAATATTTATAGTATTACTCTCTACCTTTGCATCATAAAAAATATTACTGTGGTTTTTTTTTTCAGGTTATTTGCTCAAAGGGTCTATTAGCGCCCCCGATTATATTTATAAGGCACTTCGAATCACTCGTGCCTCGCATTTGAGGACTAACTATTTGACTCTACCTGAATTCGAAACAATGCCTCGCCATATGAAGCACCACGCCTCTTACCCATATTAACTAACTTATTTTACCTTCATACCCAAATTTATAATCATCATTAGGTCACCAATATCTCAATTGGTTTGTTGTCGCTTTCCACTTTTACCTATCCTGGTCAATCTTATTTTTAAATTACATATTTGTTCCTTCTTATATCAACCTCATCCACTATCTTATTCGTGTACTCCAATATTTGTCCCCCTCTTGAATTCCTCCCTTTCACATCTCCTTCTATAATTATCTTCGTCAAAGTATCAGTCTCAGTATATGGCATATCATGTTAAATCTTCTTTTCTATATACTTTTCCAAAGTTTACTTTCTTCGCTTGCTTTTCTTAGCACTTCTGTATTGATACCACAAAATTTATTACTAGCTAAATATAAGCAGGAGAAAAAATGTCAAGGAAAAGAAAACCTAATTTTCCTAGGAAGAACTTTTTTTTTAAATACAACTTATTATTTTGCGGGCAACAATGATAATATTCTACTATATTATTGTTTATATATATATATATAATAATAATAATTGATAATATCTATCAAAAGTGACAAGTTCATACTACATGACTTGAGTTATGAATAAGTGAAAGTAGATTTAGTAGCCTTAAAAGCTCATAGAAAAGATGTTTCCTATGAAAATTTGACTGTTTGACGGGCTAGAAGCCTTTAACCCTTCACAGTAAGAGATGATTAATTTAAACTCCAACCTAAATAAGTTTCTATAAAAAACTATAAAACTCCCTTCTATAATAGCCTTTAACTCATCATGTGTTCCGCTCATGTAAACTAAGTTTTAGTTCCATGCTGTGGACCTGTGGTCCAAGGGTAAGTGTCAGACTTCTATGCTGGCGGCCGGGGTTCAAACCTCGGTCCCGGCAAAGATTTATCTGATTTCCAAACCCTTCCTTCACCTCTGACATGTTTCTTGTGAATGTGGGGAATGCCAGGCCTCCACCGTGGTTCGGATTCCACTTAAACTGTAGGTCCTCCATTTCATCTCATAATCACCCTACCATTACACATTAGCATAATGCGTATAACCCAAACGGGTAGTAAGACGCGGTGCAATAATAATATATAATTTAATAGTTCCATGCTCCAAATTGTGCCATCTCAACACGTTTATGTGGCTATTGCCCTATTTAACTGAACTTATAAAGTGCTCTTAGCAAAGAAAGAAGATCTAGCGCATGCCATGAACTCCCAACAAGTTTACTTCTTGGGCCTCTATCGCCACAGCTTCGTACCCCTCTTATGAACTACTAGATAGCTGTTGCCCGCGGCTTTGCTAGCGTTGAAGTTGATTATATACAAATACGAAAATAAACATATGTATTTACAGATTAATTTAAAATATTACGTTACGTTGATGACCATAATTGACCTCAGATCAAAAATAATGCAAGTCCGATACAAACTTTCACCCCCTTTTTCATCCCTTATTAAATAAAGTTTCCAAAATTCCTGAAACACGTATTTATTTGTTTTACGTCAATAACCGAAATACAAAATTTTGTTTATGTGACTTTCAAAATGACGGACTTTCATACATATATCTACTATTATCATCCCCTATTTTGACCCTCTTGGGGTGGAATTTCTAAAATCCTTTCTTAGTGGGTGCCTACATAACAAAATGAATATACAGTCCGAATTTCATGCTTGTAGCCTTGATAGTTTGCGCTCGGCGATGATGAATCAGTCAGTCAGTCAGTCAGGACATGTTAATTTTATAAGTATAGATGAAGCAACGACGCGAAAGGAGGAGTGATTTCCTCTTCTACACCCCTCCTTTCATCCGCAAGTTTGATCATATAAATTATAGGATACACCACCCTCCATTTTTGTACTCTATGCCATTTATACCTGGAGAAATAATGCTGTAATCAAGACCAACGCTGAAAGTATTCTACCGTAAGGATCGTATGTGTGGTCTTGCAGTCTCGGTAGAGAAATACTTATAAGTTATGATTTATTTTTCAGAGAAAACCTGTATTGGGAACGACTTATTTATTCAACTATGTTAGTCTTATTAAGGGGTTACCACTTAATGTGTAACTTAATTTTACAAATTAAAATAATCTAAGGACTTTGAAATAAACTTGTATTGTATACTCAAACTTTTCTATCATTAAACATGCATTAATATAACTTGATGTTTGTGTTTCTCCAACAAACCTTTCCCGATAATTAAATATGGTTTGATAAAAATGGTAAAGGATTCAACTATATTTACCTATTGAGAAGGTAGTAAATTGATTAAAATCAAATATTTGGAGTATAATTTTGAGCTCACATATCGTACTCTGATACATTAACCATGCAAATAAACTTAGCACTAAATTTTTTACTACCATCATATATATTTTCATGATACTTTTTTTATAGTAATTTTCTTTCTAACGCATAATTATTGCCCTCAACTATTAAATGGTCGACAACTTAACTCGTTTGCCTATTGAGCTAATGATTTTGAGTTCAATTACTATTGTAGTAAAAATATATATACATATGTAAGTTAATCGGATGTTGTGTATGTTCTAGTATTAAGTTGTTTGTAAGTCGTGTGCTGATAAAAATGTCCCTTAATCACCCCAAATAGATAAATATCAAATCAATATGTTACTATTTCTCAAAGCTATTCTGAAATAGATTTTACATACTAGTACTTGTCATCTTATGAGACAAAAACCTGGCTCAGTGGCCGAATGGTCTAGGGCGTTCCTCTCGTGATGAACTGGCATGCTGATGACAGAATACTAGTCGGTGGTCGGGTCTACCGAGGTTGGTTTTCTTAAATGGTTTCCCACTCTCCTTCTTGCAAATGCGGGTAAAATACTTCTAAAATACATACTTATTCTTGCCTACCCCCATTAGCGTAATAATTATTTATGTATATAGCCTGATAAGATAGACGAGGTGAAAAAAATATATGACACAATACAATAGTCTATAAAATAATATTTAACTGTACGCTCCATTTACACTGAAAGGAAACAATCTAACTTTTACAAATTAAACTATGATTATCTTATAAAGCATATAACCCGAACGGTTAGTAAGACGCGGTGATAAATTTAAAAAAAAATCTTATATAAGTTACACCATGGTGAAATAGTTCAACGTAGACTTACTACCAACAGCGTAAAAGAAGTGAAGATTCCTAAAATAATTTAAACTAGTGTAGCATTTGGCTATAAGAAAAAATAGAACAAGTCAACGATAGCAAATGCTCACCCCATTTCACCATCCTGGCGAAGCTGTACACCGAACCGAGAAAGACTACAACACTACCGACCGCAATTCCACCACACAGACAACTGACCAACTCCGCCTAAGAATCGAACCGCACCCACTAGAGGTCGCCATGTACTCAAGCTATTCCAAAGAACTTGAGAAGAAAAGAGATGGCTGTCCCGCAAAGTGCCCAAACATTCCAATTGCTTCTAGAAATGAGCAGAAGCTCGTCTTGTCACTCGAATTTACCTCCCGGTGTATGATACTCTTTGGTTCCCCTTCCTTTTTTTCCTTTGTGCCGTGTACCATGAGTTTTGTGAATCATATAGAAGAATGGCGTAGGAAAGCGTCCGGCACTCTTGGGCATTGCTCGGACTTAGTCGGACGAAGCCGAGGCTTCAGCACTATTTAAAAAGTGTAAGGGTAAATTTCTTTTCGGGGTAAACATTTATTATTATTTTTCAAAATTCCCTTTCGGCATATTATTATTTATACTTTCAAATTAGTAACGGTTTGAATCTTATAAAACTTAAATTTTTCCCGTTATATTTAAATAGCCTAATTTATTTATATCAGTTTAGTTTGTAGGGATAATTTTTGGGATATCACTATTGAGCTGATAGATAAAAGAAAAGAGGATCTAAAATATAAATTTTGAATCTCGCCTTTTGATTATGATGGATAGATTTTTCTTGTCTACGCAATGTTTAAATTAGATATTCTTATTAATTTTTCTTGCTTACTCTCCTGTATTGTTAATATTGTGATTGATAAATTTAGGATAATATGATTTTAGGTTATTATAAGATATATTAGAAATTTGTGGACGATGCTCATTTTAATTATGTTGAATAATTATGAGTAATATAATGCAGATGTTAGATAGTTACATGGTATAAAGATCTATTGAATATATTAGAAATTTGTGAACGTTGATTAATTATTAGTAATAGAATGCCAATGTTAGATAGTTACATGGTTCGTACTAGGATATTATTGAGTAACTTCGTATGCAAAGTTCAGGTGAAAAATAATAAGCTAAATGATTATTTGTTGTATATATTTAAAAAAATGGTTGTTTAATTGAAAGTAAAGACAATATTAACTTAAATCCTTCTAGCTCATTGCATATTGTGAATTTCATGAAGATCGTAGTAACTATTATATATTTCTAAATAATACTTTTAACTTGTTACATGAATATATATATATATATATATATATATATATATATAATACTGATATTTATAATAAACATATACATGCACTTCTTGCAATTTATTTAATGTTATTTTTAGTGAAAATACCCTTAGGATTAGAAACTATCACTGTCTACTCCTTCCTTAATTTCAAATATTATCTTGAATTATGTAGCAGTTGTATTTTAATTTGAAAAACAAATTAACCTATATAATCTAAAGAATAAGTTATTTAAGTAGTTAACATCAAATTTGACTACATATCCCAAATAGAATATAACCAACTTGATAAAGTTAGCCTGGATAATGTTTATTTATCTACGTTTGAATATTTTCTGCATGAGAATTATTTTTATTTTAAATTTATAAAATAAATACTTTATGATATTTTTATAATAGTAGAGTTATTATAGTTACTATTTTAAACATAAACATACATATTTCATTTTATTATATGTCTTTCAAGTATTACTTAATATTAAATAAGCGGAAATAAAATTATTTAAAAATAGCTAATAATAATATATGTACAAACTTAATTACTTTGTATCCGTTCACATTTTGAAATATATTAAATTACAATGTTTTGATATTTAAATACTTGGAAAGCGTGAACAAAATACACAAATACGCATATATATGATAGTAAACTATTTAGGGAACTCGTGTGTGTGTGTGTGTGTGTGTGTGTGTGCGCGCATACGTACACACACAAACACATACACGAGTCCCCTAAATTATTATAATCGTAGATATATATACATTTATTCATCTATAACTATGAATTACATATTTTATTGGGAAAATATTTGCACCTAATTATGTGTGTGTGTAGCCCAAAGTATATTTTAAAAGTACATTTGTATTCTATTAAAAAAAACTATTGATTGCGCAATAGTATAAAAGGACTAAACAAACATTTTGGCAATAGTTAAAATTTCATTATGTTGAGACGGAAGTTAACTTGATTTAATGTCCGTGTTTTAGACATTTTCTAAAGCAGCAGGGTTTTTTTGCAAATAAAAATATGGTTTCGGTATACACGTTTAGTTTAATTTTCTACACAAAATAATGTTAACAGTTCTTGATTAATTGTCACGAGCATAATTACACTTTTTAAATGAGAGAATAAATTCTTGTTTAAATTCCGTGAATGTGGGGAATGCCAGGCCTCCACCGTGGTTCGGATTCCACGTTAAACTGTAGGTCCTTCATTTCATCTCATAATCACCCTACCATTACACATTAGCGTAAGAGCGTATAACCCGAACGGGTAGTAAGACGCGGTGCTAATAATAATAATAATAATAATAATAATAATAATTTAAATTCCGCGAAGCTCAAGACATACTTTTGCTATTACTATTTTTATACAACTAAACTAAAACGTAGTTACTGAAGCAATACATTTTTTATTTTGAGAAACAAAATTGTGTCATTTTAAAATTAATTAAAAAAGTATTTATTTTTTAACTAACGTTCTGTTCCACACAAACGTAAATGAAATATACAGAAATTAATGCATATTGCATTACAGATTATTATTATTAATAAAAACAGTAGTTATTTAAGAGAACAAATAAATGAATTGTGCTAGTACGTACGACATGGTAAATATTCTAATTTGTTTGTTCTTGACTCCTTAGGTGTCATATCTTCAAATGGTACTTTGTTCATAACTCACTCAAATGGTACTTTGTTCATAACTCACTATCATCAACTTTCCCATTAGTATTTTATTTAAAGCTCCGTAAGTCAATCTAAAGATATTGATTTTGTTCTTATTCATTATTATTATTACTATTATTATGTGTTCTATCTTACGACAGGCACATTCCTTTTATCAGTAAATTAGACAATCAATGCACCCAGTCCTCTTGTTTCCTCCTTCAGCTCCCAGAATTTTCTTCTTTCCTTCAAGTTATCCAATATTTGAATCCTCCTTCTTACTAAGCTCCTCTTTCCCTCAACCTTGCCTTATATGATGTACAGTAGCCCCATGGCTCCTTTGGTGCTGACTGACAGCTCAAAGCTGACAGCTGACTGCTTTGAAAAGTTACCAGATCAAATTATGTATCCCTACGCCGAACCAAATTATTTGCAAAAACATATGTTTAGCAGCTGGCAGTTCTGACAGTAAAAATTTAGGTATATACCTAAATGTTGACTGTCAGAAGTCAGCTGTGAATTGTCAGTCAGCACCAAAGAAATCATGGGGCTACTGTATTATAGAAAACAGTTCCTCCTAAGGATGTGTAGAATCCATTTTGCTTTGCGTCGAAGAATCTCATTCAAAATGGTTTTCTTCTCACCCGCTCTACTTAGGACTGCTTCGTTTGCCATCCTGTTTCCCCACCTAATCTTCACAAGTCTTCCTCAGTATCACATTTCAAAGTTCTCAAAGTATTTATTTTCCATCTTCATGAGAGTCCAAATTTATGAATATTCAGTGCGATGCTCAAATGTAGCATTTCATCAGTTTCTTCCTCAGTTCCAAATTCAACTTGCTGGTCAGCAATATCCTCTACTTATTGAAATCTTCCTTGGCCATGGCGATACTCTCAGATTTCCTTGGTGCAGTAGGCATTCTTTGTCAGCCAAATTTCCAGGTACTTGAACTGCTCGGTTTTCAAATTCCTGGTTTAGGATTTTGATTTTCAGCGGCTCGTATTTCTACTGAAATGTAGCTTCTTAAAAACCCAATCTATAACTAAACTAACCTATTAGCTTTAAAATGAGCAATTTGAAATGACACTTGATACATTAACTTAAACAAGAATAGGACAATAATTCTATATACACAACCAAGATTAGTTTATTATTCGAGATAAGGGAAAATATTTCCAAAATCAAGAAAGTTCATCTTTGGAATAAGATTAAAATTTTCCTTGGATTTTAACTTGGTAGTTGAGCTAAATAAAAAACCAATTAACACTATTTACTTTATCATATAAAGATGAAGTATTGTAATCGTGAAAAAGTTTGATCTCGAAATTATAATGATTATTTATATTCAAATGCTCTTGAGACCAGAAAAAATGGATTTTACCATTCCTGCTGTCCCCACGTCCATCTGTATGTTTTTCTGTCACTCCCTGGGCCTAGATCCAAAACTGTTTGATTGATTTTGTTCAAAATTTATTTTTATAAGATATCTTTTTTTACCTCAAAACTTATTTTTTATTTTGACCCTAACCCTTAAATTAAGGATAGTTTACTGCTGAATGACTTTTGAAAATTCAAAATTTTTCGAAAATGACTACTATTATGTTTAAAATGGCTATCTAGGGAGTGTTTTACCTCACAAATAATACTATATACTTGTCTTTTGAGTAAAAAATGTTTAATGATAGTTTACTGATGAATGATTTTCGTATTTTAGAAATTTTTCAAAAATGACTTGAGAAATTTGGTTCAAAATGAATATCTGCTAGGCTTTTTAAAATGTTAATAATTTCATATGTTTGTTTTTCTTAAAGTAAATAATTTAATAGTAGTTTATAGATGATTGAGCTTTGAATTGAATTTTTTTTTTAGTTATCTCCAATGATTTGGTCCCAAATTGGTATGTGTGTATTATTTTACATGATGCATATTAAAATAGGTTTATTTTTATAAAAAAAATAATTTAATTAAGGCAATTTTGGAAAATTTGATTTTTTCGGAAATGGTCATTATAATTTAGTTAGAAATGGGTATCTGGGAATTATTTATCATATTAAATAAGAATTGTATATATTTTTAAAAACAAAAAAATATAAAGGTGGTTTTCAAATAACCGATTTATGAAAATTAGAAATATTTAAAAAATTATTTGAGTTTAAAAAATTATATTCAAGGGTGTTAATTATAATTTATATTGGTTTTTATGAGACAAGCTTACTTAAAATAATTGTAAATTGTGTTCCAAACTTTTAATACACTATATGAGAAAGATTTTACGATTGTGTCATACATTTTATGTTTATATATTAGTCGTATTAATGGTTAGTTATTCATATACTTTTACTTATATATATAAGTAAGATTGTGTCATACATTTTATGTTTATATATTAGTCGTATTAATGGTTAGTTATTCATATACTTTTACTTATATATATATAAGTAAAAGTATATGAATAACTAACCATTAATATATAATATATATATATATATATATAGGTAAACATCGACAATGTATACGGGGTATTGTTATAGCCATGACAGAAAGCTCCAACTATTTGAAGTAAATTTTAGGATGGTTTTGAAGCATCTAAGATGCCCCCCCAAATTAAACATCGCAGTAGGAGAAATTTACTCTTAACATTGAACTTAGATGTGTGTTTTTAACCGACCACTATTAATAAGAAAATATTTAGTGTTTTGTTTTAGTCTATATTAGTTTTCAAATTTTCTGCATTGCTTTTCATAATATTTACATTGATAAAATAATAATAAATATGTATGTAATCTCGCATTCCCCCAATTCCCCAATCCCCCTTTCAAATGAGTAACAAAGAAAATTATATATGTCAATGATGTACATAAATATATTTAAATTTATAATATAAAACATTATTTATCAGATATTACATACATAGTTTTGACTTTAATCAAAACATTTGGTAATGGACTTCCTTTATTAATATTAAATTTGAAATCTATTACAGACCCACTTCAAAACGCAATATTTATGAGAAAATAAAGATGAAAGCACGAATAATGAAAAGAATGAATTTTGATCTTAGTTTGTCATTTCGTTTCTTCCTCCTCTGAAATTTTTATGAGTTGAAAATTGAAGTGCTAGCATGTTTTCTTCTACTCTCTAGTGTATTAAGTTCAGGATGTCACGTGTGTACCAAGGCTTCTATCTAAAATACTCTCATTGCTTACAAATTTCAATTTGTAGGTGATATACAGTCGAATTTTCACAGAAAAACCATTTTATAAAATTCAAACACTTTTTACTTTCTCTAGACAACTCAAAGGGAAATATTGTGATCGTCAAAAAATTCTAACTCAAGATTTTGATAAATGTTGACGTTTCATGACCCCATGAAACAAAAAAATTGTTTTTTTTTGATCGCAATACCGTCTGTCTATATTTTGGACTAGAGCCGAAACTATTTTACATATTGGGCTATAGCATGGCATTTGGTGTGTTCAAATTTAGTGGACGATTATCCGATTTTTTTTTTTGTAAGTTTAGATACGCAACAAATGTTCACATTAAGCTGTGGCATGTCATTATTAAATGATTAATTACCTACGAAAGGCTTGCTTGTTTGATCATAGAGGCCACATTGAAAATTGAATGTATTTAGGGAGCCGCATTTCAAAAAATACAATAGTGTCACTTTTTTTAAGACAAAAGTAACTCAATTTTAAAATCTTTGCTATTATATAAATGTTTATAAAATGTTACGATTTAAATTGATTTTCCCCCATAAATTCGAAACTATTGTGTTTTTTTTTTAGCAAGAGTGTGAGAGTCCTACACATTAGCTCAGTCGGTAGCGTGTTTATCTACTGAGATAAGGATCCCGGTTCGATTCCCGGCATGGCCGATTAATTTATCATTGGTTAAATATGGGTTTACCATTTCACATTGATAAAGTAGTAGCTGGGAACTGGATGCCGTGCCTGTCCTCATACAGTTCAGAGAGGATATAGAGCATTACCTAGATCAGGTATAAATTATTGATGATGACGTCAATGGAAGAACTCCAGTGATATACTTAGCTGATATAAACGCCTGGTCACCTTTATGGTTCGGTGAAGTGTTGAAAAGAACCGATGGTAAAAAAAGGTGGCTATAGAGCGTATAATAGAGGGTAAAACTAGAGGAGGTAATAGTGGCGAGGCAGCTGGAAGTAATGAACCAGTTTGGTAATAAATCTACATATGTGGGAAGAGCTGGAGCGAGATCAAATATATACGTCACAATCTGAAATCGGGAGGCGACTGTGAATATACTAGAATGTACTGGACGAGATAATTATTGACCATAAAACTGATCACTTTCTAGATCGGGCAAGTGAAGTTGTACAGCTTGAAGTGGGGGAAAGACTGAGGTATAACGTCAGGAAAGCCTATTGGGATAGCCTAAGGGGGCTGCTGGTGCTGCCACCTGAAATAGAAAAAGGGGGGAACGTGAATGCCAGCGCGAAGGAATTTACAAGATCTATTCAAAGAGCAATGAGGTCAACCATCCCGCTATATAAGGAGACCCTGAGTATCGTAAATAAATCATGGAATGAGCGGTTGAGCAGGCTTGGAAGTAATATGAGAGCGGCACGCAGGAGTTATCAGAGATGCAATAATCCTGTGGGTTGTGCCTTACTCCTCAATATTTACAAAGGAAAGAAGGACGAGTATGAACCCACTCTGTTGTTAGTGAAGAGCGATAGCTGGGAGAAATATGTTGAGAAGAGCCTAGGAACAACGCATAGGGCATAGCCTTTAAAATAGTGACAGGGAAGGAAGATAAGGCCCCCATCTATGATCTCGACACTGAGGAAGCCGGCTGGAGACATGACCTTGTGCTGGGAAAAGTCTGCGAGGTTACTGCTGGATACCTTGCTTCCGGATGACAGTGCGGACTCGGGCGATGATGACGAGGACCAGGTAATGGCTAGACAGGACATGATGAAGGAATACGATAATAGAGAAGCGAATGATCCAGTGACCCAGGTTGAGATTATTAAGGTAATACCTGAAATTAAAAGTAAGAAGGCTCCTGGACCCGATGGGATCAAGGTTGAGGTCCTTCAGAAAATCAGTGATTAGCTAGCGTCCTTCCTAGTTCGTTTGATGCACGAATGCATGGCCAAAGGTCGTGTACCAAACATATGGAAGCAGAGTGAGTTGGTGATTTTTAGTAAAGGCGAGGATAAGGATCCGCAGCTCCCTAAGTCATACAGACCGATTTGTATCTTAAATGTATGTGGGAAACTACAAGAGAAGATACTTTGTAGTAGACTGCAAAAGCATCTAGAGGTTGTGGGTATGCATCAGCAGCAGTACGGCTTCAGGAGAGGTAGATCCACGGAGGACCCTATCTGTGAAGCTATGAATCTTGTAGACATCAGATGACCCTGCAGCCGCCGAGAGGAAAGAACTTGTAAATTAGGTTAAGTTAGTGTTTTAGTATTTCTTTTCTTTGTATTTAGGTTGAGTTAGTTAATGGTCCATACAGGTGGTGGTTTAGTCTGGAAGTAGGTGGAGCGAAATTTCCGATAAGGTGCCTCCGCAGGTGGTGGATAGGAGGATGCTCGCCACCACTGGAGCTTTCGCCAACTCTGGGGACTATTAGATCCAGAGTCAGGGACAGTCAGGGTGGAGAGTACCCGGGGGCGTAAAATACCCGGGATGGACCAACTAGTAGGACAAAAACTATATGGTAGGATTATAAGGCCAGTTAGATTAGGTGCAAATTACATAATTTAATTATTGTTTAAAAATTGGATATTGTATAATAGATGATGTAGACAAAACGTTGTTAGTAGATTTAGGTCCCGAACTACTCTATAAACGTTGGGATGAATGAAAATTAAATAAATTAAACAAATGTCCTAGTCTTAAGTTATAATATAAGTCACATGATGCTACAACAAGTCTAGCGAGCTGATAATGGAAAAATATATCACTTGAATTAAAAAAACTGACCTAGGCCACAGATGGAAACAGTCATGGATGTAAATAGTAAAAGCAAGGGTGTGGTTGTTAGCCTTTCATAATTGATCACAAATAGTGCTCGCAAGAAACCGTCTCTCTAGTATTTTGTTCCTTTTGTAAGAGAAAACAAGCAGTTCACACACAACCTATGTGCTGTCAAACATTGCACATATTTGGTGAGAAAATTTAACCATTTTTTTGAATCGTTCTTGAGTGAGTAAAGAGTAAATATTTGGCGCACCTGCCCTACTTGCTAGATTATCCTAAATAACAAATTCCCAGTTCCCAAATGTCAAAATTCCAAATTGTCTATTGCTACAATATTTATAAAGGACTAGATAGCTGTTGCCCGCGGCTTTGCTCGCGTGGAAGTTGATTATATACAAATGCGAAAATATACATATGTATTTACAGATTATTTTAAAATATTACGTTACGTTGATGACCATAACTTGACCTCAGATCAAAAATAATGCAAGTCCGATACAAACTTTCACCCCCTTTTTCATCCCTTATTAAATAAAATTTCCAAAATTCCTGAAACACGTATTTATTTGTTTTACGTCAATAACCGAAATACAAAATTTTGTTTATGTAACTTTCAAAATTACGGACTTTCATACATATTATTATACATATTATCATCCCCTATTTTGACCCCTTTGGGGTGGAATTTTCTAAAATCCTTTCTTAGTGGGTGCCTACATAAAAAATGAATATACAGTCCGAATTTCATGCTTGTAGCCTTGATAGTTTGCGCTCGGCGATGATGACGTTCAGCATCAGTCATCAGTCAGTCAGTCAGTCAGTCATAGGACATGTTATTTTATAAGTATAGATGACTCGAGGGCCGCTTCGTAGTTGGTTTATCTAAAGGTCCACAGGCATCACAGATTCATGGATTGGGCCATTCGTGGTCCCAGGACCACAAGTTGGACATACCTGACCTATGACATATTATTAGCAAGGCCGGTACAACCAGGGGTTACAACATGGGTATTCGCACAGGGTGACACCTTTTGTGGGAGAGGAGGTGTGTAGCAAAATGGGGCCCACAAGATGAACTGTGAGTGCCAGTAAAAAATGTGTTCGGGCAGAGTCATGATTTTTGTTTTAAAGTAGTTAGTAGGCCCCACAATAATTGAAATTACAGAGGGTTTAGTCACTCCCGGTTAGAACTACTATTTTGAGAGAGTTTACAAAAATATTGTAACCTAATTTCACTCATCCCACCCCTCCTTTTCCTCTCCTACAATATCTGCTGCCTTTATATTTAAATTACCTATCGGCACTAGCCGATGCACCATTTTACTAAACTTGTTTTCATCCATTGAAAAAAAAAAGTAAAATTACTATGATTTAGGTTTTGTGATTGTGGAAAAAACTACATGAAATATTATAATAAAAAGTATTACATTCACAATGGTATCTTCTTATAACAGGCCATAAAATAAACAGAAGTTATTTATAGCATAGAGCCAACCAAAATATTAGTTTCAAAATAAAACGTTTCTATTTCTTAAATACATACTTATGAACACAACCGAATATGGTTTGGTATGACGTCATGAACCACGCTAGTTTCAGCTGATTCACATCTTAAGGCTCAATTACAGAGGACTTACTAACTACTCGCTGGCTTGTAAACTCGTGCGCGAGTTAAGTTAATGTGAAGTAAAAGAAGAAGTATTTAAAGGGATGTAGTAGGAACGTATTCTTATTGATCGGGTTACATCAACAACAATTCCCGCACGAACTCGACATTTCAGCCACTACTACAGTAGCCCCATGGCTTCTTTGGTGCTGACTGACAGCTCTGAAAAAAGTAACTAGACAAAATTATGTATCCCTACTCTGAACCTATGATCTGTAAAACATGTGTTTAGCACTGTCACTTCTGAGTCAAATTTTAGTTCTATACAAGGAACCGATATTACCTTTTTTTTTATTGTTGACCTTGATATGTTGATGGCCTAGTAATCATTATTAATTTTTTCTAGATTTTTTTATTTAGCATTTAATCCCATATTAATTTTTATTATAGTAAATAAATAATTTTTAATAAAAAAATATTTTTCCCAATTATTTTATTGTCAATAGTATTATTAACAACATTGTAAATGTGAAAAATCTTAATGTGTAGTATTACACATAGAAAAACAAGTCATAAACCATTTTAACAGTATTACAACATATCGGTGACCTGGCGGTCTAGGAGTAAGGTGTCAGACTTATGTGCCGAGGTCTGGGGTTCAATCCTCGGTCCCGGCATAGATTTATCTGATTGCCAAACCCTTCCTTCACCTCTGACAAGACATCTTGTGAATGTGGGGAATGCCAGCCTCCACCGTGGTTCGGATTCCACGTTAAACTGTAGGTCCTTCATTTCATCTCACAGTCACCCTACCATTACACATTAGCGTAAGTGCGTACAACCCGAATGGGTAGTAATACGTGGTTCTATTAATAATAATAATAATAATAATAATAATAATAATAATAATAATAAATATTAGAAAACATTCTAAGGTAGTTTAAAGTAAAGAGTGGTAATAAAGTTAAAACTTAGATAGAAAACTCAGGAATAGCTATAACAAAATAATTGAATTGAATTGAATTAATTAGATAGTTTTAAAATTGGTATATGAATTAAGTGACTTTTAGTATTCAAAAGATTGATTATATTTTGCTTTTAATGAGTTACAAGATGTCATATATAAAAAATTTCTATAAAATGTTATAACATCATCAACTGGATTAAAACATGGGTTGACGACAAGTCTAAAATACACATATAACATATTAAAATTTATTTACAAAACTTGGATACAGCCAATTAAAGACAAAAACAATATTTAAAGATCAACAGTGTTTTAAATTAGGTAATAAAATTGAATTAGTGCGTCAGCATCCCAATGAAGTTTAATAAAGTAATGAAAATGTTCTTGTTACAACGTTTATGAAAAATATAACTTTTATTTCAATGCTATTTATAAAATCTAAGCCTTATCTTGGTTCAGTCCCATTACTCCTTGTGATAATCAGCCATTGGAATGATGTTGATTTATATTATTCCGACATTTTTCGGTGTAAAAATACCATAATAATGGACACCGTAAAATGAAAGAACCATGAAGAAAACTTGAGAATTAAGTTGTACGAAAATCTTTGATAAATTACTGTTATATTCATGAATTTGTAAAATACACTTAATAGAAAAACAAACTTACCAACGTTGAGGTTTAGCCTAGAGGGTAACACAACACAATCTGGGGGTTAAAAGATTTATTTTATAATCTTGATACACTTAAATTTTCGAATAATGTATATCGATTACTGAGAAACACAGGCTATTTTTTATCACACGCTTTAATTTTATATTAAATAAATAATTATTCAAATATCACTAAAAAACCGTTTATTTTCCAAGGATATCACGCTCACACACCGAAATAATATTCACAAAAGAACACACAGATTACTATGTAGCCGAATTAATATTCAAAAAAGACACTGTATTATTCGAATTTGTAATAAAATTAATGGTAGCATAGGCACGCCTAAATACAAATCAATAGTACTGAAATATTTGTTATTCAACTTGTTGACTAACGCACGTGGTTTTATTAACTGTATTTTATACGATAATTCACTATTATAACGTATACTTAAAATTATTAGATTTTGATTATGAGAATAACCGTTTGGTTGGTTGTTTAGTATTGAAGTTTTCTTTAGCTATTTAACTCAAATTAATTATTAAAAGCAAGACAACTTTAAAATTGGCTTAATATGCTTAAAACAAATATGGCCCCTGGATAGAAGCTATGCTGCCAGTTCGTGACGTAGAGGAACTTGTTGCAGGTTGGGCGGCGTGTTTTATTGATACTCGTGTTTACAAAATTTAAACTTTATATTTTTTCACAAACATGTATGTTTTTTCCTATTTATTATCACAAACAACTTATTTATGTTAAAGATATGGGGGGGGGGGGGGGCAGTTATAAAAATATTAATAAATGTAAAATTTCACGCTCTATTTAATCTGTATTACCACAATAGTTAAAAGAAAAACTAGAATGAATTTACTAGACTTTTTTTCTTGAATTTAATATGGAAAATAAAATTATACTTTAATATTTGGGGAAGTATTGTTAAAAGAATGATTATACTTTTAGTGTCAATAATAATAGTAATAAATAAATAATTATTTCCAAATATGTTGACAAAAGTTACTTTCAGACAATGTTGGCAGTACTGATACCATCTGCTAGCTTCTGCTGTCATGTAAGAAGTGATAATTTCACTGTAGCTTACATTTTATTACACACAGCGATTTTACTAGCCAGAGGGCAAAATATCGAGTGGATAGCGAGTAAATTAGCCTGGTCTTCAACTTTACTCGCTGGGCTAAAGCGAGAGACGAGTTTACTCGCCAGAGCGCTCCGCGAGTAAATTTGCAATCGATTAGCTAGTTATCTCGCCCTGTGTAATTGGGATTAAATTTACGAAAACAAGACGTCCTTTTAGAAGCTCTTGTTTGTAAATTATTTTTAAGTGAACTAGGCCTACAAACCCACTCCATGAAAAACAAATCTTTAAACTGCCGGCTTATCTTACGTTTCCTAACCATTAAGGAGCATATCATATCGAGGACTACTCAACTGTAAAGTCAATTCGCCATAGGAGTGGTGCTAAGTGACCGCTAGAAAATTACCAGATATATTCTCATGTATCATTTCTCCAAACCATACGATTTACAAGACCATATGTTGAGTTGTTGTCACTTTTAACAGTCAAAACTTTCACAACAAACAATTTGTTTTAAATTATGTTTTTCTTTTGACCGGTTTTACATTATACTTTTTGTTGTTGTGGAAGCGGTGTTTGAAGTTCACTACAAAACCTTTGCAAACGACAGCTTCTAAAAGGCTATGTTCTTTTCAAAAATTAACATGGCAAACCAGATGAAATGAAGGCCGTTGATGACTTAATACAAACGGTGTTCGGTTGTAAATATGCCCATCTGTTTACAGAATAAAAAAGTTTTATTTTCAAACTAATCTTTTGCATGGGTCTTTCTTTAAGTTATTGTAACACATTTATATTGGTGGCCACTTAAAAGAAGATTCAAATGTGAATATAATAATTTTTAATATTTCATTCTCTATAAAAATTAAAATATCTTGTTGTCACAATAGCGAAATAGACAACCTTATAATTTTATCAGTATATTTTGTTCTTTCAATAAACTACGAAAAAGCAACTTGTAAATACATTTTAAGGGAAGTAATATCAGAAGAGTTTATTAACCCTTTTGATTGATAATATTATATTACTAGGAAAAACATTATATCCGCCTTAGTGTCTTTCAACCAATGTTTGTTAATAAAAATCTTCTGCAAGTTGTAAGTTACCATCACTCCAGTCGCGAATCCACTGTGGCAATCATTGACTTATTAATTAACGTTTTGTTCAGAGGGGTCTTTAATCCGAGGGATTACAGCGACGGAATACTTCAAAGAGCTCTCTTTATGTACGAAAAGACCGAACGAGTTTCCTAGGAACTGTTGGTTGCTACGACCGGTCGTTACTACCTGTCGTCGCTACCGGTAATCGCGGACCAGTGTTTTCATACACATGACCCAGCTCCTCGGTTCACAGTCAGTTAGCTGCACCATCTAGTAAGCACTAATCATTGAAGAGCTTCTACTTGAAGAAAAAGGGTTATCAATTCATTCGTTAAACCCAAGAGCTGTCATAAGTAATTTATCTACATGCTGAATAAAAAAAGGGCTACTTTAAATTGTTGATAAGAAATCCCCTTTTAACAAGTGACGAATTTTGACATTTTTTTCTTTACAGAGGAGTAAACGATAAAATAAACAATTCAATTTTATTTGTTTTGAAAAGATAAGCCAGGAGTGTCAACCAAACCAGCACACATGCACAACTAAAAGCAGCTGATGAGCAATTACCTCTTCTTCAATTATAAAAATATTATTTATATTCCTCGGCTCAAATCAGAATTTAGGGTGTTGGAAAACAGTACGATTATGAAAATACTTGGTCCAAAAAGGAATAAGGATAATAGGGAGTGGGGGATTTTACATAATGAGTTACATAATTTGTACTCATCACAAGATATTATTAGGATAATCAAGTCTCGTGGAGTACGTTGGGCAGGGCATGCAGCGGTAATGGAAAAATCTAGAACTATGTTCAGGCTACTGACTGGTAAATCCAATGGGAAGACCTAGACGCAGATGGTAGGACAACATTAGAATTGACCTGAAAGAGACAGGGTGTAATGAGGTGGACTGGGTAGAACTAGCTCAAGATAGGGATAGGGTGTAATGAGGTGGACTGGATAGAACTAGCTCAAGATAGGCGTAGTTGACGTACATTTGTAAGTGCGGTGATGAACTTTCGAGTTCCTAACGCTATAACGTAAGTAAATTACTGCCCTCAAATAAAATCAATAAATAAAAAGTCTTCTTTTACTCAAACCGACACCAAGCGACGCGTTCTAGACTTTTAAAAAAAGCCGCCTTTGTCTAAAATCACCATGTAACGTTTACCTTACATATTATTATGTAAGCTTCAGATATTGGCCTTAGTTTTGTGGTTAGTTTTCAGATTGTAGCATGAGCTCGATTTTTATTTAAACTTTCGCGCTTCACCAGATGTAAAAACAGATGGCGTAGTCTCGGCCATGTGTTTCGAGTTAATTAAAGTTTCTTAAATTCGCGCGTGTCCGTTGGTAAGGTTTGTTCTTGAAATCGCTCGTCGTCACGTCACTCTCTGCAATGTATTCATCTCGAGTAAAAGTGTTTCAATAACTCTGAATAAGTGGTTGAAAACTTAAGGACATATTAAGCAATGTCGAAAGTAAAGTCATGAT
Organism: Timema cristinae; assembly: GCA_039000515.1. Lineage (NCBI taxonomy): Eukaryota > Metazoa > Arthropoda > Insecta > Phasmatodea > Timematidae > Timema > Timema cristinae. Next base: position 33,085,797 of record JBCFYV010000001.1, on the reverse strand, counting down.
TATACAAAACAATTGTATATTTATTATACGAGTGTTAAATATAAATGATGATAACACGATTATTCTGAATGGTGCCGAGACTTGTCTAGTCCAAGGATGGCCGACAGCTATGGTCAAACTATCGCAGCCCGACCGAGCAGTCGCTAGGGAAATACCTCCATTCAGAGTTTGAGGAACCAATGCATCGCGACTTGCCAGTTGTGCAATCAACAGTTCCTAGGAAAGCACACTCTTAATTTCTTTAGTAAGAATAATCATTTAATATATTTACATATGATAATTTGATTGTATTAATGTGTGTTTGTAATCTTTAATATGACTTTGATTGGTTGAAATTCGTTTACGGATATTTTACTGTAGACATTTTTTGGTTTAATCAAAAGACAAGATGTCAACAAGCTCGTCGTGTCCGAAATTTCGATGACGGGATATTTGGGGTTTGCGATCCTGGTCGATTGCACCGTGAGTGATTTTTAGTAAACAAGCACCCTTCTTTTTCCCTCAACCTAAATAAATTCTCAATTACTAGTCACTCTCAACGGTGGTAGCTTCGTCTAGCCACGCCATTCTATTTTCTTACGAATTTTCCACTGACGGGAAAACGAGGTTCGAGTCCCAGTGCTGATCGTGATTTTTCCTAAAAGTTTATCCACAAAATACATACATAAATCTAAAACAAACACAACATCCAGCCCCTAAACGTTAATTAACCACCCCATTTAACCAATGATATAATTTTTGGCTTATTAGGTTCAGATTAAATATGGCGCCGGACCGGGTGTCTAGCATGATGCGCGGCACAAAAACGTTCACTAATTAATAGGATACGCGTGTGTGGATTTAATTAGCGCAGTTATATACGGTTGATATATTTATCTCTCCTGTTTGCATGAATTTTGATCTAATTTACCGAAAATAAGCAGCATAGTCAATATAGATAGTTAATTTATTTGATTGATATTCAATGTTAATTAATTTAATGCAAAATCCACTTTTGATCGGTGAAAAGTAAACTTGATCAGAATTTTATGTGTGTTGATTTTATAACGGCTCGATTTCATCGTGAAATACACACTCTACCCCTCGCTCTTTCCCATACATACACACACACACAAAGCCAAAACCAATTTCATCTTTGAGAAAAGGGGTTATGGGGGAGGGGGGTGGAGGATTATTTCTACTTCTCTCAGCTCAGGGCTTGTAAAATGTAATTCGCTTCGCACGCCATACAGCGCTCGTTCATAGCTGCAGTTTTGAATGGGATAAAATGAGGCCCAAGATTATTTGCCGACACCTAATAAATTATTATTATTTATTATTATTTATTATATTGCACCGCGTCTTACTACCCTTTCGGTTATACGCACTTACGCTAATGTGTAATGGTAGGGTGATTGTGAGATGAAATGAAGGTCCTACAGTTTAACGTGGAATCCGAACCACGGTGGGGCCTGGCATTCCACACATTCACAAGATGTCTTGTCAGAGGTGTAGGAAAGGTTTGGAAATCAGATAAATCTGTGCTGGGACCGAGGATTGAACCCCTGCCGCCAGCACAGACCTAATAAATTAATGAATAATTTAATTAACAATTTGGCACACACAGCGTTGAACTTTTTATTTATAGAGTATAAAAAAGCATTACAATTTGATTTATATTTATTCGATTTAAAACTAAAGTTTATCTTAGAAGGTTGTTTAGGTAAATTTGACTTCATGAGTTGAATAAAGATGGGGATGTAGGTGGCGCAAGTTAAGGGTGGTGGTTTGAAAATATTTATAGCAAAAATTTTTTGGACAAAATAAAATAAAAATCTCCCGTAGAAACATAGAGTTTAATTTTCTTCACATGGTGATATCAACAGTTGTTGAATATATGTCATGAACATAGCAGCATTAGATGAGAAACTTTTTAAATGGAGATAAAATGTTGTCATTAAATTCCAGGACACTCTTGATAGATATTTTTTTTTACCGTGTCTTACTACCCGTTTGGGTTATACGCTTAATTGCTAATCACTCTAATGGGTTAGTCATTGGGAAAGTGTAATTTAGAGGAAGTGAATCCGCATTTGTTGTGGAGGTAGAATGGAAAACAATCTAGGAAACCCCCGGTTCACCCGCCCGAGATTCGAAACTCGATCTCCCCGTACTCGGCAGTCTGGCTCAACTCGTAACTAGCGTCTTAGCCAACTACGCCACCGAGGTGGGTCTTGACAGATATTCAAACAACTGTTGATATCACCATGTGAAGAAAGTTTTAACTCTTTGTTGCTACTGGAGAAACATATAATTTATTTTGACCAAAAAAAGTTTTACAAAAAAAAAACGCAAAAAAAAATTCCCTTAGCTCACGTTACCAATACTCTTCCAACTAATAATAATACACAAATTCATGTTCAATTGTCATTGAACTAATGGCAGCATGAAGCCAATCGCGAATCACCGATCGCTGTGGCATCAATGATAACTTACTGTTAGCATATTGTATCCACACGTCCATCACAGACTCTGCCTTAAACTACGAGTGAATAATGACCCTGGGCACGGTATGAATTCTGGATAGCTCAGTGGCAGAGCATTGGTGCGCTGGGCAAGGGTCCCGGGCTCGATTCCCGTGTTCCGGTGTCATTTTTCATGTTTACGATCATATGTGAATTTAAAAGTATGCACTTGAAAATATTATTTAGATGCTAGCATATCATCATCACATAAATCATATTATTGAAGCATTAAAAAGTAAAAAAAAGGAATGATGTATATTATGAAATAAAAGTACAGTTCGCTTAGCTGGGTTAAGAGCCTTACCTTGACGTCTTAGACTATGACCCTAGCTACGTCATAGTGCAACTATCTAAGGTAAACTTGTTACCTCTCAGGTTTAGCAAAGGATAAATATTATTTAATAATGGTTTATTTCAAAATGTTATTTATTAATGTTTACATTTTAAAATATTTATACTTTGAACAAAATTGTTGGAGTGATTTTCTAAAGGTTCAAATCTTCGCAAATATAACCGATAAATTATTTCCCTTTAAATAAATTTTTCTAAAAAACAACAACAAAACAAGTATAACTCCCAAGATTTCAATTTTAACAAAATCGTTAAAGAAATTTTGTCAACCAATTTTGAATTTTCAAAAATCAGACATTAGTAAAATACCTATAATTTTAGGTCTAGAATTAAAATCCCGATTTAATCTGGAGGAATGACCATATAAAATTTAAATATAAGGTTTGAATGAAATACACCAAACCATTTTCAGTTCTAGGATCATGTACAAATTGTACAGTCATATAGATATACGTGTCTTTACGAAAGATCTGACCTTTTTTTTTTAGTTCCGGGGCACATAAAATGTCAAGAGCCATCAAAATCTCTAAGGCGAGAATTTTCACAATTAAAATACTTACTCAATGTGAGAAAGTATCGTGAAAGCACTTAACCCATCTTCTCTCGTTCGGACCACTCGCAGTTGGGATGGCTAAAATAGGTTTAACGAGAGGTAACGTAAAGGAAGAGTTAGGTGTTGATAAGTGCACATCGGAGGAAAGAGAAGTACCTATCCCCCAACCCTCACCCAACCACTAAAAAAAACCCACTCGATATCTCAGAAACTAAAATCCCTCCGCGCTAAAAATAAGATCCCAAGATTTCGTTCTTTACCGTGTGAGGAAACGGTTACCAAATCCATCCCACACACAGTTTTCACAAGATTACGTCATGATTAATGGTTTTTGCCACCGATAAAGGTGAAGGGAGAGGCTAAGTGTAAGAATGATCCCCGCCCCCTCCTCCCTCGTATTTTTATCTCTCGAAACTTTCAAAATAAATAGTTTGCCCTATACAACTTGTTAGAGCATCCCCCCTCCATTCGTTCTGTGTTCGATCTGAAATAGATTAGTTGATTTACAACAATAGTAAGAGTTACGTTTTATTTTTTCCTTTTTCAACGTAATTTAGTGTGAGTTGAAGATTTAGCTCTATTTCTCAGATTCGCTCATAGCCATTGGCCTCGACGCTGACTCGGAAGGCCTAGGTTTAAATTCACATTAGGAGCAATGAATGGGTTTTTTTTCCTTAGTAATGCCGCAACTAAACTTGAGGTGTTGTTCCTTAAAATTCACTCTCCTTTTCTGTGTCTTGGAATTAATAAGAGAGAGGGTAGTTTAAACGATTAGTGAAAATCGCTATACGAACGCACGTACGCGCGCGCGGACACACACACACACACACACACACACACACACACACACACACCACACACACACACACACACACACACACACACACACACACACACACACACACACACACACACTCTGAAACACAACTTTCATTTTTGGTTCATGTTTTTATAGTTCGTTTTAAAAAGCAGTTTATAAATAGGGAAATTATAAAAGTTTCTGATTGAATTTCTTACCTTACTTTTAACTCAATTACTAGATTAAGTAATCCTTTTTTAATATAGTAAATTTATCTTTCATCTTCCAACCACCGGAAAACAAATTGTTATAAAAAAAAGCCACTTTTTCTTGTGGAAAAAGAAACAATATCATTTTGTTTTAGTATATAATGATCAATATAAAGCAATTTTTACTTTGAATTTTAGGAATAAGTTGTTATATTCTCCAAGCAATGTCATAAATTATATTTTTGGAACCAACTATCTTTGGTAATACACAATATAAATAATATGCACATTTAAAACCTAATTATTTGTAGGTATTTAATAAAGATAGGCTAAATTTGATAAGGTGGTTTAGAAATTATTTGTAAATAGTAATGATTTTAAATACTTTTTTTGTTAGCATCAACAATCTATAATATATCACAAATCATTAGTATTTTTAATAATTTTTGACTTTATTTCTTTTTCTTCCTCACTAAACTGAAATCTTTCGTTTGATAGAAAATAAAAAATAATTCCTACTCCCAAATTTACTATTTTTTTTAAAATTGGTAGTTGGCGTTAGATAGAGCCATATTATGACTATTATTTATTTTTTATATCTGATCACAGGTTTATATTTAAAAACCTCCTTTACGCCTCCTGAAAATGTAACACACGTGAATATGATTCTAATATTTTAATTTATTTAATCAAATTACTAAAAGCTATTATAAACTTTCACTACTTTATATTTGATCACCCAGTGTTTTAATTATAATAACCGATTTCCGATTTCTTTGCCTTCCTTCTTGTATTTTAATAATTTTCCCATTTACTTTTTTGTCATTCTAGGTGTATTTATTGATTCTTCAGTAACTTATTTTATACATCCATCATTATATGTTATTTTGTATATATTTATCCCTCTTAATCTATGTCTCCTTCCAGTTCTATACTATTCTAATATTTAATGTTCACTACACAAAGTTTAAAGTTATCACATTTAAGTTGTTATTTTAAAGTCCAGAGTAATTATACAAGAATATTATTCTTAGCACAGCGTGGTAATCAAATAACATAGATAAGTACATTTTATATTTAAAAAATAGTCGGTTTCTAAGGAACCATTTTAAAGGGAAGGTTTTCGTTTGTAATAATAACTGTTTAACTTACACTAAACGATAACTTAATAACTTAACTATGAGTACATAGTTTTCACTCACTTTTTTTGTTTGTTTCTCTATCAAGTTTAATGGTGGTGGGGATTTCTTATTTGTTTATTTATCAGATAAAAAAATCAGTAATAGCATAAATTAATCTAATTTTCATAAATATATATTTTACGATCCATACTATTAACATTTTACTTTATCACTATAGTCCAGTGAAATTAGAATATACTAATGAAAAGATTCATAAAGTTTTGAAACTTGGCAGGAACATTGTTGAAGGCGTCAAAAGTGAAATTAAAGAAATAACTCTCACCTACCGTGGTAGCTTCCCCCATTAAAATAAGAAAAACCACCCACAAACACGATTAAGTTCACTTATCTGCTGAACCGTTAAACTTTAGGCAAATATTATAGTATAAAAAGTGTTTGAAATAAAATTTACAATAAGAAATGTTCTATTCATGTTTTGCGTGCAATGAATATTACTCGCAAAAATGCGGATCTAAGACAAGGGTAAGTCGGCGCGCACTGTTAGATACGTTTAAATTTGTCTCAACCAGAATTGTGGTCAACATTATTCGCTTCTGCTTCAGTGATTGCTGGTTATGCGTATGCCAGAGCAATTCAAGCACATTTCTTGACGTATACTGCTTTGTCTAAAATAATTTTCAAACAAATAGATATTTAATATGATAACAAAAAACACACGCAGCAAATTTTCATCGATTTTAAAACAACTTCATCTAAATTTGACGATATAAAAAGTGATATTACTATTTAAAACCTAATATTAAAGTTTTATGAACACATTTAAAAGCTAAGAGAACTGAGGAAAACGGCACAATTACGGCTACAGTATTTTGGGATTGTTAATGTCGAGATTCGTTTGACTGAATCAAAGCATTGGGGTAGTTGGAAGTTACATCTAGATAGTGCTTCCAATTTTTCATGTGAGTGGCCCTTTTCTATACGCCAAATACTGTCAACTCTACCTTCAAGATAGGAATTCCTTTAAAAAAAAAATTGAATTTGGAAGCTCCGAAAACTAACAAAAGAAGGCTTATTCGCCAATCGTCGCTCTGAGAAGAGCTGGTGTGGTATATGGTCAGATATGACGATGCAACAGACTTTAATGAAAAACATGTAAGATTCTTCACTCACAGTGTTCTAAACAAATGGATCTTTGGATTGCCAGGAGTGTATCGTGCGTGTGCCAGGATGGATAAATGCTGTGCATTAAATACTGAGAGCATCCATCAGCACTTCGAGTTTCGAGATTTCAGAATGGGTAAAAACAAAGAGGATTGTGAAAAGCTTATGCAATAGCCACAATGACACTTGCCATTCATTAATAATTCAAATCTTATGTTTTTATCTAGCGGTGTTGTCGATAAAGAAAGACATTGATTGCTAGAGATCAAAAGATATGGCAAAAAAATCATCAAGGCGGGGTGCTAGTGAGCGCGAGTTTGGTGCATTAATTTTGCAGTTTTTATAGCAGAAACATTTTTTGGCCAAAATAAATCAAATATTTCTTCTATAAAATCATAGAGTTTAGTTTCCTGCACATGCCAATCTCAACAGTTGTTGAATATCTGTCATGAGCACGGCAGCATTTGGTGACAAACCTTTTAAATAAAGAGAAAAGTTTGTCACCAAATGCCGCCATGCTCATGACAGATATTCAACAACTGTTGAGATTAGCATGTGTAGAAAACAAAACTATGTTTCTATAGAAGAAATATTTGATTTATTTTAGCCAAAAGATGTTTGTGTTATAAAAACTGCAAAAATACTGTCCTAAACTCGCGCTCACTATCACTCCACCTTAAACGATATTGTAACAGTAGGAAGCCTCTTTAAGATATTTAAGATGAGTCGCTTAAAAATCAGGCAAAGCCAATTTCATTAATGAATAACACAGTTAAATTCAAAGACAACGAATTATTTAAATTGTTCAATTGACCCAGTATTTGAAAACCAGCTTTACTTATGAGCTCATTTCAATGCCTCTTTCTATATTCGAAGAAAAAGGTTTGATGAGAAAAACAAATAATCATCTTTGTATCAAATTTTTGATAATGTTGAACGGGCTGTTGACTTCACTGAGAGTGAGTTCGTAATTGACAGAGGTTATTTGGTATGGCCAAAATGAGGGACATTTGCGAACCTTCATACCGCTTACGTCGATTACGTTAGAAAACATTATGGTCATAGTGTAACCGTTGTATTTGATGGTTACTGAGATAATGCTAATAGCACAAAGAGTATGGAACGTTATCGATGGCAAATGAAACGCATATTATTGGAAATTATTTTCGATGAGGGCTCGGGTGTCTTCGAAACACAACAGAAGTTCCTGAGCAATCTCGCCAAAAAGGTGCGTTGAGAGCGATGAATTTTAGAGTAATTGTTGCCGTGGAAGATGCTTACTTGTTAATTGTATAATTCAATAAAATGCATCTCGACATTAACAAGCTCAAAATACTGTAGCTGTAATTGTGCCGTTTTCCTCAATTCTCTTAACTTTTCAATGTGTTCAAAAAACTTTAATTTTAGGTTTTAAATAGTAATATCACTTTGCATATCGTTAAACTTAGGCGGATTGGTTTTATGACCGATGAGAATTTGTTGCATGTGTTCTTTGTTATCATATTAAATATATATTTATTTGAGAATTATTTAAGACAAAGCTGTATACGTCAATAAATGTGCTCGAATTGCTCTGGTGTACGCATAAGCATCAAGCCGAAGCTGAAACGAACATTGTTGACCACAGTTCGGATTGCGACAAATATAAAAAATAAACATAAAAGGACGTATTCAATAGACCATTTACCGCTCAACAATTTAAGTCTCAATAATCTTTCGCGTAAAATGAGTAGTTTCCGAGTAAATCATATATATAAACCGCGATAGTCACGTACTTAACGGTGCGCATCGACTTACCATAGTCTTAGATCCGCATTTTCGCGAGTAATATTCACTGCACGCAAAACATGAATAAAACATTTCTTATTGTAAATTTTATTTCAAACACTTTTTTATACCAGAATATATGCCCCAAATAGAACGGTTAAGCAGACAAATGAGCTTAATCGTATTTGGGGGTGGTTGTTCCTATGTTAAAGGAGGAAGTTACCACGGTGAGAGAACTTTCTTTTATTTCATTTTTAACGCCTTCAACAATTTTCCTGGTAAGTTTCAAAACTTTATGAAGTTTTCCGTTAATATAGAATTCTATTGTCAATTTCCCTGGACTATTAGTGTAATTTCATCGTATCGCTAATTACAGCCAAAGATTACATGATCTAACGTATGAATAAGTGAAAGTAGATCTAGTAACATTTTTAGGTGTTGCATTTGCATTAACATTAACATTTCCATAGCATTACATACATAACCACGCCATCCCCTTACAGGATAGCTAAGGAGCTGTACATATAGCTAAAAAAACAACTCCATAATTAATCCATCCTCGCTAACTTTCTCCACAATTCCCTATCTTGCATACTCCCTTCGCTTCAACAACATACATACGGTGAGTCATCCATGCTCTTTTATTCTTAAATCTCTAAATGTTTCTCTTTTCCACATATTCGTCTACAATACTTAACCACGTCTGACATGACCTAACCCTTGCTTTCGATCCACACATTCTACCTTCATAGCTGTCAGATAAGAATCTTCCTATGAAAATACGACTGTATATCTTACTAGTGATATCAATTTTGTGTGTGAAATCCTTCATGTAGGCTTATTCAATCAAATTTTGTGTGTAAATGAAATGCATATTCAAACATATGCTTAGCACTTTTTCAAATAAAATACATTGATTTTAAATATATCTTTAAAAATAATCACACCTGAACTCTAGAATCGAACGCGTGACCGTGAGTCACTTGTAGAGTTATTGACTACGGGGTCCCTACGTTGTGCGCCAATTGAAGTGTTATAGAAATATTACTGCTTACGTTGGGCGCTAATTATGATGTTTTGGACGTCTCTCTCCGCGTCGATCGATGAATTATGGATCTGGTTCGTTGCGTTGGGCGTCGATTGAAGTTATACCGTTTAATTAGCTGATAATTGCCCGTGGTCGAGCACTAATTAAAACGGTCTGGTATTTTGATGTGGTGAGATAATTGGTATTTATAGCCCCGTGATCGAGCGCCAATTATGGAGTTATTGTTGATTGACTATTGTATAATTAATACCCACTTATTATGTTGACATGCTTTAATTTCTAAATCTCGGTTTATCTCTTGAGAAAATAGATCATGTCGTCGACGAAATATATGCGTGGCCTATTTGCAGTCCGAGTACTTCAAGGGTTGGACTCCCAGTGACTAGTGAGTAGTGAGTAGTGCCCTTACATTGCACCATTCTTTGTATATATTCCATTGCTCATGGAAGCTTCGAGAAGGTCGTGTTATAAAAAATTAAAATACAAGACAAAAACATCTCGGTGTCACTAGAAGCTTCGAGAGCCGGAAACTGACTCAAGTTCCTTTTTAAAATCTCTATTCGAACTTTCCAGAAGAGGAAGTTATTATTTAAAAATCTTATATTGTCAACTTTACTTGACTAGCGTCACGTGCGTGACGTCACTTACAGTAGCGTGTGCCTTCTTGGAAGAAGAAGTGCTTCAAGCGCCATGTAATAGATTATAATTTAAATGAAATAAGATACGTTTATAAAATTAGGACGATATTATTGTCAATGCTCTCACATATTCTTTAGGGGCAAATCAATAACATTACACACTAGACCTGTTTTTATGGTAGCTATTAGATAGATGATGATTTTACACGGCCATTTTAGGTCACGCCTTAAAAACTAATTCACTAACCCGAGTACAGGAATAACCTGGTGAGGTAAGTGGTTAGTAAAACTATGCGGAGAAAATGTATCCGTATTGGAAAAATCTTGATGTTACTAAACTCGTTTAAGTTGTTTTGTTTGCGTTAATTTGAAATCTATTGAAATACATATTAAATATCAATCAATGTAACAAATCACCCCTTCCCTGTAACAATCTTGATAGCAATTCATGGGATATATGGCCGAAATGATTATACTTTTATTTACGTACCCAACATCCAATAAAATCATGGTTATTTTTAACACGTGGTACATTGATTATAAAACTAGGCCGAGTTAAAAAAAATGGCAAATTATTAAATAAAAATAATGTAACATATAGCCTACTCTCATCTATTTTATGTACTCTTATCGATAAAAGAACTAATATTATTTGGAGTATTTAAAATAAACTTCATGAATTGACTCAGTACATTACTTATTAAATAAACTCTTAACTAAAATTCATCACTGTGAAAGGGGAGTCTTCAACATTTAACTAGATAAAGAGAAACTCAAAACAAATATTAATTAAAATTATATGTTTTCCTAGATAAGTTAGTATTTATTTATTTGAGTTATTTAACTTGAAATTTCTATATCAGCACACATAAATTTCTAAGAGCGAGTAGAAAAGGGTCTTCTAATTTTGCCGGGAAAGATATTTTCACATTATTTTCTGAGTTTTTTAACATGCCAGAATCGACACGTGACCGACGGCTTTACTTTCACTCTGAAATAAGTTGTGCTAGGGATTTTTATCGCTCAAGAAAAATCCATCAAATCCGTCTGGATTTGAAGCCGCAAACAACGGATTTTGAGGTGAGAACTTTACCTCAAGACCAACGAGGTCAACTGCTAGGTTATTGATAACAGTTTATATCTATTTCCAACAGTCATAATTACAAACGAAAACGTTCCCTTTGAAACGGCTCTCAAGAAACCGTCAAATCTATTTTTTTTAAATATAAAATTAACTTTTCTTCGTGTTTATTTGACAACGACGCTATACGATGAAATAAATTTCTTCACAGAAATACTAAGTATCTTTTAAAATAACAAATTTAATAATATACATTTTCAGGTTTTGTTAGGAATCAAACCCAGGTCTCCTAGCTCAGTGTGTAGACGTGCCATCAACTGAGTTTTAGATGTAGGACAAGAACGAACCTCTATAGAGTCAAGATCTAGCCATGAAAAAATAATTACTATCGTTGGGTAGTCTTGACGTACCCTACATGTTCCAGATGTCCTTTAAATAAGAGTTTTAATTTTCTAAAAAAATATTAAACTCATTATAATGGTTAATTAGAAACGAGTTTTCTTACTTTATGAGCTTATAAGTTTAATCTTAATGATGCGAGATTATACTTAATTAAAAATGGAAGGAAACTACTTAGTTAAAACCGAATAAGTCGGCCCTTTCCAAATCGTCTTGGCTCTGCCTTGTAGATTAGAGAGAGAGAGAGAGAGATATGAAGTTAACATCACATAATGAGGTTGAGAAGGTTTCCACTTTGACCTTAGCGCCGGAAGGAGAAGGTAATAATTAAACTTAATAACATTTTCTATAACCGAAGCTTTGATAGCTCTAATACAATTTTATTAAGAATGGACATATTTGAGCTATACAACGTTACTAGATCCACTTTCACGCATTCATACGTCAAGACATGTGATATGCAAATGTCACTATATATTAGTGTCAGTTATACCTATATAATAGAAGTAATAATATAATGGCTGCGTTATCTGATAGCTCAAGATATTAATTAATCGCTAATACGTAGTTGACAATTTCTGCACATCCCTCACAGACTATGCCTTAAAATATGAGTGAAGAATGACCTTGGGCACAGAACGATTCTTGGATAGCTTAGTAGTAAGAACAATGACGTATTATGCCAAATGTTCCAAGATCGATTACCGTGTCAAGATCATTTTTTAAATTTAAAATATATGATATATTAAAATATTATTAATGTTGACCGCAAAAAACATGTTTGTATTTTCTAAAAGGTTTTTCAAATGTTCATTAGTAAGAAAATCAATGAAGGGATTATTCTGTTTAGTCTCAATCTGCGTCTATGTAAACAGGCCTATGCGTGATTTGCTTTCGTACACACATAAATACGTTTTTTATTTCACTTAGGTTAGGTATTTAAGGTAGGTCCGTTTGTAAGAAGTGAAGTAAAATAATACATTACCAAGCATATAAACACTCGTCAAATCATCAAATAAAATCAAAATGGTTTTGTTTGATAATATTATATAGTTTCTATTTCATCAAAACATTAAAAAAAAAATTAATATTTTAGTCATGTTTTTATTGAGCTATGATGGTATTAAATAATAGTTATTCTTTCTCGTAACAAATTAGTTAAACTATTTATAAATTAATGTATATCTTTACTTTATCGAACAGTGAATTTATTTTGCCAATAAAAAATTTGATGTTATCTGGTCAATTTAACACATTTATCTTGGCCAAAATCAAATTTTCAAAACAAAAGTGAAGTATTAGAAAGCACTATTCAATATTTTAAAAGCTTTTATTATTTTCTTATCAGAAAATAATATTAAAATTAATTAAGCTATCATATATTTATGGGACCAATTCATATCTCGGCTTACAATCTAAGATTGATCAGTCTTTGGGGTCATGTAGTATTTAAAGATAAAAATAATAGGTTTGTATCATCCAAATTAATTAAATAATTGTCTAGAGAAATAATTAATTTGGTTGACAGAAACTTATTTATGGAAGAAAGCTGCTAAATATCTTATAATTGACTTTATATTTTGTCGTAAGATGATAGTGCCGTATGAGCTATAATCATTTAGGAGAGTTTTTATGTTCTTTTTTGCTACTTTTAACTGGTTATAAGCGTGTGCTTATTCTTTATTCATGCATACGGTTTTACTTAGACTAATAACATTTTAAATCATGTTTATTTAAGATTACGTTAATCAGACTCATTTTGTTATAAATAACAATTTATCGTTACTTATGGAATCAAGTTTCTGCCTGAATTTCCGGGTACGTCCTGTCGAACGCTTCGTTTACGTAAATACAACTTCTTAAAACACGGTTATTGTAATTTACTTCTCATATCAAGAGGAAGTATTGTAATTGTGAAAATTTTTGACCTCGCGATTCTGATAAATCTTTACGTTTTTTGTATGTCCGGAACAAAAAATTCGACTTTAAAATTCTGTCTGTCTCCAAGTCTGTCTGTTTGTCACCTGCCAGAGATCTTAAACGGTTTGATGGATTTGGTTCAAACTTGATTTTTTGGGCGATACCTTAGGATCGTTTTTATTTGTTCCCCTAGCCCATGGACAAGGTATAAATCAAACCCACAACCTCCAGGTTAAAATGTCTGCACTCGTTGGGTGAGCTTGAGTCCTCAACATAGAGTTCGCTACATGCAATTTCTAGTAACAACATCGCTATCGCCAGGCCTCCACCGTGGTTCTGATTCCACGTTAAACTGTAGGTCTTTCATTCCATCTCACAATCACCCTACCATTACACATTAGCGTAAGTGCGTATAGCCCGAATGGGTAGTAAGACGCGGTGCTAATAATCATAATAATAACATCGCTATCAAGCATACATTAAAATAAAAAGTTCCTTTTAAATATGTATTTACAAGAGAACAGAAAAAAGTGCCTTCTAGTGTCACTAAACCGGCTTCCACAAAACTAGGTTGAGGTAGTGGAGCCATTCCCTTCCCATAAACCAACCCCAAAAAGAGCTACAGATTACAAAGAAAACCTAGAATACTACTGTAATATTATTTTACCAAGCAAGTATTGGCAAATAGTCTAATTTGTAAACAATCTTCAAATACCATTGGCTAACTAGCTAGGTACTTGTTGAAAAGGTTTGTTTAATGATTGGGGGTGTGTATGGGAGATGGGGTGGTACCCTAACTAATGTGTTCAGACAGCCACCCTTTTACAACGGACAATTTGAAAGTGAGTTGTTTCTTTTGGAAGTGCTGTTATCAATGAGAACAGCAACTAGCACTCCCAAGTGTCCGAGGACTCAACTTGGCTCAAGACGCGCAGCGAAACCCCTTAAGGCTGAGTGTCTGATGTGTACCTTGTTTGTGGCCTAGCCCTAAAATTAAAGGTAGTTTAATATTTTTTTTTTTTTTTCAAAAAAAATCATTTAACAGTAGTTTAATGAGTTTGTTTTTGGTTGGTTTTCCTAAAACAAATTAATTTAATGTTAGTTTACTTATGATGAATTCTAGAATGTTTGAAATATTTCAAAAATTAACCTTAAGAACGAGTTCAAATTAGGTATCTGGGATTAGTTTTTAATGATAAATATAAGAATATAATTTAATTTTACATTCATTTAGGGATAGTTGGCAAATAATATATATATTTTTTGCAAATTTTTACATCATATATGAGAAAGTTGATAGGATTATGTCTTGCCGTTTATTTTATGTTGATTTGCGAAGCTTCAACCGAGACCAATTTTAAAATTAAAAAGAAATTCGAAGCCAATATGATTTTATTTGTTCATTAAATAATTAGTTTGACTAAAATTTTATTTTTGTTGTCGTTGCGAGTTAAAAAAAAAATTCTTTACATCCGTTTTACTCTCGTATTTCCAAATCGGAGTGTATTTTTCTCTTTCCTGTTCATCAAACTCATAGCTCGTCTCCCAACAGCTCCAGATGGCGGTTAGCTGTTTAAGTTAGATTAATATTCGGCACGCAAGCTACTGCTGGCATCTAGGTTCGCTTCTCGGTACTAGATTGATGGTTTCTTGTGTATTCTGAAACGGTGAAACCTCCCCCCTTACCACCTTCATACTAACCCTTTTCACCCCCCACCCCCACCTTATCAACCCCATTCGTGATGACTGGCTCTGATGACAATATTATACGGATGTTTCAGAGGAACAACCTACTATATCCAATCAAAACCTTCACGGAATGAAACGGTTCCAAGTAAACAAAATATTGCGTTTCATTTTATTATTAGATTTCATAAAAAATCTTTGAAAAAAATTAATGATCATAAATATCAAAAATATTTTTAGATTCTTGATTTCAACTAATGAGGTCAGGATTGAGTTGACAACCTTAGTTTTCACCTTTAATACCGTAATGCATAAAATTTAAATAAGGGCAAATTATTTAACTGTCTAATTGATTGTCTTGTAAAATATTAATTTCAATAACTTAAGTACAAACAATGAAAGCAATATATTCTGTGAAAAAAAGAGAATAAATTAACATATGTTAAAATCAAAAGCTTACACAATCTTTTCCATATTAGTTTGAAACGTTGTATTTTGCTAACCAATATATTTATGTTTGCTTCATTAATGGTCTTCAACAGCACCTAAGATAGATGCACCCAAGTCTAAAGCAAGATGGTTTTTTACCGTTGATTTCATACAGTCCTTTGTGACAAGTATCTCGAAATATTATTGACCTCAAAAAATCACATCATGACGGGAAAAAGGTTTTATTTTTTCATGTCAGCGTACCACCAAAATCAAATTCGCGTGCCACCCGGCGATTGATTTTCCATCGCTGGTCAAGTATTTAAAATAGGGCGATATTACCATGACCAAATTTCCTTTTATAGAAAATTTCACTCTCGGTATTTTTGGCTAAATTAACTATTTCGTTTACCTTTTATAATATTTTATTTATAAATAATATTATCTAATTAAAATATTTAAAAAGTTTGGTTAACTCATTGAAAAATCAAGGAACACGGAAAGTGAAACTTGGAATATATACTTAGGGAGATTTAAAATATTATGTACGCAGGTAGTTTTTTATTTTAAAAATCCACCACACACGTGAACCTCACACCTTTGACTCCGTGACCACCAGTGTAGGTATTTCGAAAAGTAAGAAAAAACAGAAGCCAAAACTTGGCATAAGCTAACGTAACGATGAAACATTAAGTTGGACCCTCGGCCGTCTTCATTTTTACTTTTTTGTGTGTTGCAGGCTTGGCATCCTAAACCACGGGACCACAGATATGAGTAGCTCCAAATCCAAAAAACACATAAAATTGAAACTTGGAATATTTACTCACTAAACCCTCAAAGTGTGTTTCTCTGGCCTATTAAAAAAGAAAAAAAATCATTATTGTTAGCTCGTTGCCTAAGACTGTGTGAACACTGGTACCTGTAACTTTAAAAGAAATGAAACTAGACAGATTAAACTTTGACATAAGTACTTCAGGGAACCTACAAGAGCGTTTGAACACTTATCGCCTCATATTCCAAAATAACTATAGATACAGAAAGTGAAAATTCGGCATGGACTTTGGGTCGCCTTAGTTTGTGCTTTGATATAATATTGCGTTCCTGACTTGTTAAATCACTTGATCACCGATGCGGGTAGCTCCAAAACCAATAGGCCTAGACCTAAAAATTGAAACAGGTCCTACTACGTAGTTTAAGATATAATCATTTATATGTGGATTTCAGTTTTTTTTTTTTTTAACTTTTACATTTAATATGAACCTAAAGAGTTGAATCACAACGATCACATGTTGGTTCTGTTAGTAAGGTATCTAATAACTGTTTCCTGGAGGTGTGTGTCGTTTAACATAGTAGCGATTTGTTTTATTTCGAAAATTATCACTAAGAATAAAAATCTCAGCCTTAAGGCGGGAAAGAAGGAAATACGAGAAAAGAGCAGTGTTATGCAGTTTTTATATGAAAACATTTATTTTCTGGTACAAAATAGATCAAATATTTCTCCAGTAGAAACAAGAGATTAATTTTCTTAACAAGGTAAAATATATATTTCTTGAATATCTGACAAGAGTGTCCTATAATTTAATGACAACTTTATTCTCTTCTTTTAAAAATTGTATCGTCTAATGCCGCTATGTTAATGACAGACATTCAACAATTGTGCTCAAAATGTGAATACAATTATACTTTTGTATTTCTACCAGAGAAATATTTGATTTAGTTTTGCCAAAAACATGTTTTTCTTTAAAAACTGCAAAAACACTCACCTTTTTGCCTCCCTTAAATTCTACCTTGAATCAAAATATATTTAAAGGGATTGCTTACTTCACGGGCCAAATACTTGCAGCTAGTATTAAATACTTACCCATACGCTGTAATTTAGTCTAATTCATCATTCTCGCAATATACTGAATTGCAGATGACGGGGAGAAATTTGTTCGAATCCCAGCTGAGTCTACTGAGTCATTTTCCCCCAAATCTTTTCCTAATCCTAATCCACGCGAACGTGGGCACTTTTCCTCAAATTTTGACTTATCTTCATCCCTCATCCAGTAGTGTATAAGTGCGAATAACCTTTACAGGCGCAAGCAAAAATACACAATAGTTTTACTAGATTAAAAAGATATCACACAATAAGAAATATTTTTCATTTGTTAAATGTATAGCTCAGATAATATTTTTAATGATAATTCATCTATTTGAAAAGCGTAATAATTTTAAACGCTCTAGCTCCATATTCTAAACCAAAGATTTACTTATGACTTAAAGGCTTTATCTAAATAGTTTTAAAATCAAAACGAAATATTAAATATACAAGTTTTTCTTCAAATAAAATATGCCATCATATAATTTCTAATAAGAATCTAGGTTTTCCTATATAGAAATAAACCCCTTAAACAAAGTGAGAGTTTTTAAAAATCTTTTTCTCTAATCTTTCTAAATTTTTGTGGTCCTAATGGTGTCATTAACTCGACTAATGCTTGTCACTTTTCCTTTAAGCTAATGGAGTTGTCTCACTAAAGAAGAAAAAGAGTCCCAATCAATCCTCATTCTTGGCCCATTTGACACGTCTTGTTCAAAAGAATAATCCTTCACCATTAACTAGTAAATTTGTAGAACAATTTAAAAAAAATAATTGCAAATATCTTTAGTTAAAAAGCGCAAAAATATTTTATTTTTACTTTATACATCTCTTATTAATTTTATATATCTATATAAGTATTAAATAGTATATTTAAATTAATAGAGCGATTAGAAATTATTTCAAAAATTCTTAGTATGAACCGCAAGTAGGAAAATTTGTTCCTTTTTTATTTTTGAATCGGATACAAACGAAAACTGATTTCCATATCTTAACCATCTTCAAAAAACGGATACTGTCATTTTATTAGCAACGCGTCTTATTATACTTTAGGGCAGAACGCATACCTACTAATTACGCTAATGTGCTAGGGATGAGAAATGTTTAGTTTAGAGGAACTTAACCCAAATTTTCGTGTAGAGGTAGTGGCGTACTGCTTAAGGTGCGGTCGAATAGCTACTAATGCACAAAATAAATGACAGATTTGCGACCGAGATTTCAGATGAACCAATAATGATATATTTTTGAATTTTTTTATTATGATTGTATGGACACTTTTCTAAATTAATATTGAATTATATAATTAATATTTTATGCATATATTTTTTAAATTAACTCAAAAAACGTATTTTTGAAAATGGTTGGATTTAAAAAGAACAAAAACATACCATCTTAAGTTTTGAGTGTAATTTACAAATATAATAGTTCTAATCACGTAAACCTATTCCCTCGGCTAGAAATCGGTCATTAGTTACATAAATGTAGATTTTACAAGATAGGGTTGGAAACCCCCACCACACCTACTCGAACCTAGAGAAAGGTGAAGTTTCTCGGTATAACCCGAGACTCAGTTGGGAGTAATCCCATTGTTTGCTTTACAGGACAACACTAATAGCCTTGAAACCTTTCCAGAATACCAGTTAGAATATTTCAGTTGTATTATTTTTTTCTGAGTCTTAAAAAAATAAAATCTTTGCAAGCTAGAAAGTGAAGTTTTATCAACATTATTTTATAAAATATATATAAAATATTTATTTTCCAATGGGGATTTTTAACGTATAATTTATTAAAACAAGGATTATATCAGCACATGACTTACAACCTAACTTTTAAATATGACATACTTAATAGTTTACTAAAGTTAAATAACCGACTTTACCTGGAATCGAAACTGGGACCCTTAGTATCGTAAGCACACGTGCTATCGACCTAACTAAAATGTAGATTAAAATTAATGAGAAACGTCCTACGTAAAATATGATAAGCCACTTTAAATAAATGTAAAAAAAAATAATATAACGATCAAAGAATAACTGTGGTAAAATATTATTCAATACCAAAATTGGATTCAATTTGAATGATGATGATGATTCTTGACACAAAGTATTAAATTATTTACATTTTTTTGTATTGAGGAGTGAATATTTTTCTAAAAAACACATTTATTTTTATGCTTCTTTAATAATAAACTTTTTTGGGGTTAACGTAGCCTTTTGAATTGTTCGTAAATTATATGCTATTAAGTAAACCAGGGTTGGATTGAGCTTCCAAAAGGGCGTGGAGCTTTTTATTTTAGAGGGCATAAAATATTTTGAAGAACCCAAAAATATTTACCTATGTACTGTAAAATAACTATAGGAGTGCTGGTAGAGTTCAATAATATTCATTAATAATAAATATTAATAGTTACTGCAAGAACTTCTAAAATATTTATATATATTTTTTCCCCCATGTTGCTCAAAATAATGTTTAATATTGTGGATTTCATAAGTTATTTTTGATACAAAAAAAAGTATAAAGAAAAATGCATGGGCTTGGTGAATTTTATTTCACAAAAGTGAAAAAACATCTAGAATTTAAGGAATATACTATACAATATATTATACTATATCCTTGGCAAGGATCCTCGGAATATTTGGATACTGCCTCGTCTCAACAACATTCGTCCTGAGCATACTGGTTCGTCTAGGAGAAAAGGAAGCGTAAACATCACAAACCCAATTACCTCAACTAAACCTGACTTGTATCAGCGCTGAATACAAGTCCCTTTAAAGCAACACATTCCAAAATTAATTTTAATTTTCACGCCAAGAACAACTTTTTTAAATTTTAAAATTATTAAATGAATTAAACTTTACATATTCAACTACTGAGATCGTAACACAACTACCTCCCTCTCCCTGGAATAAGTTTTGATCACAACGTTCTCTCTATCACCATTTTTCATTTCTATAATTAACTTAGTGTGACAAGTAATATTAAATGGACACTACACGTATTATTATGTTATGAATGGGATTTAATACAGTTTCCTTTCCTTAATATAATTATTAATATCTTCACATCACTCAACGAAAGTACTGTTTACTTGTCTTATGGACAAAAAAATATATATGGTAGTCGAAAGGTTAGAAAAAGATGAGTTTTGGAAAATTGAAATAGAATCAAAATTAACTAGATTTTATTTAAATTATATATTGTCAGAGCTAATGAATCCTAAGCACAATATATCAATGAAAATACGAAATCCAGGATATATTTTGAATTCACATAAGTCTAAAACACAGTAGCCAAAGATTTCGTAAACAAAGGAGTTGTATAGATTTTTATTCTTTATTTTAAACACTCACTAAAATACCATTGTTGATTAAAAATGTATAATATTGTAATATATTGAAAAAATGTATTTTATTGTAATGGCTACTAGATAGTTACCCTCTTCTGTGGCGTAGTTGGCTAACGCGCTTGTCGTGTTGAGCCCGACTGCTGAGGACGGGGAGATCGAGGTTCGAATCTCGGCCGGGTGAACTGGGGGTGGTTTTTCCTAAATGGTTATCCACTCTCCCTCCACGCAAATGCGGGTTCACTTCCTTTAATTCAACCTTCCCAATTCCTAATCCATTTGTGTAATTAGTACGTAAGCGTATAACCCGAACGGGTAGTAAGACGCGGTGCTAAAAAAAAATACTTGATAGTTCTACATAGTGCTATGTTCCGGCCATAAAAGAAACTGAAGATATAAACTATTGTAATGACTAACGCTGAGATTTTTATGTAGTATCATATAACAAAATATATAAGTAAATATGTAATAATATTCAAGGAAATATGTATACAAATATGTAGATTCATTAAAAATCTAACATCATATAAAACAAATATTTTACCAAGCACACAACATTTACCTTATTTAAACTCTGAATGACACATACATTGATGGATTACTTGTACATTGGTGTGAATTTCAATTCTTTCTGTGGTCATTGATTGCCGCTTGTCCGACAGAATATGCTTGTAGGTGAACAATGTATTTTCCACGTCACAGTATGTCACTGGGGCGTATTTCATCAGAAGAATATTCTCAGGAGAATTTTCTCAGGAGAAATGTTCTCAAGGGTATCTCCATTCAATTAATATGCTGGGTTTCTTTTTAGCATTGCCTGAAACTTTGTAGAAACACTTTCACAGCATTTAGATTTGAAATGGTGCTTTCTATGATATCGATAGATCCTTGTAGTGGAAATCCAGAAGTTTCCAACTGTTTAATAATCTCAGGAAGCCAACAGAAATTTCCTGGTGTATGCAGTTGAACATGCCACTTTTGGTTCAATGAATGAGCTGTGAGATTCACATACAGATATCACACACTCAGGGGCGAACTTATCTACTACTGAGTTTACAACTCCAAATTGTTCATAGTAGAAGTTTGCTGTTTTATCCATGTTCCTCATCTTGTTAGAACTAATTGCTGGGTCAACGGCACATCAAACAAGAATTAGTAAGTTTTTTGACTTGATGAGAGACTTTCACATATAAGTCAAGTTTTTTTCGTCACATAAACTAATCTATTTATTTATAAAGACTGGACTCTAATGTATTCCACAACACGATGTGGTCCATGGGCCAAACTTGTAAGATGGATCATATCAGGATATAACAACTCAAAGAACTTGCGATTTTAATTATATACGCCATGGCAACTGAATATAGCACCAGGACCTTCTCTACGTGAGCCCATCTAGACTACAAACCTTTAAATTCATCATTCACTAATTTTACAACATGAAACGTATGTTCCAGCACTTCTCAGTAAATCAAATATGGTTTGTAAATATCCTTAGGATCTATTTTACCTACCACAAGGTTCATAACAAAATGACCCTAAACATCCATTATTTCACCACAGAGACCCATATGATGGAATATCTTATGTAATTTATTATTCTTTCCGCCGTTTCTTCATAATATATATGAAGATAATTCTTTCTGAGTATTGATTGATCAGGAATTTGTCACTTTCATTACTGTCACAAGAAGGATGCAAATTCAAGTACTTAGAATTTAAAACATGGGATGTTTGCAGCGACCATTGCACTACACAAGTCCTTACATAATTAGTTTCTTTAACTGGAAGGAAGACACCGTCATCTTTATTAAATTAAAAAAAAGGATTCTTCGAATAACTCAGATTTTTCTTTCGTACGAAGTGTGCGCCACACATGTTGCTCCAATTGTGATTTCACGGAACATACAATTTTTTGTTACAAGCTTGACACATTACATCCAATTGTGATTTCACGGAACATCCCATTTTTTTTTGTTACAAGCTTGACACATTACAAATTTACCGTCGGTTTTGAAGGAGTCGTTAATCCCAGCCCTTTACTTTAATTTACTAGTCTGCAAGAATCGGCTGGTGTCATTGTGAAAAAAAAAAAGATGGTAGCTTACTGTTAGACTTTCACTTTCAACTGGTCATGTGATACTAAAATCATTGGGGGATATTACAAGATAAGAATGTAAGTCATTGGACTAGTGTGTTGAAGGGGAGGGAGGTTCCAGACCGAAATTACTTATCCGTTTGCCAAATTCTTTAAAAAATGCATCAAAAGGTTCATTGTGAAGAGAGAAGGTATATACTTAGTGGGAAAAAACTTGATTACCCGAGTTTGATTTTACCCTTTTAAATAGGTCATTGAAAAATTCCTTTCAGCTGATTTATACAAACCAAACCAAACCAAATCAAACCATGTTTAAATTTTCAACAAATTTGCAATTAGAGTTAATATATATTAAAACATCACAAAGTAGGTAGATTTATGTAAAATCACTTGAAACATATAAACATGTCAAAAGAGAAAACTACATAAAATGATAATCAAATAAAATTTGATTTTCATTTTATATTTACCCTAATATGGTGGTTCGTTGAGATTTCTACTTTCTAAGGATCTAAATGGCAAGGAATAAAATATGTATTTACATAGAAATCCCAGCTCTAGTAATGATTTCCAGAGTTTTGTAGCTTTACTCTTTTCCTACAATACTATTAAGTATTTGATTGTAATGGCTACTATATCTTTCTATATAATTGTGTTATGTTCCTATTATCTATTGCAATAAGAGACAAACACGTTAGTAAATTGGGCAACTAGACCATTCTTCTCCAAAATTTGATCAACATTAACGCTTTCTAGTAAAAGCTATGTTAAAATGTGTATTTTTTACACAATGGGGGAATTAAGAATTAACTCAAGTCCAAAGCTACAATAAAAACTTTTACATCGGTCCGAGAAGTGTATAATGTAAAAAAAACTTATTCCGCTGGTAGTTCAGGGGGTGTAGGATAGCTACCCCCTAAAAAATCTCTTTCCTACCAAATGCCCCCCTCCCCCAGTAAAAAATTAAATCCTACATACGTGCTTAGCTCACACCGTTTTGAGAGTAGCTCCTGAATATACTGTGTACTTTTATCAAATGAGGAATAGCCTACATGAATAGAAGCTACACCTTTATTTTTATTAATTTATCTACACTCTAGAATCATTGTTTCCCAAACTGGTTGAATGGCGTACTACCTAAACAATTTCCATATTTTGGAGTACCACCAAGATAGTGCTGAATATTTTAATATTTAGCTAAATTTTAATGGTGCATATAATGACACCACACCATTTATAGATTAACCCTTTTTATTTACCAGTATTTAACATGTATACTTAATCAATACGGATAATAGGGTACACGTATCAAAAAAATATAAAAATACTTATATTTACCCCTCCAACAACCTGTTTAAATCTATTTTCTCTTTGGTTTTACTTTGTCCTAATTTATTTATGGTATTTGATGAGACATTATATTTTTACAACTTGAATTTTCTTGTTGTTTTTGGCTTCTCATTGCGTACTACCTGGAATAATTGTATGTACCACTGGTATTACGCGTATCATCTTTTGGGAACTGCTGCTTTAGATAATTGAGCCGAATACTTAGCACTAATCTACTAAGCCAATTGTTTAATTCCCGTTGGGAGAGTAATACTTATTATATTTTAATTAATTTATAGCCTCGACGTTTGTCCTAGGATTACGCTAGTTTGTGAGCCGTGTGCTTATATAGTCACTTTCCAACGAAGGTATTCAGAAAGGGCACGATAAATAAATATTCAACTATAATTTAAAAAAGTTTCTAACTCATTTGCTAATATAACCAATTTTCAGCATGTTTAGAAACTGCATGAATAACTTTCCAATTTATTTAAAAAATCTAGAGAATCATTATATTATACAATTAGTAACAAATTTGTTTTTCAAACTACATATCAATAAGCAATAGACATATAATATGTTTTCATTAAACGCAGATTTAAAACTATTTCAATTTACTAGAAAAATAAAACAGTTTTATATGTAGTGTATATTAGAAACTAGCAATCCCAAACGGCGTTGCCAGTGATTCTTCAAAAATTTGTTAAAAATAGGCTAACTAAGAAGCTAATTATAAATTTAAAAATCCGGCTTCGGGGTGCATTCGGACCCCCTTCCGTCCACCTATGTTAAAAATTTCAGATCTCCGCGTGCCGTAGATTTGGCTGGGCATCGCACACGTACGCACGCACTCCCCCCCCCTCCCCACACACACACACAGGGAAACACTTCCTTTTATTATTATATATAGGAACAAAGCTTATTCAATGTAGCCTTCATTCAAACACTTTGTGAACCTAAAACTTCAGGTAGAGGCGGCCGACCGGTCTCTGCTTTGTTTGTCATTCAGAATACAGAAAACCAATCGACCAAAAGAGTAATACGCCAGGGTAGGGAAAGTAATAGAGTGGAAGGTAGTTATTATTATTATTAGCACCGCGTCTTACTACCCATTCGGGTTATACGCACTTACGCTAATGTGTAATGGTAGGGTGATTGTGAGATGAAATGAAGGACCTACAGTTTAACGTGGAATCCGAACCACGGTGGAGGCCTGGTATTCCCATATTCACAAGATGTCTTGTCAGAGGTGAAGGAAGGGTTTGGTAATCAGATAAATCTTTGCCGGGACCGAGGATTGAACCCCGGCCGTCAGCATAGAAGTCTGACACCTTACCCCTAGACCACCAGGTCACCTGGAAGGTAGTTAATTACCTCTCCTCAAACAAGTACTCAGTTCGAGAAGGAAGATAAGACCCAAAAGGGTATTTGCTCTTCTATTCTGCCGCACCTTAATTTATTATATCCATGTTTGTAACATATTTTAAACATGTGATACTTGTATTTTAGACTTTTCGTCAACCAATTGGTTTAATTTAGTTGATGATGTTATATTGATTTATTGAAAATGTTCATATATGACAATTTGTTGTTCATCAGAAGTAAATTATAATCAATCATTTTGAATTTTAATGTCACTTAATACATCTATCAGTTTTGAAACTATCTAATTCATTAAATCAATAAATTCTTTATATTTTTTTATGGTATTTACAGAGCTTTCTATCCAAGCCTTAATTTTAATTATTACCACTCCTTGCTTTAAACTACTTTAGAATGTTTTCTAAAATGTTAAATATGTATTAGGTAAGACTTAATTTAGTTGTGTTTTCTACACATCTTTTTCGATAACCTGTCTGCCTAGTGAACTAAGGGTCTTAGTTTCCATTCGCGGCATGGATGAAAAAAAACTCATTGGTATGATGTAGATTTCCCCCTGTCACAGTTTTTAATTAATGGCTGGGGACTGGGTGTTGTATTTTTTCTAGATTTAAGTATGCTGATATAATCAATACGTTCGGAAAGTTCTCGTTAAATACATCAAATAAAATACAAAAACATTTTTAATAAATTTATGTTTTTAAGTGTTTATGATATCCTATTAAATTTTATTTTTTTATGTTTGTATCTTGGAATGACGGCAGCTGAAATTTTCTCAAGGTTGACCGCGTAAACATATGTTTTTATTTTCTAAAATTTTCCTTTTTTACCGGAATCCTACTATACCTGTATATAAATCGAACCACCCACAAACAACGATCCATACAATCTTATATTCCAATTCAAATTGATTTGAAGGGGAGTTTTCAGAGTCCAAATTTGGTCGTCATCAGAACCATTCGTTGACGAATACCTTTGGTTAGTCCCCTATATGAATTAGGCCTCTGATCACACACAAATAGCTTGTGTATATTATATTGACCGTTTGCAATTTTGTCTGTCTGTCTGGTTACTCCGCGATTCCTACCAATTGCAGGGACCAAATTTAACAAAACTTGACAGGAACATTATGTGAAGCTAGGCCAAATGAAGTGTTGCGTGGTTTTTTAAAATCTGGTTATCTTTTTTTTTTAATATAGACCACTCAAATAGTCTTTTGTTCAATAGCTAATCTAAAGTAACTTTGATTTAAAATATTAATCAATAGATTTAGAAACTTTGGCATATTTTTTTAAACCAGTCTGGATGTGCTTCTTATGCACAAAGAAAACTGGATTGGACACATCCTTAGGAGGATTTGTCTTCTACACGACGTCACAGAAGGAAAGGTTGAGGGGGAAAAGGAATTTAGGAAGCAGAAGGAATGAAGATCCAAATATTGGATGACTTGAAGGAAAGAAGAAAATTCTGGGAGCTTAAGGAGAAGGCAGAGTACAGGAAGCATTGGTGATCTAAGTTCAATGACAAAAGGAATGGACCTGTCGTAAGATAGCACACACAATAATAATAATAATTTATTATTATTATTGTCTGACATCTTAAACAATGCGATTAACGGTTATTCTCTATAAATATAATGTACTATTGGAAACACTGATAATTTATTTTCTATCTAATTTAATCTCCACGATGAAAAAATATCAACTTTTAAATACAAGGAGAAATTATTGGAGATATTTATGCTTGTAAATACAAAGATAAATCTTAAGACTGTAGTAATTATAAGACCATGATATAATTCCATGGAGGGTGCGCGGTCAACTGTTTACAAAACTGCTATTTGTAATTATTTTTACTTTATATCCACACCTCAAAGAGAAAGTATTGTGATCGTTAAAAATAATCAAATACGAGATTTGGATAAATGTCAATGTTTCATGACTCACTGAAAAAAAAGTTGTTTTAGTGAAGCCGTCTCTTTATCCGACTGTATGACGGGAGAGAGAGAGAGCCTAAACTACTTTACCGATTGTGCTAAAATTTGGTATCTGCGGTTTTTATAAAGTCCCCCCAAGAGGTTTTTAGAATTAGTTATTCAATCCTAAATTTAAGAGTAGTTTAATGTATGACAAAAAGAGAAAAAGAAAATAGATTTTTTCGAAATTTGCTTGAACGATTTTGATTAAATTTAATGTAGGCTATAGACATTGTTTTTCACTATAAACATGTGGTCACTTCTAATTTTATAATGGTAATTACTTTGAGGGTACTTTTCATAGGGGACATTTTTACTATTTTGATCATTTCTCGCAAATATTTGAGATACAAAATAACTTTTCACTGTAAAATAATTATTCTATTAAAGATAATCATCTTTAACTTGGAATACATATTTTTATTAAACCAATAGTTTCTAGCTATAGGCTGTAACAATTTTTTTAGTTCCTAATGCTATTTTGTAAATAACATGATTTCAATTCAATGTAATAGTAAAATAATTTCTTGTTAGTGTCTTAGATAAGAGTATGTATATTTAAAAAAAAACATGTGTTAAATTATTATTATTTTTAGCATGACAGGAATATATAAAATGGTGAAACCTTAAAAATAAAAATTAAATATTAAGATATACTATAAAATATCTGATGATCTGATGTAAACTCCCTCACTAAGAATACATGAAATATTATTTCAGTATTTCCTTATTCGTATTACGTTCATGAATACGTGTTTTTTTTGGTAGTAAACATAACATAACAAGTTTGTCTTGTCTGATGCTAATATATATTTACAAGCTTGGACTGGCCCGCCAGCCCTCGGGCCGGTGCGCCCTCAGTTTTTTTCAAGTTTGCGCCCTTTGCTCAGACTCAATTATTATTATTATTATTATTATTATTATTATTATTAGCACCCGTCTTACTATCCGTTCGGGTTACACGCACTTACGCTAATGTGTAATGGTAGGGTGATTGCGAGATGAAATGGAGGACCTACAGTTTAACGTGGGATACGAACCACGGTGGAGGATTGTCATTCCACACATTCACAAGTTGTAATTAATACAAGTCTTGTCAGAGGTGAAGGAAAGATTTGGTACTCAGATAAATCCGTGCCGGACCGAGGATTGAACCCCGGACCCCAGCACAGAAGTCGACACCTTACACCTAGACCACCAGGTCGCCAAAGAATTAAGAACATTCATGTTATCAGAGAACAAAAACTATTGTTGATTGCTAAGTTTAGTCAGTAGGGAGAGCCTTAAAGTTTGTACCCACATAACCTTACTGGGATCGTAAAATAACCCTCTCCCTGAAATAAGTTTTGATCACAACGTTCTCTCTCGTGCCTTTCCTTTTCTAATTTCCCTAATTAACTTATTTTGACTAGTAATATTTAGATCAACATCAAACCTATTATATTATAAATGGGTTTTATAACAGCGTCCTTCCTTTATTATAATTTGGATATGTAAAATTGAATACATTTAATAATTTCAAAATTTAAAATTTTTGGAAGCTTGGTGTGAAAATGAAGTAAATGTGTGCTGCTTTGAAGAGACTTTATTTGGCGCTGAACGAGTCAGGTTAAGTTGAGGTAATTGGGTGTGTGATGTCTACTCTTTCTTATCTCCGAGATAAACCCAGTTTGCTCAGGACGGATGTTGTTGAGACAGGGCTGTATTCGAATAGTCTGAGGATCCTTGTCACAGATGAAGTATAATATATTTTACATTTCGTTCCATAAATGCTAGATGTTTTGTGAAATAAAATTCACCAACCCCATGGATTTTTCTTTATACTATATTTATTAATAATAACCTATGAATGTCACAAAATTCAACAATGGCTCAAATGCCTGAACCACATAGGGCGAACAAAAATAATTTTATTTTGGAAGTCCTTGCAATAACCACTAATATTTATTATTAATGAATATTATTGGATTCCAACAGCACTCCTATAGTTATTTTACAATAAAACGGTAATTTTTTAAGAGTTAGTCATAATATTTTACGCCCTCTGAAAATCCAAGGTCTTCGCCCTTTTGGAGGGCCCAGTCTGACCCTGGATATTGATAACGTTTTTGCTTCACTTTTACATTCCTGGGTGTATAATTCTCAACTGACAACGCATAAGCCTTTTTACACACCTCCCTTTAAGATACATAGCAAGGGTCCTAGTTATATTTCATACAACTCAACCTTTTATTAATGTATAGACATATATGTGAACGAATATTGCTATGACAACTTGCAGTAAAAGATTGTGACAATTCCTCGTCTTTCAGTTTTTTTCTCTTCAGCCCCTTTTCCCCCTAAATGTGTTGTCAAGGATATTACTACAACGAGAATAACTATAGTGGGATTCTGGTAGAAATTGTATTTGAAAAAAATATAAAAATACTTTCTTTAGGTCAATCTGGATAGAATTTTTACTACATTATTAGTTTTATTTTATAGGTATTGATAGTTTTTATCAAAAGTGACAGCTGCAGATCACATAACTTGACGTATAAATATATTTAAAATAATGTTTCAGTAAAGTTTTATAAATGTCCCAAAAGTTCCTTCATATGAAAATTGGAGCTTAAGTAGTTTTTCAAAGTGGCTTTTTTTTTTGTTTTCCCCCCAACTTCTCAAGTTTTATGACATTCCTCTTCCTCTTCATGGTGTGAGCGCATATTAGCCAATAAAAAATATCAACTTTTTTAACTCCTTTTCTTATTCCGTATGTTTTGCAAGGATTCTCTCAACAGTAAAGCTTTTTTTCCCTTTTGTGCGTCACGTATTAATATCCGTCCGGTTCATCCGTATGTTTGCATTAATATAATAAAAATGAGAAAGGTAAAGATCTTGTAAAATGTGCTTGAATTTGCGTAGAGTATGAATAAAACGATCATTTGCCCTTATGCAAAATATTCTGTGTTGAAACTTGTAGTTTATTAAACACAACCATAATGTAGTTACATAGCTTACCAGCAGATTTCAGGCCGTAATAATTTTAGAATGTGCTTCTCAAAATGTATGGAATGGTGACCCAGTTTTTAGAATGACAAACTTTCGCGACCCACGTATCTTTTAATGGAACGGGTATGCGGAAAGGTATGAAGGGGGGTGGATTATTTTTAAGTCTAGTGTTTGGGACATAATGAGTTTCGCTTGATTGGGAAACATATGGAGTGGTTAAACAATCCAATGTAAAAAAAAAAGTTGGACGGGGTGTGAAAATACTTCTTTGAATCAGTGTGGTCTTAATTTAATTTTTTTAATTATATTTAAAGGCCAACGATTTAAAGCTTGAAGTTAAATGTCCAAGAATGCACAGACACAAGATTCGGTTGCCTTATGGTCTAACACGTTACTCTCGCAGTAGACTAGATTGTCGATAACGGGGAGATCGAGGTTCGAATCTTAGTCGGGTATACCAGGCTTTTTTCCAAAATAGTTTTCCACGCACCCTTCTCGCTAATGCGTGTAGATTTCCTATTTATTTAATCTCCCTAATACCTAAAACCATAAGCATAATTAGTACTTAAGCGTATAACCCTAACGGATAGTAAGAGTGATGCTAACATAAAGACAATGAATTCACATATTTTCCAAGTATTAATTTAGGTTTTTTTTCTGGTGAAATTCCTGGTGTTTACCTTGTTTTTTCAAGACAATAAAAATCCCCTGAGTGTATATACGGACGGTGTGTTCTCCTTACCTTGTACACATCGAGCTGACCACAGAACTCGTCGAACTTGTTGTAGAGGTTCTCCAGCATGTTGATGACCATCATAGGTGTGGCAGTGGAGCAGATGAGGTGAACCCCACGATGTCGCTGAACAGCATCGTCACGTTATCGTGAGTCTTGGCTTCGATGGTCTCCCCTGTGTTCACAACACATTGGTCGATATTAAGGGGTGGAAGGGAAGGGGTACCGCCAATTATTATAGGTAATTTTACACTTTTTTTAATAACAAAAAAAAAACACTTTTTGGCCAAAATAGTGTAAATCTTAATTGTTATGTTCAAGTGTACTTTTTCATGTGGACTCACTTCAGTGGCTGCATGGTCTAAGACGTCATTCTAAAATAAACCCCAATAGGAAATTAATAAATCCGTGGACTGAGAGTGGATTCCCCCAAAATTTCCAACCTCCCTCTCCCCGCAAATGGAGTACACTTCCTTTAATACATTCTTCCTCATATCTAACACATTGGCGTAAAAATAATACATGTGTATAACCAAAGTTATAGTTTAAACGTGATGTAAATAAAGAATAAGAATCTCTATAGTTCTTTAATATATTTCAAGGGGTATCAAGAAAACAGGATTTTTATCCTCATTTAAAAATATTGGATTTATTTTTTGCCCCTATAAAATATGTAGAAAATTATATTTAGGCTCAATAAAGTTTTTTGTCATGAAAACTTTCGAATATGGACCTTAACTCGCATTTCATTTCACCCCATCTTAACACTACAGTAAAAATCTATATAATAATAGGTAATATACTAAAACATATTTTATTACACGCCTGGGCTATGTAGGCGCACAACTGTCTGTATCGGATCATATCGGCTCAATACATTTTTTTTATGTTGATGCACACTTGTTCGTTTCGCATTAAATAATCATATTTCTACATTATTTTATATGAAAATGGGTAAACTTAATTGGGAATATTTTTTTGAACAATGCGATAGGCCCACTCCATGATGTTAGTCTACTTTTTAATTGATTTATAATTGAACGACTATATTAATAAATATTTAGAGTGTATGGCAAAAAAAATCTTGGGAAATAATCAGGGCAGATTAAACTGAACCAGTTATTAGAAATAAAAGATAGCACACTACAATTCCTTTAAAACGTTAACCAATACGAAATACAACTAGATCAGACAATGTACAAAAAAGTAAAAGGATAAAACCAAACAATGACGATTCAAAGACTTAATGTCTTTTCACGTTTAAAGATTTACAATCTTCGAGGACGGAGCCAAGAGTTT
This sequence comes from Timema cristinae, assembly GCA_039000515.1. Lineage (NCBI taxonomy): Eukaryota > Metazoa > Arthropoda > Insecta > Phasmatodea > Timematidae > Timema > Timema cristinae. Next base: position 33,053,104 of record JBCFYV010000001.1, on the reverse strand, counting down.
TCGCTAGACAATTGAAAAGTCCAAAATATTAACTTTCGCGATATTTATCAGCGTATGGATTCGATAAGTTGGACCGACTTCAAACCGTTGAACAATTTTACTTTTTTTCTTTTATGTTTCTCTAAGTCTACAAATGGATATCAAAAACTTACTTATCTTTCTAAAGATACAGTTGGAGGAGACTTAAATTAAGAGAAATTAAAATAAATGTATTTGGAGAGACAATAGAAAATTACGTTGTAGAGAAAACCTTCATATTTATGTCGACAATTATATTACATTTCCTCGAATTTTGCATTTCCATTTGGCTAGTCTGTCTGTCGGTCGGTCCAAGATAATATATAGTGTACTGTTACTCTAACTACAAGTTCAGGCAATCAAAACAGTATAATTCGAGCTAGATTAAAAAAAAAAGTAAGACCTACCTCAAAATATCTAACCCCTCTCCCCCTCCTTCACGTCTTAATTTACGTGCCGGGTATACACGTTTAGGGTGTGTGTGTTGTGTGCGTAACCAAAAGGTCAGTTTTTTTGTGCAGTTTTTCCAAAATAAATAAAATATTGCTTCAGTATAAATATATAGTTTAATTTTCTTCAAATGGTGACATCAACAATTGTTAAATATCTTACTCAGTGGCTTTAAACAAGAAACTTTTAAATAAAGATTAAAAGTTGTCATTAAATGTTAGGATACCCTTGACAGATATTTTATAATTGTTGATATCACAACGTGAAACAAATTAATCTCTATTTCTACTGAATAATTATTTGATTTATTTTGACCAAAAAATTTTTTGCTGTAAAAACTACAAAAATACTGCCCTTAACTCGCGTTACTTACACTCCCACCTTAATTATACTTTTAGGGTAGGAATGGTAAAGGTAGAACTAAAAGGAATTGTAACAATATTTAAGGGGCGTGAGACTAGGAAACCACTTGAGTAGAAATAATCCTCAGTAAATCCATCTGGGATTTGAGCTCTGACCACCCCATCCTCAAGTAAACTTAGCTAAATGGGTATGGTCCTTAGTTCGTATACTCACCTGGGTTGGTTTCGACATTATTAAATCAAATTATCAAACACCCTCGACAAGGTTTTGTAATTTGTGGCTTTAAAAAAAACGGTACAGAAACAAACAAAATAACTCAATTATCAGTAATGAACCGTAATCTCTCTCCCGCTCTTAAACATTCTAGTTTTATTAGAATATTTGGGGGATTCTAAAACACTACCTTAAAATTTAAAACACATAATAATAGTAATTATATTTAATATATTATTATTATTATTATTATTATTATTATTATTATTATGATAACATAGTTCGTACACTTTGTATTAATGATCTTGGTGTCCTCCTGGATAACAAACTTTATTTCCACTATCATGTTGACCATGTCATTTCCCAGTCATTGAAATTACTTGGGCTTATTAAATTTATTACTTCATCATTTAAGAAAGTTGACTGTTTTTTATGTCTGTATTACACCCTGGTTAGATCTAAGTTAGAATATGCTACTGTTGCTTGGAATTCCATTAGCTTAACTGACTCTCTTAGGTTAGAAAATGTTCAAAGAAAATTTGTTGCTGCATGCTATGATAAATACTTTAGTAACCGGATTTATTATGTTTATAACAGAATTTGAAACCTATTAGGGCTCCAAACTCTCTTCTCGCGTAGATTTTATTGTGATGCCCTTTTTGTTTTTAATATTTTCAATAACAAAATTTCTTGCAAATTTGCCCTTGATCAGGTAGGCGTTCATATCCCTTCTCGGGCTTCTCGTAATCCTAAATTGTTTTTTCTCGAAAGCTCTTATAAGATTAGCCCTATAGGTCGTTGTATCCATAGCGCCAATTCTAGATTTGTCAAATTCGACTTTTATCATAAAAGGAAAACTAAACTCAGAGAGTTATTTAAGGTTATCCCATATCGATAATTTATCATGTATAGGTTTTGCCTATATTATTTAAACTTACAATATTCTAATCTATTTTTTGCATAATGTTACTATTACGACTGCTTACTATTTAGTTATTTGTCTTTAATGTTACTTTTTATTCTTATTATTAACTACTTTTTTATCTCGTAACTATTCATCAGTATATAACATTATTTATCCATTTTTTGTCTAACATTTTTTCGTATGTAAATATATGTATTGTAAGATATGTACGTGTGTACTTTTCAGTGCTGGCCTGTTATAGGTCTTACGACTGTTGGCCAGCACTACAATAAAGGAAATTGAAATTGAAAATTGAAATTATTAGCACCGCGTCTTACTACCCGTTCGTGTTATACGCACTTACGCTAATGTGTAATGGTAGGGTGATTGTGAGATGAAATGTAGGACCTAAAATTTAACGTGGAATCCGAACCACGGTGGAGGCCTGGCATTCCACACATTCACAAGATGTCTTGTCAGAGGTGAAGGAAGGGTTTGGTAATCAGATAAATTTGTGCCGGGACCGAGGATTGAACCCCGGACCCCAGCATAGAAGTCAGACACCCTACCCCTAGACTGCCAGGTCACCCAATATATATTTAATATATATAAATGTCTTGTATTTTTCTCATAAAATGTTTGGTTTTTCTGTTAACGTTGCGTCATGAAATAAAAGTCACGGATTATAAAATAGTGTGTAAAAAAAAAAGAGAGTCGTATCTAGGACATTATAACGTTTATAATGGCTAGCATCACTTTTATGTTCTTTTTCTCTTTAGCGAAAAAGTAGTTTATAATATTTCTGAGGACTTGTTTGGCATTTGGGACCTCCAAGATTGGGAATGTTTGTAAAAAACGTTTTGTTTGGCATCCATGCGCCTTTTAGTTTCGTATACGGACTTTTAGGACACAAATACGGGGTTTCTAAGAGCTGCTTCATAACGAGCTTAGGAACAAAAGAAAAAAAAAATCAAGTTTATGTGAGGTTCTCTCATTACTATAGTTTTCTCTAGTAATGTGAAAAGTTTAACGAAAAGAAAAGGTTTGTTTTTATATTATCAGTGTAGAAACTTTGAAAGTTAGCTCTGAAGTTTGAAAGATTTCTAAACTGAAATAATGCTATACATAAAAATAACAACATAACATTTCAAAAACTATCTTACACATGAAAACAACTTTATTTTGAGAATATAAATTTGTATTGATATGAGGAATTCTATTGTTTTGTAGTATAATTTAAATTTAATAAATAAACTCACACCGCTATATGTTTTTATAATTATTTTATTTAACTGCAGCGTGATAGTTTAATTATTCATTTACTCACACAGCTTCTTGAATCTAGAAAGTGTTTGGAAACAAGCCTATATTTTAGTTTATTTTTTAAAAATACTTAGGAAGAGCAAGTGAATCCAGTACGGTACATATGAATTAATGGGGAGGGAGGGGCGGGGCGGGGCATGGATATCCAATGTGCACGTTATTAACTGACTTATTAAATCAGCAGACAACTTCCAAACTAGCTTAACACTAGAACAGACACAGAATTCAGTATCCTAACCGTTAATTCATCACTGTGAAAGTGAAAGCCACAAAATCCCTAATGAATTTATTTGGCTATGCTGGGAATCGAACCTTGACTTTTTGTTAGACAAACATGCTATAGACTAAGATAAGGTGCAGGATATTTCTATGGATTGAGGGATAGGCGATAAGACGCTAAGCAAAGGGGGATAAAACCAAACCAAAAATATTTCTTCAATAAAAACACATTATATTTTGTCTTCATTAAATTGAAAAATGACAAATTGACACAGGCAATGAACCCGGGACCTTTGGCTTAGTACGCCAATGCTCTAACCACTGAGCTATCAAGGAATCTTCCTGTACCTAGGGTCAATCTTCACTCTCATCTTAAGGTGCACGTCCACCACAGACTGACTTGAAATATGAGAGAAGAATGACCCTGGGCACGAGACGATTCCTGGATAGCAAAATAGTTAGAGCATTGGTGTACTGAGCCAAAGGTTCCGTGTTCGATTCCTGGGTCCAGGTATCATTTTTCAATTTAAATAACATGATTTCTAGATACGTCTATAACTGTAATTAACAAAAATAATAGCTTGGCTATTTAATTCAGCATCAAAAACCCATCTAGCCTGTCGCTGAACAAGTACCTACCAAGCCAGAGCCTTTTGGCGATATCCGGAGGAAATATGAGGTGTAACAAACTGACGTTCTTCTCCCGTTCCTTGTCTACAGCCATGTTAGCCTCCTCTATGGAGCTTTTCAGCTTGTCCATACGTCTCCTTAACCCATCCTGAAACATAGAGATCAATATTGCGTAACGGTGGCTGAGTTTCAGACGCTATTGGTCATGTTAGCCTCCTCTCTATGAGCTTTAAGTCCATACTTTTAACTCCGAAATAGAGACAATTTGCGTAACGTTGGCCAATTTCAGACGCTATGTCATGTACGCTCTATTAGACTTTAACTTCTCATACGTCTCTAACCTATACTGAAACATAGAGATAAATATTTCGTAACGTTGGCTGAGTTTCAGACGTTATTGATCATGCTAGTCTCCTCTATGAAGTTTTTTTTAGCTGGTCTATACGTCTCCTAACCCATATTGAAACATAAATATCAATATTGCGTAGAGTTAACCGAGTTTCAGACGTTATTGGTAATGTTAGTCTCCTCTATAAATTTTTTCAGCTTGTCTATACGTCTCCTTAACCCATCCTGAAACATAGAGATCAATATTGCGTAACGTTAGCTGAGTAGCAGACATTACTGATACATGCGTGGACAAAATACCGCCAAATTGACAAAAACAGTCCAGTATCTTCAAAATCTGCATTTTGATAATTGTCTACGTTGCTATTTACTAAACATTTCAGTAAATTCACAAACAGTTCATATATCTTAAATTTTGAAAAATCCTAAATTTGACGGATCAGAATTTGAATTCTATAAGTGGACAATAGTAATATGTTACAAACCAAAAAAGTTAAATCGGCCATTACATGAATTGAACAAATGTCTGCTCAATCCGTGAAGTGATTTCACATTTCACGGAAGGGCAAAATCTCATTCGGTTCATAAATTGGGTTGCGCTTGGGGCTGCCTAGTTCATAGACCGGTGTGGCAGTACATATTTAGACTAGGACATTTTTAGGTATTGGTACTTTGTCAATGCCGCCTGTCAATTCCACCCCCTTTTTTTAATCTCTTTGTCAACGCTGCTATGTAGTTTTCTCATGAAATCTTTAGACTATGACATTTTTAGGTAGTTGTTCTTTGTTAATGTCAACCTTAGGAATTGTAGCTATTTGTGTGTGTGTGTGTGTGTGTGTGTGTGCGTGGACTAAAGTCAGAACTCAGGACAAATCAGAACTCATTTTTTAGTGTATCTTTTTGGAGGTTTATTAATTTGATTGCATATATATTATTAATGCAGTGTAATGTTAATTTAAGACATGGTTAAATGTAATAGAAGGCTTATGCCTTAATTTTTCCATGTAAATAAAGACAATATTAATATATTATGTTAGGTTAGGTGTCAAATATTCAGGTATGTCACTGCTGCTCAAACCAGTACTAAATAAAGGCCCATCTAAATATTCAAAGGCTTTTGACATAATAATTGCCTATCTATTTTCCTTTTTAAGATAGGATTAATAAAATACTGGTGTTGATGCGATGAAGGCTTTGGAAAATAACTAAAGTGTGAGAGGTTGAATAAAGTAACACTAATCCTTGAACACGAAATTTCTAGTCAATATTGAGATTATTAGACCTATGTTGGGTGTCAAAGAGATGCCGTTCTTTTGAGTGGGTGCTGATGCTGTACTAGAGTCCTTCTTGCATTCAGACTAATAATATCCTGGACTAACGTTTTATGCTTACACCGGCTAGCTCATGAACTGGGTATCACAAGCGCTACACAATTCGTAAACTGGACGAAGTTTTTCCCCGGCCAGGTTTAGTTGGTTGGGTTAGCTTATAATTCTTAACAATTTTCAGATAAGCTTTAAGTAAATATGACAATAATATACAGTTCATAAAATGGTAAAGAATTTATTAAATTTCTGCCCAATTCGTGAGATGGTCAAGAGAAGAGGCCAGTTCAAGGAATGGACAGACATTTGTCCAATTCGTGAACTGGGCAATTTCACTAATGGTGTAACCTATACAGTAGCAGTAAAGCGAAACTTAATGTCTTAAATAACTTTTTCTCAACGGTTTCACCCATTCAAATCCAACACCCTCACGTGCTGCAAGGACAAAACTGTAAATCGGACTAATCACTCTCAGCCAGCTAGAAGCTTCGTTTGACCAGATCTGTAGTAATAAAACAGCCAAAATACCTTTAATGACTTTTTAAATGGAAGACGCAAAACATCTATAGCTTTTATAATATTGGGATGCTCCCAGCACCAATTTAGTTTCTTAGATTACCATAAAAATTATCTAATCTATGTACCTCACATGTGTTTTAGAAGTTTAGTTGAATACTTTTGATGTTTTAAAAGTGTTCTTACTTACAATAAAATCAAAACATAACGAACAATCTCAACACATTCATATGTCTTTTTCAAGTGGATGAGAAAATAACCAGAAACAATTGAAGCCAACAATTATTTTGGAACGATATTTTAAAATGTAGTTATAACGAAATGTCATATTTTTTCCATAGTGTTAGTATGTTATGTAAGTATTTTTTGTGTAGATGTAAACATTTAAAATTATAATAATGGCATAAAAACAATACAATAGTCAAAAGATGTTGCAAAACGTTTAATAAGATTTACATATTTTTTATAAAAAAAATAATATTTTCACCCATGAAATCTAGTCAAAAGAGTAGCAAAACATTTTACTTATCCGTTTGAAATTCAAAATCCTACCAATGAAACTTTAACTAGTTCGTGGTATGGTATTTTATCTTTTTTCTTGGTAAAAAATATTATTTACCTCCAGCCTCATTGATGAAACATGAATTAAGTTTGGCAGATTCCTTCATGATGTTCAAAAAGATAGAAGCTAAAATTAGAATATATTTTGGCAGGAAAAGAGCTTGAACTTTCTTTTTTCTTTTTTGCAAGATGAGCGTATTAAGGTGTAATATTTTCATTAGAAAATTTACAAAGTATACAAAAATTCAGGAAACAGGATTTTTAATGTGTCAAAAACAAAACAGATTTAAAATGTTTTATCGGATTTTGCGTGGAATATTAATAAGTGCTTCTGTGCTAATAGGTTAGAAAGATAAAATATAAATTGATAAAAAAAAGCAACAAACTGGAAGAGACATGTTTAATTAAGTCTTAATAACTAAACTAACTATAATTCTATCAAACTAGATGGCATAGTGGAATAATTAAAGGACACTACCGGTTCAGGAACAAACTTCTTTTTACAGCGTTTCTTATTAGTTATAGTATAGAAAAATATTAACTACATTAATTCTCACTGATATTTATTTTTTAATGAAGTATTCCACTAATTCACTTTTTTACTTTCTCATATATTGTATTTTTTTATAGCACCGCGTCTTACTACCCGTTCATGTTTTACGATTGTGTACTAATTACGCTAGTGGTTTAAGGGAGGAGAAAGGTTATATTTATAGGAAGTGTACTCGCATTTGCGTAGAAGAAAGAGCGGAAAACCACATTTAGAAAAAACCTCTCAGTACAACTGACCAAGATTCGAACCACGATATCCCTGTCATAGACAGTCTAGTCTGCTGTGAGAGTAGCGGGTGGATATTTTATTTAAATTGTAAAAGATTTTGAACCCACGTTTATAATGGATCTTGTATTTTTACTTTTTCTTATAGAGATAGTAAAGAAATATCTACCTAATATAACCTTCAAATTATGGTGAATTATGATGTGCCACCGAACTCAATAAATGACTTACATTTATTTCTGTTCCCATTTTTATTTGTCTGTTCCTGAGACTACAGACAAAACAATTTAATTGATTTAGTTTTTGACTACAATTTCCAACTCTAAATCTAAGGGTAGTTTAGTAACAAAAAATTGGTAAAAGTACAGTTTAAAAATATGTCTTAAACAATTTTTTTTAAAAAGAAAGAGAGATGAATATAATTAATTTAATAAATAAAAGGGTATAGTTGTTTTTCGACAAAAAATTATTTAAGGGTTACTTACTGATAACTAACTTTTGGAAAATTAATTTCAAAAAATTAACTGTAACTGTTTTATTCAAAATTTATATTTAAAAAATGTTTTATATAATTATCAAAATAATATGTTTGATTTCCAAGGACAACTTATTTTTGTTTAGCACCACACCTTACTACCCGTTATAGGATTATGTACTAATTACGCTAATTGTTTTATGGATCAGGAAGGTAATATTTATAGGAAGTTTACTCACAATCTGGAAACAGTTGATGATGATGATGATGTGGGTTGGCTGAAGCCAGATACTTATTTCGTCTGTGACATGACTCATACTGACTGTATGGACTTGTTCGTTTGATAACCACAAGCAAACGTTTATTTCCTCCCAACATTGCTAAAGGTGTGGCTTTTATAATCTCCTACTTTCCATCAACCCCTTCACAATCCTCTATCACCCGAATATTGAATCCTAGATAAATTTAAAAATGGCTAAAGGGTGCTATATAGTGTTTAGGACTCCTTACACCTTCCCTATAAATAGAATCCTAGATACTTGTTGGTAAAGTTGGTTACATATATAGTGTAATTCGGTATCCAGTCAGGTACATAATCAATATTTCCCATCACACTACTCTAACCGTCATGGCAATAATTTCCATCTTTCTCAAAACGAATGCGAGTGCACTTCCTTAAAAATTCACCAACATATTAATCTCTTATTTTAGCTAGTTTAATTCTTTTATAATCATAACCACTACTAGACGGTTTTAGTATTTAACAAAACAAATTAGGGAAGTATATATTATTTAAATTATTATTAGCACCGCGTCTTACCATCCATTCGGGTTATACGCACTTACGCTAATGTGTAATGGTAGGGTGATTGTGAGATGAAATGAAGGACCTACAGTTTAACGTGGAATCCGAACCACGGTGGAGACCTGGTATTCCCCACATTCACAAGATGTCTTGTATTATTTAAAACTTAATCAACATCTATCTTAGCCCTAGGCAAATTACGGCCCATCACGTAGTTTTATGCCAATAGAAGCTATAACTATTTATCTAAAAAAAAATCCTTACTGAAAAGTATAAATTTCTATAAGACACCGATGAACATTTATAAGCAGCTTTAATATTCTCAACTTTTAGTGTATAACTTACATGATATTCAAGAAAGAATGAAAGATATGAAAGAAGTGAATTAATTTAATTAAACTCCGATTAAATGTAAATCACTTATTTTTATATATTGCCTTCCTTTTATATGTAATATTTTTATAACAAATTGCATCTAATGAAAAATTGCATTTTATTATTATTATTATTATTATTATTACTATTAGCACAGCGTATTACTACCCGTCTGGGTTATACGCACTTACGCTAATATGTAATGTTAAGGTGATTGTGAGATGAAATAAAGGACATACAGTTTAACGTGGAATCTAAACCACGGTGGAGGCCTGGCATTCCACACATTCACAAGATGTCTTGTCAGAGGTGAAGGAAGAAAAAAGGAAAATCTCATTTTACATTGCGGCTTATGCTTATATTTAAATTATAAATGTAGCCCTTTAGATCAAAAATTTTCCCCGGCTGTATCTATTTGAAAGAAAACAACAAAAAATAAATTATAAAAAAAAAAAAATCTCCCTGAGTGAGAGCCAGCAAAAACTTTTTGACAAGCTCACTGGTAATAACGTCTTGAATGGTCACAGGGGAAAAAGGGAACAAAATATCTTACTTTTCAACCATTTGGTTAAGGAGAATATACTTCCTTGACGTAGCACAAGCCATAACGACGAGAGGACTCGAGGGAATAGGAATATAAAAGAAAACTTCCATCTTACTTCAATGGGTACTGCCGACAGCCCACAACGACGAGGGGGCCCAAAGGAAGCCGAAAGTTTGTATGACACTTTTTCTTGTTTACGGAAGTTAACATTCCCTTTTCTCCAGGTGAGCGTACCTTTAGTACAAATGTGTTTTATGTTCAGGAAATTCAATTTCTTAAAAGCAAAACTCATTTGGAAGATGTAATTAATATCCTTTGATATCAAATTCCACCCCCCTCTCCCCCTGTGCTAAGAAATTAAGGTGGCAATGTGGGGAACGCTAGAAAAGGGCTGTCTTTTTGCGGTTTTTATAGAAAAACTTTTTTTTTGTCAAAATAAATAAAATATTGCTCTAGCAGAAATACAAAGTTTAATTTTATACCCATGGTTATATAAACAGTTATATTATTTTAGAGCACTAATTTCGGTAAGCTATCATTATTATCTTTCTGGTCACTATTAGATCACATTCTCCCATACCTTTTGCTTTTACTATAGAATGTAAAATATCTTCCCCGGCGTCTTGTTTGTATTCCGGACTTGAAACATCCAATAAGCATAGGAATTTACCAGTCTTCAACAAAATGAACAAGGGACTCAACGGTTCCATTTTATCAAAAAGACTGCTCACCGACGTTGAGACACACCCAAAATCTATCAGTGACGATCAATGAAGTGAGGACATATCATTAACTTGCACGTATATTTGCACGAAATTACAGAGTCATCATTCGATAACAAACCATAAACGATGCGTCACCCAGTGATATAATGCACATGAGACTTTACACCTTGATCAGCGGACACGAGGGCTGAATGATAAGCTCATCTTGTCTGTTTAATAATAGTGATGAAAAGATCGAGATTCAAATCTAGGCCAGGTGTAAAGGTGATATTTCTTAATAAATAATCATCCCTTTCTACATTCAAATGAAGGTACACTTCGACCGTATTTTACCTCCATCATTATCTACCCTGTTAGAGTAATTAATTTGTGGGGTAATTTAAACGTGGTAGGTATAGCCCTCAATGTTTTATTTGGTAGAATATTTATGTATAATTCAGAAAAGTATGTCAAAATTAATCGATTTTTACTCTTCTATTATATCCTGATATACTTTATTTGAATAATAATCTCCTGAGTATGTATTAAAACCGTATTTCTAGCTACCAACAAGAATATCATTCTATGTTTATATAAATAAATAAATAAATAAATAAAAAAAGTACAAAAAGTTTTGGAATTTTTTCCCCACGAATTAGGAAAATTGAAACGATATATACTTATATGTGATTTTACCCTCTTATCATGCGTAAGTGTAGTTAGTAAATATATTAAAATTTTCTTAGCTATTATTATTATTATTATTATTATTATTATTATTAGCACCGCGTCTTACTACCCGTTCGGGTTATACGCTCTTACGCTAATGTGTAATGGTAGGGTGATTGTGAGATGAAATGGAGGACCTACAGTTTAACGTGGAATCCGAACCACGGTGGAGGCCTGGCATTCCCCTCTCTTAGCTAATTATTTTCTAAAACCAATTTACTACTAACACTGTTCATTTTATTTTGTTTGAACTGTAAACCAACTTCCCACCTTTACCTCAAACTTTATTTAAAGATATATTACACCAACTGAAATATTAGTTATCCTACAAAATTGTGTTTATAATATACGTAAAAAGCCATTATTATTTGATTTTATTTACTACATTAGTAGCCTATAGCTTTAACTTTGCCTTACATTATTAATTCCTAGCATTATTATTTTATGTAAAATCAATATTTTCTCAATAAAGTGTTTATAATTTTGCTGAGAAATAATTTTAGAATGCAAAACCAAAATAATTAATTCAATTACATTTGGAATTGTGGGCATACAACTCATTAATAAAAATACATTTGGTAAAATTTTGGTCTTCATTTAAATTTAGAGCACCAAAGAAGGTTTGAAATAAAACAATATCTCAGGCACCATGGAGAATTAATTACATTTCTTCAACACTGTAAACAAGATATCTCTGTTACTGCAAACGATGAAATATTCATGAAGGATAAAACATCCCAAAATTAATATTCTCATAGTTTCTTCTTCTGGTACGAATGTGCTATTTAAATCTGAATATTGACGTTAACTCGAATTTAAGAAAGATGGAATTTTAATTTGAAATATTGATAAGGTTAAAGTGGATTATAGTATTTAAATTATGTGACCAGTTTTATTGAGTGAACTATATTTAAAGTGCATTTACTTTAAAGTTTCAAAAATAGAATTTTAAAATAACAGAAAGTGGTTAAGATCACCTAACATATTATAAAGGGAATTATTTAGGAATATTTTAATATACACATTTTTAGATGTGTATAAACTATACATATTTTACACTCCATTCTAAATGTATTAATTTTAAATAAAAATGTAGCTCACAGTTGTACAATATATATTTTATATTCAGACTTGAGGGGTACATTATTGTTTTTAGTTTTTATAGTCCTAACCAAATGTAGATTGTACGCAAGGCTAAACAAACAACTATCAAGTGTGACCAACCATTTACCTTTTTTTTTGTTATTGTTTTGGAACCGGGCACCTATTTGATATCTAAAATAATTGGTACGGTGCACCACACAGTCTCTAATCTTAAAATATGTGACATTTATTAAAAACTCTTAATATTTGTGAATTGAAATAATATATATTTTTGCAAAAATAGTCCACTAAAGAATATAAATGAAATAGTATACAATGTAACAGAAACATTCAGTAAAGAGGAGGAGCTCTGTCCTTCAAAGAGCATATCAATCAATTTCATATTTCATAGTACTGCATATATATATATATTTGCTTATAGCTCAGAAAATATTTGTTTTATAAAATATACATTTCAAAAAAAGGAGTTTTAAATTTAATACAATGATAAGTTATTTCGTTTCTTAAATAATTGTGAAGATATAATCAAAATTTTAATTTGGCTAGTACCATCAAACTAATTTTAATGGAAAAATGAAAAGTGCAGTTTTTTGTAATGTTAAAACAGTGTCTAGATACAAACTTGTATTAAAATCTTCTGAAAATTGAGAAAATTTATTTTTTCTCTTTTTTCCCCATCAATAAATTACCCTTTATTTTAGGGTTATATATTTAATTCAAAAATCTCCACGGGAAACTTTATGAAAACCCTGAATACAAATTCTAGCCCAATCAGTAAAATTGTTTCGGCTTTAGGAGAAACCTGCCTCGGTGAAGTAGTTAGCTAATGCGCTAGTTTATTGTTGAGCTAGACTGTAGAGGAATGGAAGATCGAGGTTCAAGTCTCTCTTGAGTAAACTGGGGATGTTTTTTTCCCAAACAGTTTTACATTCTCCTTCCACGCAAATGCGGGTTCACTTACTCTATATTCAACCTTCCCTATTCCTAAGCCATTAGCGTAATTAGTACTTAAGCGTATAACCCGAAAGAATAGTAAGACACGATGCTAAGTATTATTATAAACTCTAGGAGGCGGTATATACTGTACATATAAAGAAACAAACATTCGGCATCGAGAAATACACTTTTTGACTTCGGGGTTTCATGAAACTTCGATATTTATCGAAATCTCAAATTAGATTTTTTTTTATGGTCACAAATACTTCTCTCTCTGACAGGTTGAGGCAAAGTAAATAAGCATAAATCAAATAACATATACTGTTACATAACCATCAAGATAAGAGGAGCATTTGTGTCCACCAAAAAGCAGAAAAATCAATATTTTTTTCTAGGACTTGAATTAAAAAATAAATATTTGCTTAAAGCAAAGAAAAAAAAATTCATTTTATAAAAATATATATCAAACAAAATTAATTTATATTTAATATTACTATTACTATATAATGATCAACTATTTTGCATCTCAAAAGTTGAGAATATATTATGATCAAAATGGGAAATTCTTTCTTCTATAATGTGTCTTTAAAGTCATATTCATAGGAAAACGAGAACTGCCATTTTGTATTTAATGTTAAACAATGCCTGGATAAAATATTTAATACAAATCGTTAGATATTAATTCCCTAAACTCCTCGGGGGAAAATTATGAAAACTCAAGATACCAAATTATTAGTTATTTTCATAGTGAATTAGTTAGGAGAATTATGATAATATTCAACGAACGCCCAATAGTCAATAACAAAAGGAACTAATTAAAAATGAAAAGATAATAAGGGATATTAAATAGAAGGAAAAAGTTAAAGACAGAAATTTAATTAACAAAAAAAATATTAAGTTTAACTTTTTACTTCTATTCAATCTCTCTTGTTATCTTTTAATTTTTAATTAGTTCCTTTTGTTAATTACTACTGGGCGTTCCTTGAATATTATTATCAAGAAACCAAATTTAAGCCCAATCAGTAAAAGATACAGACAGGATCGCAAGAACAATTTTTTCGGTTTCAGGGCTCTTGAAATGTAGACATTTATCAAAATCTTGAGTTCAATATTTCTTTGAGATCACAATATTACTTTCTTCGAGGGGTCGAGAGAAAGTAAAAATAGTTTGTAAATATATTACCAATCTATTTATTCTACTTATAATGTTGATAAATATCCGTTCGAGTTATACGCTTTTTACGCATTTAATCTCCATAATTCTCTTTGATATTATCTCCTTTACCATCCTCATTACATGCTTTCTCTACTATCTCATGTACTCCCTGTATCCTCACTTTTTCCCATATAACTTCATTCCTAATCTCTTTTCTCTTCGTGACAGCTTAACATGCTCCTCGCAAACTTCATTCCCATGGCCTCCACTTTCCTAGTCTCTCTACATTCAATGTCCATATTTCTGCTGCATATGTCACAAGGGGTATAAAGTACGCCATATACAGCACGACCTTACACTTCAAGATCACTTCTATTCTCCATAACAGATTTCAAATAACACTAATAATAAAACGAAATGTTTGTAATCAACACGGCCTGAGGTGAGGTGTGTTTGTTTAACATTTGTTACGTTCTGGATTGTGAATGACAAAACGAGTATCGGAAGGTGTTGTGATTAGCTAGTAAACAAATGGAACATATCTGCTAACAACTTAAACAAAGTGTCTGCATTCCTTTTGGAAATCGGGACAAGTTGCATTATAAATAATACAAGATATCAAGCTAATAGGGATGACTAATAACTATCGAGTTTAGGGGGTCACTCTGCCCATTTTGGGGCTACGCGGGTTAAGACGCCGGATCCTATGTACCTTTATTGAAGGGTTACCGTCAAGCCCAGACTATCAGGGTTCATAGAACGTGTAGGGATAACCTAGATGTCAGTCAGGCCTTTGGTTAAGCATTCCTTGCATACTTCGCTCTGTTTAGTTCTGTCATATATTTTAATATTTCTTATCAACATCACATTTTGTAATAGAGCAAAGTAGTACAATAACACCATAAAAACCCAAGCTGGACGTTCATTACGAGCCCACACAACCAAAACCCAGTTAATTCCTCAATCCTCGGCCGCAAACCTTCTTGACAACCTAGGCCCACACAGGGGGAAAGGAGGATAATGTTATTAATTTTGTCCGTAAAAAGAATGTGTACATTTTAATAGGCTCTTCCTATGTAAATTGGGTTTTGTTAAGATGCTATGCTTAAAGGTACGAATAATTAGCTATACACACGGTCTATATTATATTATACTCTTTTTTATGTATATATATATTCCATTGGTTGTATAATTTTAATTCATATATATACAGAACTGGAACTAATAGCGTAAAATATGCCGTTGTTTCCCTCAACCCCTAAAGGATGATAGGAATTGATACGATGAAAAACATAGGGTCACGAGGAAGGGTTTGAAGAACAATATAATATCAATACTGAACAATGTGTTCACAGTTGAAACAACACTGAACTAAAATCTACCTCTCAAACCAAAGCCCATTCCGTCAGTGACAACAATTCCACAGCGCTGCAGATTAAAAAGAGGGAATGAATTTATAATCCATGCCCACCATTATGTTTCTTTTGACCGCCAAAAATTCCATGAAAATATTTATTGACGATGTAGCTGATATTCCTATAGATATCAACTTTACTAGAGGAATTAATTTCATATATATAATAGCACCACGTCTTACTACCTGTTCTTGTTATACGCTTATGTACTAACGGATTTAGGGATTAGGAAGGCTTTAATTATTGGAAGTGTACCCGCATTTACATGGAGGGAGATTGTAAAACCATTTTGGAAACACCACCTCCAGTAGGCTACACCAGACCGAGATTCGAACCTTTATCTTCCCGTCATCGGCAGTCTAGTCTACTGCAAGAGTAGTGCCTTAGACCATACGGCCACCGAAGTGTGTCCCCATTTCATATTGTAGTGAGAGAAATAGTTTTCAGACATGTGTAACAATTAAATTTAGACCTAAAGTTATTTTTATTTTGCGCCCACCCATTCTATCCACATTTAATTGTAGGCCACCTCTAAGGTAGGGATGAGAAAGGTAAAATTTAGAGTACGTGTACTAGTATTTTTGTGAAGGGAGGGTTGGAAACCATTTGGGGGAAAAAAAATCACTTAATTCACCTGTCAGGGATTCAAGCAATTTATCGATATACCAGAAAATACATTACTTATATTTATTCGGATTCTGATTCATTCCGAATATTTTTAATTTCCCTGATTGGTAATGAATCTATATTAAATAAATTGTCTGTTGTATCTAATAATTCTGTGCGAATCCATAATTTTCAGTTTCTAATCGAATCCGAAACAAAACTTATACCTAAAATAAATTCCGAGTATAGTCCGAATCAAATCTCATGCCTAAAAAAAATGTCTAGTCGAATTCTAATCTGATCTCATACTAAAACTATTTTATCGACTCGAGTCCTAGACGAATCCTATCCTTTGAAAATATGGTATTAAGATATGGTTGCGCGTTGGGCACCAATTGCAACGTTACGGATTTTATTATACTATGATGCTGCGCGATGGGCGCCAATTGAAGTGTTACGCGTCCGTGACGGGTGCTAATTATGATGTTTTTGGTTAATTAGATGATATTTGCCCGTAATTGAGCACTAATTAAAGCGGTACGGTATTTATCGTTATATAAATTGCCCCGTGATTGATAGCCAACTATAGAGATACAGAATTATATTGGTATTTATAGCCCCATGATCGAGCGCCAATTAAAATGATACGGTTTTATATTGTGATGTTTGCCCCATAATCGGGCACTAATTATATTGATATCAGGTCTTTACGATGATTTCGACGCGAGCACTGCGCACTTCTATATGATTCTGATATAAGATTAATTGTAATTCTTACACTTATGAAATAAATAAGACCTTTAAATTGGCACATGATTTATTTAGAACATTTCACCTTTGGTGCTGAAGATATGGTATTAAATGATGTTTTTTTTTGTGAAATTACAGATTGCTTTTGTATGATAATACACGTTCTGCGTTATGAGTGCCGTGTGCTATGCTGATTTATGTTATTGCTTTTCTCTCTAAATTTATGTCGCCGGCACTGTTTTATTACAACTTTATGTGTGTATTCATACGCACAAGACGGTTATATATATCACCTACCCCTTGCCTCTTGGAACCCTTGTCATCAGTGTCAAAACCAACTATTAGCAAGAGTCCTAGCGATATGTGTTACTTGATTTTTTTGTAAACACTACGGATTTGACTTTTGAAAGAAAAAATAAGTTTTATGGTGTAATCTAGTGACATTAATTCTGAAAAGCGCGTGACTCTCCATTGATGAAATCTTAAAAAGGAGATTTTACATAAAGTTTATTGAAGAAAAATACCTTTATCCATGACTTTTTAAATATATGAAAAGGGTTCAAAACAGTATAATTACAATGGGATCGATTATTTTATTTTAAAAATAGGTTCAGATCCAAATCGAACCATTTATTGAGGCTATTATATTAATATTTCAAATTGAATAAGTGTTGAATATTTTACTATGTCATTTTACCGATCCCAATCCAATAAAAAAAAATTCAAAAAAATGTTGACCATATTTAAGACATAAAAATAAAAATAAAATTTTAGAGATAAAAATAAAAAATGTAATAAATAAATTTCAAAAGGTGAAAACTCAAATAAAATTCACAGCACTTTTTTAATCGCAATAAATGGTTGTTTAGTGTAATAAAAGGTGGGCTTAGTAAATATCTTGTATTTTAAAAAAGTAGCTATGACAAGCAATTGTTTCAGTGGCCGCATGGTCCAAGGCGTTACTTTATAGTAGACTAGACCACCGAGGCTCGAATCTCGGTCGGGTGTTCCGAGATTTTTTCAAAATGGTTTTCCACGCGAAAATGCGGGTAAACTTCCTTTAAATATAACCTACCTAATACTTAAGAAAAATTATTTACCTAACTAGTAAATAAGTGTATAACACAAACGGGTAATAAGATGTAGCGAAAAAAAAACTGTTTACCACGTGATTCTTTTACGACCTGCAATCAAGCTAATTTCTCTATTCACAATACCACGTAACTGGTTTAGGTCTGATTATATTAATTTATTAAGTAAGTATGAGCTATAGATTCGAATTTTGAGCTAAATCAGCATCGAATCCGGTTCTATGATTTGTTTGGATTTGAAATTTCGAATCTTCCAATATTAAGATTCAAAATTTCGAATAGAATTCAAATATTAGTAATATTCGGCTTTGAAATTTCAATGGTTTACACAGGCTTAGTATTTAGTATTAACAAAAAAACATATCAGATTAATTAATTTAGCATTTTAGTGAGCGTGGGCCTACTAATATGCAATTAAATTGTGTTTAACGGTTGGATTTAGATTTAAAGTTGTTAGTTGGAGTTTTTTTTTTTAAAAAAAGGTTTGCTTTCAGTCAAAAATTTGCATTTTATCAAAATTATTTTTCTTTGAATAATTTTTGCATAAATTTGTTTTAATTTTATCTTTTCCTATTCCTAACTAGTTTTAAAATGTTCTAGTCTTCCTACATCAGACACCTTTCTGCCATTTAAAAAATATGTATGGATCAGGATTTTAATAAATAACATATTTTTTGTGATCAAGTTTGATAGATAATATTTTACTATGTTGTTGGTGCTATTTGTAGGTTTTAGTAATATATATTAAACACGTCACCTTTTGATCACACGAATTGAAGTCTGAATACGTGAAAATAGATCTAGTAGCTTTTTTGTCGCTAAAAGTATTTGATTACTTAATTATATATGCTCTTTGTTTAAATGTGATTATATATTGTTCATTATGCTTCTGCAAAAATGTATATTATTTTGTTTAACATATCTTATGAGTTTAAAGTACTTTAAATGTCTACAGTTTTGGTAAAGGAGCAAGAAATTATTTGGGTGGACCATACAATTAATTTTTTATTAACACTCTATAATTATTTGTTTGTAATATTGAAAGTCTCGTTGACATTTAATTATGGTCTTTGCTATGAATTTTTTAACTTTTATTCTTTCCATAAGATTTCCTATCATCTGAATTACCGTTTACATTAATGTCGTAATTTTATGTTCCAGGAATGGGCTCCACAAAATTGTTTGCTCTTCGTGTGGGGTTTCAAGATTTAAAATGGTCCCAGATTTTTTTTCGAGCTTTTAGCGTTTATAGCTTTCTTTTCCATCTTCTCCTCGCAGATTTATTCTCTCTTATTCTTCATTTTATCAACTGATTTAAAAGTACTTGTTTTCTCCGATTTTCAAAATTTAACGTTTATTTTTAAGTGTTCATGTACTAAGCGATTTAAAGCGTTTTTAGCTTTTTCTTGGTTTCTTGGTCCTACTGACTTTTTTTTGTCAGTTCTTTGTTAATTTTTATCTCTAAGACATCTTGACTGTGATGATTTAAAATTAAAATATAAACTTACTTGTAGGTCTATATATTAGTTCAATGTTCCATAATTGGGAGCCATCAAAGTCTTCTATCAGAACATGAAATAAAGTTGGTCTTGGTACGGCAACTGTTCGCTAAACTGTTACCAACCTTCCGGCAGACGCTTCCTATGAAACCGCATCAAAGGAAACTACACGAAGACCCTAAAGGAAACACACGAAGACCCAACCAAATGCGAAGTTTTCAAAATTTAGAACAACCGCGATGGATGCTTCAAAACGCCGTCTCCTTATAGGGAGGGAACTAATTCATAACATGTTTATTAAATATTAATACATAATGCCGTTTCACATGACTGGGGGAAAATAAAGATTTAAATGTTCGTTTGGAAATATTTAACTTTATATTTGAAGACATAATTCAACTGAAGCTTGATTCCCACCTTCGCCGAAAATATAGAGCTGGATTTAGTTGAGAGTTGCAAGCGATTCACACACTGTATGTTTCCCCATGATGCATTGCATTGAAAACTTAAAATAGCTGATAATCAACATATTTTATTTTTCAGTGGATAAAGATATATTTTAGTTCATTGTCACAATGGAAGTTTTCAAATTATAACGCTGTATCGTGGCACAATCCAATACATAGATATACACACTTTCCATTAACAACACAACAGCCAACGAAACTGTCTGATTGCTTCTAGTTCTACAGCGCATGCGCACTGATTGAGATTTGACTGGCTTTCTCAAGCCGAAGATTTCAGGCAGAGTTGACGAGGTAGAGCTAAGAAAATGAGGCGGAAATCTTGTGATTGGCTTAGAGCTCGTCACGTGACCACGTATCTGTTCTGCGCTTGTTTTTGGGCTAACGTGTGGATGCACAGTAACTGTTGAAACATTTCCAGCTAATGGCTCGGTAAAGTTATCCGGTTTGGTGATCACGTAGTATAAGGAGTAACATTTATAATAGACTGGTTTTATGAAAACTGGGAAATCAAGGTAAGAGGGTGTTTTTTCCAGATGTGAATTATCCCATTCCTTCTAAAGAATAATGTGTGTGTGTATTTAATTTAAAACTACCCTGATCATATATATATATATATATATATATATATATATATATATATATATATATATATACCCACTTCAGTGGTCGTATGTCTAAGGCGTGACTCTCGTAGTAGTCTAGATTACCGATGAAGGGGAGATCAAGATTCGAATCTCAGTTAGATGTACTAAGTGTAAATTTCCCTAAATGATTTTCCACTCTCCCTCCACGTAAATTCGGTATACTTCTTTTAAACTAAATTCTACCTGATTCCTAATTCAATGGAGTAACTAATACATATGCGTATAAACTGACCAGGTAGTAAGACGCGGTACTAAGAAAAAAGTATCTCATTCTAACGGTTTGGAATATAAAAAAAAAACTTCTTCACATTATAAATGGAAAATTACATGTATTGAAAATAAAGATACTTGTTTACACATGACTGTGTTCATATTATGAGAATTCCAGTTATTATATTAAAAATGTCCGGACTTCTACCAGACATTTCTCTGTCATGTGTGCACAGTCCAATTTTCATAGAAAGCGGCTATCTTAAAGCTAAAGGAATTTACTAGACCTAATTTTACGTATTAATACATCAAGTCGTGTAATATGTAGCTTTAATTTTTTTATAGATATGATAAATACCTATGAAATAACACTAATAATAGAGTAAAATCTTATCAATGTTTACTGCATATATTTTTGATATTTTCTAAAAGTGTCTTTCTATTAAAATTGTACTAAGATTAACTCTATAGTATTAAATGAGTTGTGTAAACCAGGAATGGAAATATAAGAGGAGAAATAATCATGAGGAAAAAATAAATACTTTTGTAGTTCTATTATATCTATTTCGATTTTATGGTCTCTTACCTTACAAGATGAAAAAAATATTTAGAATGTTCGAAAACAAGGTGTTTGAAGATATTTGGTCTAAAAAGGGAAAAGGTTACTTGGGAGTGGAGAAGGTTGCACAGTGATGAATTACATGTTCTGTACTTATTACAAGACATTGATAGGATAATCATGTCTCGTAGATTACGGCGGACAGGACATGAAGCGGTAATGGAAGAATCTAGAGCCTTGTTCAGGATATCGACTGGCAAACGTAATGGGAAGAGACCATTGATAAAACCTAGACGCAGATTAGAATAAAGTCGAAAGAGATAGGTTTTAGTGAGGTGGAATGGATATAACTAGCTCAAGATATGTGGCGTACTTTGGTAAACGCAGCCGTGGACTTTCGAGTTCCTAATGCCATACGGTAAGTATGTAAGTAAGGGCTATAAATAGGTCATGTTATGGCTTAGTTTTGTATAAGATTGCTTCTGATCGTTCATCTCTTAGGTGTATAAACGACGTTGTAAAAAAAAAGCGTCGTGAACGGTGACAATAATGCGCGACGCCAAGCTACGACGCCCGTAAATTCTCTTGGTGTATTTTATTTACCACCCAAGGGTTCGTTCAGAACCATTTCCACCCCTGACTACCCCGTATTACGAAAAAAGGGGTATAAATAACTCTCTTAAAAGGGAGATAAGTGAATGTTTACTTGGCGTGTAAGAGCAGTTACAACAACCAGGGCTGTGATTTAGACATGAATGCTTTCATGATCAACACCGATAATATCACATTATAAGCAATCATTATGTTTATATTTTTGTAAATTCATATATATGTAATATATTCCCTGAATATATGCATGCATAGATATAATAGAATATCTTTGTATAATATTATTCATATAAATAAATTATAAAGATGTTATGTTTAGTATTTTTCTAAATCCCGAATCTTAAAACTCTAGTCGGGATCTTTAAAATCTAGTTTTCTCAAAATTTATAGTTTCATTCTATTTCTATAATTTCCCCTGACATTAAAAAGATGAGGTTTATTACCATACCACATTGCAGTTCATTTTATTAAAGTATAGATAAATTCAAAACTCAGCCAGACAAAACGGTCGTGTTTGATCTGCGCGACATCACTTTTTACTCAAATATCATGACAAGTACAATTTACAATTTGTCAGTATTTAAATAAATAAAAAAAACTAATTATAGTCCCAATGGAAAATTACCCAATTCTGTTTCAATATCCTAAGTTTAATTTAATGAGACATACTTCAGTGGCCACATACTCTAAGGCGCCATTCTCACAACATACGAAACTGCCGGAGACGGGGAAATCGAGATTGGAATCCCGGTTGGGCGAACTAAGGGTGGTGTTTACTAAACTGTTTTACACTCTCTCTTCAAACAAATGAAGACTCCCTTCATATGAAATAAACCTTTTTTTATATACCTATTACATTATTGTGAGTAGTACATTGGCGTATAATCCGACCTGGTAGTAAAACGCGGTGCTAAAAACTTAACAAAAAATAATGGGATTTTGAATGCTTGGACTAGAGGTATCGAAAATCGTGATAATAGGCCGATTGGCGATCATTTCGACACCAGTAGGAATTGAGGTTATTGAGGAATTGAGTTTTACATCCCTAATACCCTACATATATATATATATATAACTACTATTTATTATAGTTTATAGTTTATTATAGTTTATATATATATAAAACTATAATAAATAGTAGTTATGAAAAAATACTTATACATTATGTATAATATTTAAAATATACAGTACTAAAACTAAAAAAAACAATATAGAGTCAAGCTGAATTGGTTTTAGGACTTCTTTTTACTCTTTATAAAATATTTAAACCTAAAAGACCTAACCTAAATTATTAGTTTTAACCATGTAAACCCTAATTTAAAAATACTTAAAGGTGAGTGTCATATTTTCAGAACCTTTTTCGAGTAATTAAACTTCGAGTATGACTTTCAACTTGTCATTTAGTCTATCTCTTAAGTTCAACTCATTCAGTTGTATCAATACGTTTTTCATAATATTTAAAAAAAAGACATACAGTAAAGTATCATTAACATTAACGAATTGCTAACGGTGTGTTATAAGACAGCCGTGTGTCATTCATAAATATAGGAGTGTGTTAAACAATACTGATAATATAACATGGATATAATTTTTTATGGCTGATTAAGAATATTTAATATATATAATCACTATGATAGTAAAATTAAATAGAGTCACGTTAAATTGGTCTTAGGACATGTTTTGACTCATTATATTTAACTGTAGTAGTTAGTTGAACATGTTAATCATAAAAACGAAAGTTATCTTTCCTTAAAAATATTTATTTTGATTAAATACTTAACCACATTTGAGGATAGAGATCGATACAAAAAAAAATATAATTGGAATGTTTTTCTCCCCTTAAAGACGATTTCTACCTTTTTCTCTCGGAGAATTTTGTGTTGAAATTAACTAAAATTCACTATCCTATTTTAATTTAATTAGTTAAGATGGGAATTCAGGGAACGCGTGAAAAGGTCAGTGTGTTTTTAGTTTTTATAGATAAATTTTGTTGGAGCCAAAATATGTAAAATATTTCTTCAGTACAAACATATTGTTTAATATTCTTCACATAGTGATTTCAACAGTTGTTAAATATTTGTCGTGAGCATAGCGGCTTTAGATGAGAAACTTTTTAAGTGAAAAGAAAAATTTGTCATTAAATTCCAGGACACCCTTGAAAGCTATTCAATAAATGCTGATATCACTTTATGAAGAAAATTAATATTTATGTCTGAAGAATATTTGATTTATTTAGACCAAAAAAAGTTTTGCTAAAATAAACTGCAAACACACTGGCCTTTCTCGCGTCAAGTTTAATCACCCTGAATCTTTTAAACTATTTTAAATGTTGCTGTTACTGTATAGGAGTATGTTATATAAATACATACCAGGTGACGATTTAGTGGAAGGTAGGAATCTTTTTTTGTGTGTGTGTAAACATAATCATAATTACGATAAAACTAACACAAAATTTAGTCAACCACAAAACCTAATATAGCTGCCACATTACATATGTTTTATAATCTAACCAGAGATAATTTCGCCTCCTCAATTTAAATTGTACATAACAGCTTCCTTTATGCTCCGTTATTCTGTCTCTCGTACTTCCTCTTTGCACCTAGTTTTGACGATACTATAGTAACACTTTTCACATTGAACTGAAGGCGCGAGTGTAGAGAACAAGAGTTGCGGCACGTGTTTTTGCAGTTTATAGTAAAAAAAAAAAAAAATCCAGTAGAAATATAGAGTTCAATTTTATTCGTATGGTTATATTGACAGTTCTTGAACATCTGTCAAGGGTGTCTAGGAATTTAATGACAACTGTTGATCTTAATTATTTAAAAAAAACGCCTTGATGGCGTAGTTGGCTAACGTGCTAGACGGGTTGAGCTCGACTGCGAAGGACGGGGAGATCGAGGTTCGAATCTCGGTCGGGTGAATTGGGGGGGGGGGGGGGGTTCCTAAATGGTTTTCCACTCTCCCTCCACGCAAATGCGGGTTTACTTCCTCTGATTCAACCTTCCCAATTCCTAATCCATTAGCGTAATTAGTACATAAAGCGTATAACCCGAACGGGTAGTAAGACGCGGTGCTAATAATATTATATTAATTAAAAATGTTTCTCATCGAATGCTAATATGCTCATATCATACTAAATAACTGTTTATTTAACCCTTTGTATAAAATTAAACTTATGTAGTTGAACAATATTTGATTTTATTTAGACAAAGGTGACCTGGTGGTCTAGGGGTAAGGTGTCAGACTTCTGTGCTGGCGGCCGGGGTTCAATCCTCGGTCCCGGCACAGATTTATCTGATTTCCAAACCCTTCCTTCACCTCTGACCAGATATCTTGTGAATGTGGGGAATGCCAGGCCTCCACCGTGGTTCGGATTCCACGTTAAACTCTAGGTCCTTCATGTCATCTCACAATCACCCTACCATTACGCATTAGCGTAAGTGCGTATAACCCGAACGGGCAGTAAGACGCGGTGCTAATAATAATAATAATAATTAATAATAATAATAATATTTAGACAAAAATATTTTGCTATAAAAACTGTAAAAACGGTTACCTCTACTCGCGTCACCTTCACAATCATCTTAATAGTTTGGTATTGATTTTTTAATGGGCACTTCTGACAAATAGGCTATTAACGGTTTTTCTAAAGTATTTGTGGAAAAATAGAGAAGTTTAGTGGAAATAGGATTGAAACACTATTGCAATCGATCAAATTCCGAATTCCGTTATATTTTGTTTGTGTTATTAATTTTGTACGAAATAATTTATTTTTTCTAATCTAAAGTGAAAACTGATATGTTTTGTCTTCCCAAGTAAATAAATAAATAAATAATAGCAAGCGACGCCTTTGGTTAACAACTTTAATTTGATATAAACAAAAAATACATTCTTGAAATCAATACAAAAAAATTTCTGGGCATAGATTAAGTCAGTTTTTTTTAAGCAAAAGGTCTTGAGTAAAACTAGCTATAGTCTGATAAAATTTCTAAATATCTAAAAAAATTTGTTAGTTCCATTCAACTTTATTTTAGCAGCATGTCTTACCACACGTTAGGGTTGTACAACTATGCACTAATTATGATGATGGTTAGGGATAAGGTTGAATTCAGAGAAGTGTAACCGCAATTGTGTGGAGAGAATGGGAAACAATTTACGAAAAAACCCTTAGAAAACCTGACTGGGGTCGAACCACGTTTTCCCCGTTATCGGCAGTCATGTCTATTGCGAGAGTAACGTTTTAGACCATGCGGCCACGTAATATATATATATATATATATATATATATATATATAACACCTCTCGTTTGAAAAAAATATTCCACTCCTTATAATTTAACTTCCACGTCATTCTTCATTTTTTTTTTTTTTTTTCCGTGAAAGCAAACCATGAAATATAACATATTTACCGAACTTTTCTTCCGTAGAGTGGATGTTCCACATCTATGAATACAAAGATGAGATTGAGGTTTAAGTAGGTTTGTTTTTCTCGTCTCATAGAACTCAATATAATAATATGGTTTCATTCAAAGCAATCTGGTGGCATCTGTTTGAATTTACCCGCGCAACCATTTTATAATTCAAATACCACAAAATAACAACAACATAAAATTTATTTTGTCAAAGTTTATTTTATCTCGATATTTTTTTTAACATAGTCAGGAAAAATAAATGGTACGGTTCACCGTACATACTTTCTCCCGCATTTATCTTAAAATATACATTTAATAATAAACACTCGTAATATTTGTGAAACGAAATAATAGGGGAATATATTTATGACAAACATTTATTTTGATTTGTTTGAGTTATTCATAGTGAACTTTCTGGACAAACTCCTTAAATTAGCACAAGACTTGCAAACTAGCTCGATTTTAAAAAAGAATTAAAATTAATTAAACACCACCCAACACTCCATACATAAATTATTCATCACTATGAAAGGGAAGGTCCTAATTTCACCTACGATGATAATTTATTCCCTCATACTGGGAATAGATCCACGGAACGCCTAGTTCAGCATGTTTAGGAGAATGAACTAAGGTGTTAACAGACATTGCAAGAATAGCTGAAAGTTTATTATTAATATTATTAATATTATTATATTATTATTATTATTATTATTATTATTACAGCAGTAAGTAGGCGATTAATCCTATTCGAAGGCTTACGCGCAAGTTGAAACACCACGTAAGTCGAATGGTGCTTAAACACAATACATTTTTGACATGCGTATTAGTTTCAAAGGCTTTTTTTTACCGCCACGTCTTACTACCTATTCGGATTATATGTGTATTTAATAATTACTCTAGTGGTTTTTAGGGATATTTATAGTAAGTGTAAGGTAACCTGGTATTCTATGGGTAAGGTGTCAGACTTCTGTGCTGGGGTGCGGGGTTCAATCTTCGGTCCCGGCACAGATTTATCTGATTGCCATACCCTTCCTTCCCCTCTGACAAGACGTGTATTAATCACAACTTGTGAATGTGAGGAATGCCAGGCCTCCGCCGTGGTTTGGATTCCACGTTAAACTGTAGGTCCTCCATTTCATCCCACAATCACCCTACCATTACACATTAGCGTAAGTGCGTGTAACCTGAAAGGGTAGTAAGACGCGGTGCTAATAATAATAGTAATAATATAGTAAGTGTACCAGATTTTCATGAAAATAGAGTGGAAAACAATTTTCTTTTAAACCCCAGTACACCCGACAGAGATTCGAACCTCTTTCTCTCTGTTATTGGAAGTCTAGTCTACCGCAAGAGTAGCATGTTAGACCAAGCAGTCACCGAAGCGGGTTAAGTACAGTTAAAGCCAAAAAGTATTTTTTATGAACAAATAAAATGGCGACGACACTATCAGCTGCGCATCAGATTACCAGGAATACCATCTATCATGTTTAAAGTATTGCTTGATAGATGGCACTGCTAGTCGTAAGTTAAAGTACTAACATCCACGTATCTAAGAATGCGCGTACTAGAGTGGCGTTACCACTTCTTTGGATTTACATGACAGCTAGCAGATGCTGTCAGTAATGCCAACATTGACTAAAAGTACTTTTGTCAACATATTTGAAAATAATTATTATTTGCTAAGTATTACTATTATATCACTAAAAATATTATAAATCTCTTTTAACAATACTTTCCAAGGAATACAGTATAATTTTATTTTTCATAATAAATTTAAGAAAAAAACTAGTAAATTCATTATAGTTTTACTTTTAACTCTTGTGGCAATTACAGGTTAAATAGAGCGTGAAATTTTACATATAATGGTATTATATTCAGTTATAAATATTTTCTGCACGGGTCTCGCATATCTTTAACATAAATAAATGGTTTGTGATAATAAAGAGGAAAAAACATAAATAATGTTTGTGAAATAATATAAAGTTTAAATTTTGTAAATACGAGTATTAATACCATTCGACACCCAACCAGCAACAAGGTACTCTTTTTTTCTACGTCACCAACCGGTAGCGTAGCTTCTATTCAGTGGCCATATTTGTTTACAGCATATAACGCCACTTTTAACGCTTTCTTGCTTTTAATAATTAATTTGAATTAAACAACAAAATAAAACTTTTAAACTAAACAACCAACCAAACGGTTACTCTCATAATCAAAATAAAACATTTTAAATATATATTATTATAGTAAATTATAATATAAAATCCATTTAATAAAACCAGTGCGTGTGTCTAAAAAATCTAGTTGAATCGAACAAAATATTTTATAGTTGAGTACTTATGCTACGATAATAATTTTATTACAAATTTGAATAATACAGTGTCTTTTTGAATATTAATTCGGCTACTTTGTAATCTGTGTGTTATTTTGTTAATATTAATTAGTTTAGTGTGTGAGCGTGTTAACCTTGATAATAAATGTTTTTTTAGTTATCTTAGAATAATTATTTATCTAATATAACATTATAGCGTGTGATAAAAAAAAATAGCGAGTTTTTCTAGGGATCGATATATATTTATTCGATAATTTAAGTGTATCAAGACTATAACCCCAAGATTGTGTTGTGTTACCCTCTAGGCTTAACCTCGAGTTTTAGGATTTTTATCGTATTCCAAAAAATCTTCAAGTGTAATAAAAAATATACTTGTGAGTCTTTCTCCAGTGTTGATTAATTACATACCATCTAAGACTTCAAGTTAAAAGTTATTGTATTATTAGAGACATTGTTATAACTGTTTAAGAGCAGTGAATCTAATCCATCACAGCGACGTTGGTAAGTTTGTTTGTTTATTAATTTTTTCTACAAATTCATTAATATAACGGTAATTTATCAAGATTATCGTACAACATAATTCTCCATTTTTCTTCATGATTCTTTAATTTCATTTTACGGTATCGATGATTATGGTATTTTAATACTGAAACATGTCGGAAGAATATAAATCAGCATCATTCTAATGGCTGATTATCACAAGGAGTAATGGGACTGAAACAAGATAAGGCTTAGATTTTATACATAATCTTAAAATTAAAATTATTATATTCTTCAAAAACGTTGTAACAAGAACATTTCCATTACTTTATTAAACTTCATTGGGAGATGCTGACGCACTAATTCAATTTTATTGCCTAATTTAAACACTGTTGATCTTTAAACTTTGTTTTTGTCCTTTATTTGTTTTATCCAAGATTTGTAACTAAATTTTAATATGTTATATGTTTTAGACTTGTCGTCAACCCATGTTTTAAGTCAATGTTATATCAATTTATTGAGAATTCTTATATGACATTTTGTCGCTCATTAAAAGCAAAATATAATCAATATTTTGAATATTAAAAGCTACTTAATTCATATACCAATTTTAAAACTATCTAATTCATTAAATTAAAACTCTATATATTTTGTTATAGCTATTCCTGGGTTTTCTATCCAAGTCTTAACTTTAATTATTACCACTCTTTACTTTAAACTACTTTAGAATGTTGTCTACAATTTTGTAATAGTGTTAAAAAGTTTTATGACAGTGTTTTATTTTTCTACGTGTAATACAACACATTCAGATTTTTCACATTTATAATGTTATTTTTTTATTATTATTATTATTTAGCACCGCGTCTTACTACCCGTTCAGGTTATATGCTTTAAGTATCAATTACGCTAATGGATTAGGAATTGGGAAGGTTGAATTAGAGGAAGTGAACCCGCATTTGTGTGGAGGGAGAGTGGAAAACAGTTTAGGAAAAAAACATCCAAGTTCACCCAACCAAGATTCGAACCTCGATCTCCCCGTCCTCAGCAGTCGAGCTATACACGACTAGCGCGTTAGCCAACTACGCCACCAAGGCGGGTCTATAATGTTATTAATAATACTATTAACAAATAATTATTTGTAAAATAACAAAACATTTTTTTATTAAAAAAATTATTAGTTTTTAATAATTTAAAATTAATATGGGACTAAATGCTATTTTAATTATTTTTTTAAATATTGTGGAAAAAATTAATAATCAATACTGGGCCTAACAACACATTTCAAGGTCAACAATAAATAAAACACAAGTCCTTATAATATATTTTGACTCTCTGAAGTGACAGCTGCTAAACAAGTGCTTTTGCAGATCATATGCATATGTAAGGATACATAAACTTGGTCTTAACTTTTCAAAGCTGTCAATCAGCACCAAAGAAGCCATGGGGCTAATTTAGAATACGTGTACGTCAAGGACTTATTGTATTGTTATCTTACGAACCAACCTTCCCCACGGGACGTTTAGTTCCGCCAAGGTGTGTGCCTTAGAGACCGAGAATATTGCCACCCCGTTACAACAGTGTAAAATAATTTGAAATAAAGGGAAGGTTTCGATAGTGGAGAGTGGTTTTTTTTCCAGTGGGGTGGGGAGTTAGGTTGGATTGTTTTATTTTCTGATAGAAGGAATACCACCAACACCAGAGACATCTTATGGCGCCGCCGAGAGATTAATCATGTGACCGCGAGGACCACGAGGGATCGATCTTCGCTTTCCCTTGAGGGAGGAAAGGAGTTGGGTGGGGAGGGAGAGTGGGGCATCATGTGGTGTTAGGTTTGAGGAGTAATGTTCTAAGAGGGAAATATATGTTTGACAGCTTTTTGGTGGCAGCGAAGGAGGGGGGAGTACTACATATCTTGAAATTACCAAAGTTAATTATAGAAACACATATGTTTAGGAAGTAGAAAAAAAAAATGGACTGAATAAAATGGTTCTAAGATGTTTTGTACGACTTTGGGCTGAACTAAAAACTAAGATTTCTTTATTTTATTGCTCCACGCCTTATTATTCGTCAGAGTTATACGCATTTAATTACACTAATGTCATTGTGTGTAACTACTCATGAGGCTGATCAGGGAAATAGACCCAATATTTCTTGGAGGGAGGGTGTAAAAACATTAAGAAACAAACATACTTAGTGCATACAGCCGGAATTATAACCTACACATGCTTTTTTGTCACCGGTTAAATTTACTTTATGAGCTTGACATTTATCCACATGCCTATCAAAACTATTTTTTTAAATCTAATATAATATTAAGTTATATGTAACCCAGGTCTGTGAGCACACAAATTAAACATCAAGCTCATATAGACTGGATTTGCAGTTACGAAAAGATCAGGGTTTGAATCCCTGATGGATGTTTTCTCTAATTGTTAATAATCTCCCTCCAAGTGAATGTGGGTACATTTAATCTCTACTATGCCTTAACCACCCTTAACCTACTAGCGTAATATAATTTATATTGTTTTAAAAGGTAGTAGTGCGCGATGTATTATTATTATTATTATTATTATTATTATTTATTAGCACCGCGTCCTACTACCCGTTCGGGTCATACGCACTTACGCTAATGTGTAATGGTAGGGTGATTGTGAGATGAAATGAAGGACCTACAGTTTAACGTGGAATCCGAACCACGGTGGAGACCTGGCATTCCTTGCGCGATGTAAAAAAAAAATAGTGATTAACAAAATGTTCATTGTTTATTTACTTACTTTATGCCATTAGAAACTCCAAAGTTCACTGCTGCACTTACAAAATTACGAATACAATCTACCTCATTGTATACTATCCCCATATTGATCTCGTTATATCCAATCCACCTCATTAAACCCTATCCCTATCTTGATCTAGTTCCATCCATTCCACCTAATTACATGCTATCCCTATCTTAGGCTAATTTTATCCAGTCCATCTCATCCCTAGCCCTATCCTGAGCTAGTTCCATCTCGCCCACCCCATTACATCCTATCCCTATCTTGAACTAGTTTTATTCAGTATCTGGCCCACCACAATTCACCCTGACCCTATCTTGAGCTAGTTCTATCCATTCCACCTAATTACACTATTCATATATTGAGCTAGTTCTATCCAGTCTACCTCATTACACCCTATCCCTATATTGAGCTAGTTATACCAGTCCACCTCATTACACCTTATCCTTATCTTGAGCTAGTTCTATCCAGATCACCTCATTACACCTTATCCCTATCTTGAGATAGCTCTATCCAGTCTACCTCATTACACTTTATATCTTTCAGGTCTAATATAATGACATCTATCTGCGTCTATATCTACCCAATGATATCTTCCCATAGGGTTCGCCAGTAAATTAATTCCCTTAACACTGTTATAGATTA
The DNA here is from genome assembly GCA_039000515.1 of Timema cristinae. Lineage (NCBI taxonomy): Eukaryota > Metazoa > Arthropoda > Insecta > Phasmatodea > Timematidae > Timema > Timema cristinae. The sequence continues at coordinate 33,020,136 of JBCFYV010000001.1, read as the reverse complement.
TTACATTCACGGAATATGTCCTACCCACCGTAATATGCAAAATCTGATTATCCTACACTGTCTTGTGATGATTGCAAGGTATGTAACTCGTCAGTATATAACTACCTCCACTCTTCACTATCTCCATCCTTTTTATGATTACACTGGTTTACAAAATATTTATTTTTATTACAATCAAATATTATCCTACTATTAGTTACTAGTTAATTTATTAATTGATGAATTGAATGTGGGTAACATTAAAACATCCAGATAAATACCAAAATCCGAACTATAAATATATTTAATGACAAATACAGCCCAATAAGTTTTCTTTTTCTTCAAATAAACGCAAATAATAGCTAAAAATTATGAAATAATTATTTAATTGTTATCCAAACAATAAAAATATAGCATAGTGTGATTGAGCGTAAAGTAAAGCTAAATTAAATATAAATTAATCGTCACTACTTGTGTCGCCTTGATACATGAATACATTTTAACAACATAATACTACCCAACTCAGTAGCCGTGTGGTCTAATGCTCTACTCTCGAAATATACTGGACTGTTGATGACGCGGGAGTCGAGGTTTGAATCTCAGTCAGGTGGGCTGATTTTTTTTCCCAAAATCGTTTTCTACTCCCCCTACACGAAAATGTAATCAGACTTCATCTAAATATAACCTTCCTGATCTCTAAAACCACCAGCGTAGTTTAGTACAAAGGAGTACAACACGAACGGGTAGTAAGACTCGGTACTAAAAAAAGTGTAACTATGGGGGGAAAAGCCTTTTTATAAAACGTATGATTTTTTGAGATCTACAGTTCATTCTATTATACTATTCATATTATTTTATAGGTTATTTTATTATATATAAAAAAGACAGCTGTGGATCACGTGACCTGGCGTATGAATATGTGAAAAGATCTCTAGGAGCTTTTTTAGTCGGCCAGATAAGTTTTTTTTAATGGGAATCGAATTGTAGGTTTGATTACAAGAGATTAAAAAAAACACGATTTTATGTTGAGGTTAAATAAGAAGGAAAATAAATCAAGTTTATTGTCAATCATCAGGGTATGTCATTTACTGCCAAACTCATAGTCGTCTCTCAGGGAACATCAAACTTTTCGAAAAACAAAACAACACCCCACTTCAACTCGTACACTAAACAAGGTTGTTTGAATGAAAGTTGATGTCAATGTACTCAGAGAAAAAAAAATCCCTTCGACGTCTATGATTGAATCTGCTGCGTGAATAGAAGGTAATGAATGACCATTAAAGAAGCTATTCACTCAACAAAATAGTTCCCAGAATTTAACTGTATGTAATGTTCGTTTCATAATAGTTCTCGGAATTTTTTTTTAAAAACTCGTTATAAACTTGTTTCTAAACTTCTTCTGTAATACTCGCTGAACAATTTTGAATAGTTGTACTTTAACTGAATGTCAGAAAAAGAAGATATACTATGTATATCAGTGCTATTATCTATATTACACTAACTGTCCCATTGTGTAGTAGTTAGTGTAACTGGCTACGAGCCTAGAGGTTCTGGACTCGATTCCCAGCTGGCACCTTGGGTATTTTCCCCTGAAGGGGAAATACCCCAACGGGCACAAGGGTTTGGTTGGTTATACTTAAACTACTTTTAAGAGTTTCTACTATTTCCACACCCTCATACTCACCATCACCATCATCTCATTGGGACATGGAAAGAGTTTCCATGGAAAGGATGTACGATTTGTTCTTCGGGTAGTCCCTCCGGCAACGGTACATTAGTACTGGCTAATCTTTCCAGAAACTGTGCTACGAATGATGTTACCCCGACAATCAATATTACAATATTATTATACCTATGTTTCATAACCTATAATATATAATTGACTAGTAAATTGTTTGATTAATTTTTTGAGACATTTCGTGTTAGTATATGCACACTTTTTTTTTAGGAGTGAGGGGGATGGGGGAATGAGTTGCTGAGAAAAATATTTGGGTCTAAGAGGGATGCACACACAGAATAGAGAAAGTTATATAGTAAGTAGCTTCATGGTTTATATGCATTCTCAACCCATATTAAAGATGATAAAGGAGTGCAGACTGAGATGGAGTGGTCATGTGGTAAGTTTGGAGGATGATAGACGTGTACACAACATTTTAGTAGGGGAACCTGAAGTAACAAGATCTCTTTGTAGTCTGAGACGTTGATGGGAGGATAATGTTAAAATGAATATGAAGGAGGTTGGTTGACAGTTTAATGATTGGATGGAGGTGTTTCAGGATAAGTTTTAATGGCGAGCTTTTGTACTGGTAGCCAATAACTTTAGAGTTCCCTAAGGCGGGCATTTAAAGAACGCAAGTTAAAGGGCAGTATTTTTATAGTTTTTATATCAAAACTTTTTTTGCTAGTAACAAATCAAATTATTCTCTAATACAAACACCCGCCTCTGTGGCGTAGTTGGCTAACGCGCTTGTCGTGTTGAGCCCGACTGCTGAGGACGGGGAGACCGAGGTTCGAATCTCGGTCGGGTGAACTGGGGGTGGTTTTTCCTAAATGGTTTTCCACTCTTCCTCCACGCAAATGCGGGTTCACTTCCTCTAATTCAACCTTCCCAATTCCTAATCCATTAGAGTAATTAGTACTTAAAAGCGTATAACCCGAACGGGTAGTAAGACGCGGTGTTAAGTATTAAGTATTAATCTAATACAAACATATATTTAATTTTTTTTTCGCAGGGTGACCTTAACATTTCTTAAATATCTATCAAGAGTGTCCTGGAATTGAATGAAAACTTCTTTTCTCCATTTATACCGTCATGCTAATGACAGATATTCAAAAACTGTTATCACCATATGAAGAAAGTTATAGTATGTGAATATAATCTATTTTGACAAAAAATAAGTTTTAATATAAAAATTGTAAAAATACTCCCCTTCACTCGGGCTCCCTACACTTCCGCCTTAAGAAAAAAAAAATATATATATATATATATATATTACACCACTTCTTACTGCCCGTTCGGATTATACGCCTTAAGTACTATTATTATTATTATTATTATTATTATTATTAGCACCGTGTCTTACTACCCATTCGGGTTATACGCACTTACACTAATGTGTAGTGGTAGGGTGATTGTGAGATGATATGGAGGACCTAGAGTTTAACATGGAATCCGAACCACGGTGGAGGCCTGGCATTCCCCACATTCACAAGTTGTGATTAATACACGTCTTTTCAGAGGTGAAGGAAGGGTTCCTTAAGTACTAATTACGCTAATGGATTAGGAATTGGGAAGGTCGAATTAGAGAAAGTGAACCTGCATTTGCGTGGAGGGATAGTGGAAAACCATTTTAGGAAAAACCACCCCCAGCTCACCCGACCGAGATTCGAGCCTCGATCTCCCCGTCCTCAGCAGTCAAGCTCAATACGACTAGCGCGTTAGTCAACTACGCCATCGAGGTGGGTCCCCACCTTAAGGTCAAAGAGTAAGTTACTTCGTGTGTGCTTGTGTATATATATTTATACTGTGACAAGGACTAGAGTAAAACTACCAACTTTCATCCATAAACAATTGTCCTTTGACTATGTGAAGAGTAGCTTAGATACCAGGTTTCAAAGTCATTTAATAAACGTTCCAAATCAAAAATACATTTTTCTCAAAATCGATCTATTGATTAATAGGATCTTAAACTCATTTAAGAAAAAACATAATGAGTTGTAGTAAGGAAACAATATTTAATCGTAATTATAATAATAGAAATTAATTTAAGCAATATTTAAAGTAGGCTAGAAAAAATTTCTATGAACTTTAACTATTGCTTAAATTGAATTCTATTATTATAATTACGATTAAACTCATTCAGATAGAGAGGTCTAGATCCAAACTAACATTACTTTGTCAACTTCTGTGGTCTTGTAGTAAAGTGCTTTGACTCAGGACACGATGATAGTGGGCTCAAATCCAACCAGAGTCGACGGACTTTTTCTTTATCAATACAAATCTGTAGCACAACTTCCTTTGGAGTGGAAATAAAGTGTCATTCTCAGTTTGATTGAGGCATGTAAAATAACCCTGACAATTATGTGAAAACACCTTTCCTGGCAAAATTGGCTGGCCCTTTTTTCTCGCTCTTATAAATTCTCGTGTGCTGATATAATCAGTCGTTTCAGAAAGTGCACGTTAAATACCTCCATTTACCAAATTTTACCACAAAATATTTTGTTTTCTATAAGATATTATTAATCCTATACTCATTTTGGCATGCACAAAACATGATTTTGCTTAGGAAAAATAAATTGTTTATGACATATTCGTACTCGCGTATTTGTTCTTGAATACAAACCAATATGAATATTGTTATGTATTTTATGAATGAAAGTTGTTTAATTCTTGCCTACCCAAAAATAATTATCTGTGTATATTCATTGATGTTTATTCTATCTCAAAAAAATATCTAAAAATATTCCCTCTAAAATGGAAAAAATTCATTTAGAACAAATATTACAGATATATCCTATTTTATATATTCAAGATAAATAATTGTTTAAACGTTTAGTGACAAATATTCAATAAAGCCCAACTAGAAATAACTAGTTTAATGGATGAGAAATTTGAAACGTTTTCCTAACTTATTATTTAGATATAACTTAATAATATTTTTATAGTAGAATAGGTTTTAGACCGCCTACGAGAAGATAGTTATCACAATATTACTCAACCTATTACAAAAAATCTAATCTACAATTGGTAAACTTATGAAAGGTGAGGTTTTGTTAAGTTTGGCTAGCTTGTAAATTAATAACATATTAACGAACTATAATGATTTCGGATTTTTCCACACTCATTGAGTGGTACAATTGATTCAAATTTCAAAATTTTGATTCATCGGAAAATACTAAAAATCCTCTGGACATACATACACCGTTAGAATTTTTTCATAGTAGAATATGTACCTGAATAGTACAGATCTTGTTAATATATATAGCCTACCTATTTGCCAAATATAAGAATTTCCATAGCTTTGGTGGCCGCATGGTCTAAGGCACTATTCTTGCAATGGACTACAGTGCCAAAGACGGGGATATCGTGGTTCAATTCTTGTCGGTTTGTTGAGGATGGTTCCCCCTTTGTTTTCACTCTCTTGCCACGAAGATGCGGGTAAACTTTATCTTAATTTGACCTTTATCATCCTTAACCCATTAGCGTAATTAGTCCATAAGCATATAATCCTAATGAGTATTAAAATGCGGTATTAAAACAAAGAATTTAATTTTATTAGGTTAGACAAATATAAATTAGGTTAATTACAATTTAATAAACACACTTAGGGATCTTAAATGAGGTCCATTTTTTTATTATTTATAATTCAATATGTATTTTAAAAAGGACCGACAGGATCAATTTGTTAACAAGCTAGGTTAAGTTATGTAAAAATAATATACTATAAGCTCAATCTAAGTATGTAAGTATTACACACAACAAATAGTTGTTTTATATTCAAGAGAGGTTTTTTACCCACCCGTACGGACATTTTAATTACTCTATTGGGGTAAGGATGAGTAAGGTATAATTTAGAGAAAATGTATCAACATTTTCGTGGAGTTAGAGGGAAGAACATTCAGATAAAAACACCCTTCTCTTCCCAGACAAGGATTCCTTCCACTTTACCAGATTAGGTGAGCCCGGCATTCAGTCTACATGTCCATTGACGTGAGTTTCGATGATCTAGTAAGAACGTACACCAGTGGGCGCGCAGGCTTGAATTTCAAGCTCATTTTGTTTGGTTTGCCAGTGACAGGAATGCCGGGATTCGAATCTTGGATAGGTGTACTCAAGGTGTTTTTTTTACTAAATGTTAACATACAGCTGACTGAGGAGGAAGAACAAATAGCGCATTGGAGGTCTGAATTCACTAATAATTGAATGCCATACGGCTACCAGAATCTGGTTTACCATATTTATTTGTAGTAAGAGGATTATCTGAATCGACTTTCTTTGGCCCTTTTCGTGGTTTTCATTTTGATAGAGGTGTAGGGATTTTAGACGTCAATTGTTGAATTTACTTTGACATTTCTTGTTTCTCTCTTCAGTCAATTTTTTAGAAGAATTAGAATGCATTTATATTCTAGTCTCTGGAATCAACCAATCTCTCAGTGCACCAGCAGTTCAGAACAAATGAAGGATTGGCTGACGTACAAATATCTACTTTAAGGGGTTGATTATCCAAATTTAACCTCAGGCCCCCGAAAGGCTCTACAGCTACACCGCATATGAGCTCAGTGGCTTTTCACGGTGCAACCACTGTATAGTCATCAGGAACGGTACCGTTCGCCGGACATGGACCTAGGTCCATGAGTGCCATTCCGGGTACTCGGATACCCGAATAAACCAGTACTAACCCTGCCATGCCAGCCTATATTCATTCACGGTAGGAATTACTCTCTGAAAGGTCTTTTTTCCTACCAATATCCTACTATATAATAGATTTATGGTAGGTAAAAGGCCTTTCAGAAGTCAATTCTACCGTGAACAGACATTACCTGGGGTTACTTGGGAGAAACTGGGACCGGTTGGAGGGAGAAGTTGGCTCCTCCTTGTGATCACCCATCAAGAGGAAGTCAGGCGTTCAGCCTCCTAACAGCCTTCTCCTAAACCTTCGTTCTCTCAAAAACCTCCCATCTTTCCTCTCACACCTTCTTAGCTGCCGCCCTAGCCTTATTTGAGACAAGCTGTCTGGAGTTGCCCAGCGGGGACCTCGAGGAGGTGCCCTGATCAGTTATCCCGCTAAACGGGTACGCACTACCAACCACTTAGTGTGTATCGAGAAGGGAGTATCCCTCTATTCACACACAGATGACCGGTCGGGGTCTTAGCTATGACGGACCCCAACGTCCGTCACATTGCCCAGGGACCTCCACGTGGAGGCGCCCCGACGGGATTCTTAGAGATCTGCCAGTACCGGAAGGTGGCAAAGACAGTCTAGTGCTCGTTTATATGAAACTTGCGGGGTTGACAGGTTGTAGGAGGTAACAGACAAGTTTGCCCACGTCATGAGCTTGTGGTTGGCAACGATATGGGACGTAAAAATTGACGCTGTTTACACCTAGGGGGTAGGAGATTCAGCACATAACAACTGAAGTTGAATGTGAAGTTATGACTAGTAACAGGCATTGAATTCCCTGACGACGGGTACCGATAAGAAATGGCCGATTCTTCCAGATATTTGGTTGCTGGCCCTGACAAGGGCATATATTGAGAGAGCAGTGGTATCTCGACAGGGGAAGTGGGTTCAATTCTTATTGGGAGCTAAGTACGGGTGGCAGAACATCCCTCGGGTGCATACAACGCCATTTTTGACGTCACGTAGCGCTTACATTTAGCAACACCAATCCCAAGTTAATTACGTTGAAATACTTCCCTTGTCACTCCCTACAACCTGTATTGTTTTTTACCGGAAGATATAAATAACCCTATATATACGACCTTAAATCTGTCGAGGCCCTTGTTGAAAGAAGTTGTGTATGTGTGTTGAATTTGGAAATATCCTAAAGGACCACTTTCAGGATCTATAGCACGTTCGCGAGAGTGTTTTTATAGCAGATTGAACTTCATTGTGAAGCTATTGATGGATGTTGGACTTTCAACATCCCCTTTTACTGTATTAGAACAGGGGTCACAAGCCTATGGCCCACACTATAGATCCGGCCCACATAAATATTTGTGTCTACCCACACAGTGTTTTAAAATTTGAGTTAACTAGTAAAAAAATATTTAAAAACTGGAATATTTCACATAACAATATAAGATTACCATTAATTAAAAAAAAAATGAGGATCTACTGATTCATTAAAGGTTTTTAAAAAATACGTTAAGCGTCCTTTCCTAAATCAAAGGCCTAACGATTTGCAAAGGAGGAAAATCCCCAATATTTTGATATTTCTATTTTTTACTATTTCAATTTCTAATTTAAAATATTTTCGCAATATCATCCAGGTTAGTATTCTGTTTTGTACTTAGATGGTATTTCAGTAAAAATAGTGATTTAAAGGGCGCAGGGGAACGAGGGGAGAGCCAATTTTAGCTCAAATTGAGATAGTACTGCCATCTGTTAGACAATCTTGAAACCTTTATAACGCGAATAGTATTATGGTTAGAGAGGTATAATTATGTCATATTTAAATTAATTTTAAAAAGTATTCTCTGTAGTCCTTATGGGGTTTGATATGAAAAAGTTGCTGTCCTAGATAATATGTGTAATGTGAATTTCTCCCCTTTTCCCTTCATTTTTAATTTTTTCCCCTCTTTTCACCCCGCCCGCTTCATTTTTTTTATGTTGTCTACTCCTTGTAGGCATTTAAGTTTGCGACAGCCGAATTAGTATATAGTAGCTCTGAGAGACATTTTGTTACGAATAAACCACCAAAGTCTAGAGTTTGTTGTAAACAAAACAAACTTAATAAGCTTCTCTAAAGTGTAGTTTATGAGCACATGTCATGTCTGTGGTCGAAAACATTAGGAGGCAAGTTATACGTGATTTATCATTAACCGTTTCGTGTCAGTAATAGTTGTTGCCACGATAAGCAGAGATTAAAACTTTTCCTGTGATATGTTTTCACCCACTTGGTCCCCATTTTACCAAATATACATAGGCTGTGCTCTACAATGAAGTGTATTCCCGTTAATACGAAACCAATGAATGTTATACATATTTTTAGCACCACGTCTTACCACTCATATGCACTACTAATGCTAATGTGTTCGGGATTAGGAATGTTGAATTTAGAAAAGTATACCCACATTTGAGGGGAGGGAGAGTGGAAAACATTTATTAAAAACCACCCTCAGTACACCCAACCAGGATTAGAGAACCAATCTCCTCGTCCTCAGCAGTATATTCCACTGCAAGCGTGACGCCTTAGACTATGCGGCCAACGAAGTGGCTGAGTGTTTTATTTATTAATGATAACATATTACATGTATAGTTTAAACTAACTTTGCTTAACCTGGCAGGACCCCTCTCATTTAATTAAAAAGTCTTGGATGATTATTACGATGTTGAATTATTAATTGATATTTGACCCGCGATGTGGTGCCAATTGAAGTGTTATGAAATTAATCGGTCCGCGTTGGGCGCCGATTTAAATGATACCTTTTAGTTAGCTGATAATTACCCCGTGATCGAGCACTAATTAAAGCGCTATTGTATTACTATGCCCCGCGATTGGGCGTAGATTATTGCGTACTGCATTTGTATTGTGAGATACCCGGTAATTAATTTTTATAACCCTGTGATCGAGCGCCAATTATTATGATACGGTTTTACAATCTGATATTGTAATTGAATAAATAAAACCTTTGAATGTTGCACACGATTTATTGAGATGATTCCATCTTCGGCACTAAAAATATGAGATTAACAACTTTCACCTTTAACAATTTCTGTGTATTCTATGAATATTACGCGTTCTCAAGATTCATGCTACCGGCACTGTTAATAATTTGTATTACTCCTATATTACCAAGTTCTGTTTTATTACTGTCCACTATAACGGATTCATACGCATAAGTGGCTTATATATGACCTACCCCTTGCCTCTTGGACTCCCTTGTCACCAGTGCCAAAACCAACTAATAGAAAGAGTCCTGGCGACAGATGTTGTGAAGGCTAGCTTCCTATTGGGTAGAAGGAGCTAGCCTCATTTGCTTTTTGGTATTACTACCTAGTTGATTTTGAAAGAAAAAATGAGTTATGGTGTAATATATTGACATCAGTTCTGAAAAGCACGTGAATATCCAGGGATGAAGCATTAAAAGGATATTTTACATACAATACTTTAAAGAAAAATGCACTTCATCCATGATTTTTTTACATATATGAGAGGGGTCCAAATCAGTATCATTACATGAAGTGTATTTTTCTTTAAAAACTGTATGTAAATTTTCCTTTTAATACTTCATTCAAGGATGATTTGGCGTTTTCATAAGTTATTTCAATATAATACGTTTTAAAACTTTCTTTCTTAAAAAAAACTCCATTATATTTGAAAATAAGGTGATGAGTTGGCTGTCTTTACCTAATAGGAAGCTAGCCTTCACAATCAGGTTTTCAGGAGTTCTCTTATTGGTTAGCTTTAACAATGGTGACAAGGGGTCCAAGAAGCAAGAGGTAGGTAATATATAAACATCTTGTGCGTATAGTAAACACACAAAAATCTCAGTCTGTAACAGCATTATCTTTGGCTCTCCACATCATTTCGTGAACGAATAAAAAACTGTATTATTTTAATATTATAATACTTAAAGTGTAATTAACAAAAGAAATCGTGTACAACATTAAGTTTTACTCATTTCAACAGAAATACACATAAAATCAGATCGCCACAGCCATGTGATACCAAGTACGAAGTAAGGCATGCACGCGTCATCGTCATCGTCATCGTCATCAAAACCGGTATCACTATAATTGCTGCCCAACCGTGGGGCATGCACGCGTCCACATCCGCATTATAATAAACCGGTATCGTTATAATTAGATATTAAAGTGAAAAAATTTATATAAATAAGCAGTGTATGGCCCGTACGGGTAGTAGGACGTAGTGCTAAATAACAATAATAATACATAAATAGGCCTATATATTACAACAAATATTAATATAAGCCCTTTACTTATTTACTTATATTTGACTCAAGTTCTTTTACTTGAAAAGTATACAGTTAACTTTATATGTAATCTAATTATAAACAGTAAGTGAAAAGGTCAACCAAAAACCAATATTTCATTCAATGACTTTATTTTTTAAAACTTCTCAGTATTAATTTATTTTCCTATTAAATAATGTTAAAAACAAGCACTGACTTTAATAAACCCAAATGTAAAATATTTCTTTATAATCCTTAAAATAGAAGCTTTGTTGAGTTTCTTCGTAAAAAATAATAATGCACTATTTTAAACTTAGAAATTAAAAAAAGAGTTTAAGACCAAACGACTAAGAGGATAACATTGAATCAAATACAATAATTGATTAAGGGTGACCTGGTGGTCTAGGGGTAGGTGTCAGACTTCTGTGCTGGCGGCCGGGGTTCAATCCTCGGTCCCGGCACAGATTTATCTAATTACCAAACCCTTCCTTCACCTCTGACAAGACATCTTGTGAATGTGGGGAATGCCAGGCCGCCACCGTGGTTCGGATTCCACGTTAAACTGTAGGTCCTTCATTTCATCTCACAATCACCCTACCATTACACATTAGCGTAAGTGCGTATAAGCCGAACGGGTAGTAAGACGCGGTGCAATATAATAATTAATAATAATAATATATATTATTATTGATTAAAATTAATTTAGCATCTTAGTCTGATTTTTTTTCAATGTCATATTTTTTTATTTTTTTTTCGGGTTTTGAGTCGATGAGTACTAAGAAGCTTCATATTTGGGAAGTATATATTATAAAAATTAATTACGTTAGCTGTTATCTACTTTTTACTATAAACTATATCTGTTTCACGAAATAAAAAGTGCTGGAAAAGATTCAAAACCTAAGGAATATTACATAAAAATTCTCAGAGAGTAGTTTTTTTTAAATCTGAGTTAATAAGTTTATAACACAAATTTATTGACTAATATTCAACGAAAAAAATACAAATGTATATTTAAATGTCTATTTAAAGGGATGAATCTTACCACCTCTTCGGGATATTAGTGACTTAGAGTAGTATTAAATTATTATTTTTTGTTCACGTACCCCCAAATATAATTTTTCTTAATCTTCGTACTCCTAAAGATGTTGGTGCTTAGTGCAAGGTATACGTATTCTATAATTTGCATCTATAATAAATTACATCAAAAATAATGTATTAAATAAAAAGTTTTAAATTATAATTATAAATAAATATATCAATTTACTTGCCCCCTTAGATGTCTTCGCATACCCCAAGTTAGATACCACTGACTTATACCAACCATATTAAAGTATAATATTTAATCAAATATAAGCCCAAACAGCGTCTGTAAATCTTCTAGTGTAAAAATAAATATTTTATATTCGGTGAGGACTATACCTTGAGCTCCCGAGTAAAAGCTAGGATCCATACAAATTACATCAACCCTACCACATACTAATATTGTAAAAGAACATACCTCAAAATGGAATCTATTCTATAATATAAAATAAAAAAAGCTACTTCTTTAGGACAGTGCTCAACTCAATACAACTTCTGGTACATTTGGCCATGAACTTTTCATCTGATCGTTTACGTTTCCGTAATTTGAGTAGCTCATCAAATACTCATAAATAATGTTCAATAATGTTCTAGAAGAATTCGCTTAAACATTTCGATTTCAATTATTGGGGAAAATGGACTTTAACGGCGAAAAAGATTGAGGTAATCTCTACCTATTTATATGGTAGTATATAAGTCATTCACGAGCTAAGTTTACCTGGATGACAGCTCGAAATGTTACTAGAAGTAATCCTTAATATATCACTACGCCAACAGCTGACATCTATCACTTTGGATGACTGTAATGAAAAGAGATGGTTATATATTAATGTGATAGTTAACCACAGTAATTAAGGCCAATATTATTTATATATTTATTTGAGTTCGGACACAAAGTTTATTTATAGTTTTATTCCCCTTAAAAAAATATTAACACCACTTTCACAAAAACTTATAACGAACATATCTTTAGAATGGCGGCTACCGAATCTAAACCATATGATTGAATATAACGGTAAACAAGTTTTTTTACAATGATGCAGACACGCAGTTGATGAAATTATTTTATTCAGCTAAATATTTCAAAATACGATAAAATAATCATAAAAACATTTATTGTATGTAAAAAAATTACAACAATTTTCTCTTTTCCAAGTAAATACGATGCCTGTATTAAAAGATATTGATATGTGCACTAAATTATACAAAATCAGTAACGTTCCAAAACGAAATAAGTACTTTTAATTATGTTTAAAATAATTGTTTCGAGTTGGATAAATAGAGATTATTTAAAAAAATGAAATAGTATGAGAAAACTTAAGTTTATGTTATTTTAAATGTAATATATAACAGATAATTAAATATCTTTACATTTATAACAAAACAAGTGTTTACAAGTGTTGGCAACCCAAAACCTAAACATATGATTTTCGAACTGTCATCCAGGTAAAAACCTATCGTGAACGGAATATATTTGGAGCGTTCTAAACGTTTAGAAAAATATATTGGTATCTTCAAGATGAATATATTTATAGGTGTTTATATTATTTATTGTCAAAATTGTAGGGTACTTAGAACTCACAGGGTTGAATTATACATAACGGCCCGATATGGCATAGTCTCGCTTGGTCTCAGGTAGCAAGATTACCTTGCATTATTCTGTGGTATAGTTAATAAGGTAGGGCCATAGTGTAGTCCGTCAAATGGAAATGTGAAAGGTACCTTCCAGTGTAAAGGCAGCAGTCTTATCCCATCTTATAAACCAGGGGTTTCCAAACTAAAAGTACCCGAGGGCCACAATTGAATCTACGAGTCTAGTGGAGGACCGCATCATAATCGGCTAGTGGGTGTGAGGCAATATGGCTCGCGCGGATCAACAAATGATTATTTTTTCATTTATTTGAGGTATCTATCGATTTCTTTCTGAACCGATTTGTTTTATCTGCACATGAGAATTTCTATTAGTGAGAGCGAAAGGGCCTAGCAATTTTCCCGGAAAGGTATTTTCACATACCTTCCAGAATTCTTTTACATTCCACAACCGACATAGATCCACCAGCTTTACTTCTCCTCCGAAGGAAGTTGTGCTACCACTCATGAAAAATCCATCGACCCTGGCTAGGGTTGAACCCACTAGCATCGGATCCTGAAGTAAACACCTTACGCCAAGACCACCGTGGTAGACAAAAATTATTATTATTATTAAAATAGAATGCAGTTAAGTAATGGTGTAAGAAGCTTCAAAAAGTCGAAGGTCAAATCTCCTTCAGCTTCGACTTCGACTTTGACTTCGACTTTGACATATACAATAACTTTCGCATACTTGAAATATTTCTAAGGAAGGATAAAACTTCGATAAATTATCAAATGATTTAATTTTATATCACTAAATATTACATTTTTCAATATTTGATAATTTTAAAACAGTTACTAAACGTAATTTTAACACTGACTAGTAATTTAACTAACACAACGTAAATATGGATCAAAAATTGGTAAGTAAATGTTAATCTTCCTTATCTATGATGTTAATATATTATATTCACTATCGCCAACATTATTTTGTAAAAAATAAAATTACATATAAAGAAATAACACTATGTATGAAGCAGAGAAAACGCTTTAGTTATGCTATCATTGCAGCTAGCGTCTAATGTTTGGTCTTTATTATTCTCTCTCTTTGTAATTATCTGTGACAAATTTACAAGTGTATTTTGAAAAAGAAGTTTTTCATAGCTTCTTTTCACTTTCTTTATTATTAAAAATGGCTGATACGGAAAGTAGGAAACCAAAACTGAATTTAGTTTATAATTATTATAATAGAAATGCAGATAAAAAGACATGCATATGTAAAGTTTGCAAAATAATATTATAAAATCCACGATGTAAGTAAAAATTAAAACTTAAATAATATGTTTGGCTATTTGATTCTTAACTATGTTTTTAGTGAGGGTTACTCCATCTAGGGTGACCTGGTGGTCTAGGGTAAGGTGTCAGACTTCTAAGTTGGCGGCCGGGTTCAATCCTCGGTCCCGGCACAGATTTATCTGATTTCCAAACCCTTCCTTCACCTCTGACAAGACATCTTGTGAATGTGGGGAATGCCAGCCTCCACCGTGTTCGGATTCCACGTAAAACTGTAGGTCCTCCATTTCATCTCATAATCACCCTACCATTACACATTAGCGTAAGAGCGTATAACCCGAACGGGTAGTAAGACGCGTGCTAATAATAATAATAATAATAATAATACTCCATCTAAATATCATATTTTGAAAATTTAAAAATGATACCTGGACACGGGAGTCGAACCCAAATCGAGCCAAGGGTTCCGGTTCGATTCCCGTGTCCAGGTGTCATTTTTAAATTTTCAGAATAAAACTTAATCAATAAGTTACTAATCTTATCAGTAAGCCTGTGTGCATAAGTTATTAACATAGGCCTTTGGTAACAAATAAGGAAATTTTCCTGGCTCTTGTTACTGACAATATCTAGAAAAATAATTTATTTAAAAATTAAAAGTGGCGTTACGTGAAAACAAAAATCCTAGATAGCTTCGACTTTGACTTTTCTTCGGAAGTTTCAAGATTCGCTTCGAATTCGCTTCGCATTTAAAAGTAGCCTTCGCACACCCCTACAGTTAAGTTATTACTGAATCAAATTAGTTGGATCTTTCAATGATTTTTTTTCCCACGCACGTCAAAACTTTCCGTTTCTCGGTTAAAAATATCAATTTTTCTACAGTAGACTACTTTTCCAAAAAACTATGTGAGCTGCAAAAAAAAAAGTATCGTGGAACACGTGTTCTAAGCTATACCATTGTGTAATAACACGAGCTAGTACTTTTTAGGGTAAACGAAGGGTACATGTGGGTGTATATATTTCAAGACAATTCTATTCACGTTTCCGAAATTCCCACCATTGACAACACCAAAATGCTCCTTACCTGCGCCCGAGCCTGTTCCCCGACGAGGATGACATCTCTGGTGGCATCGTGGGGGGGGATGTCCGATATGAACAGACCTCTCCCCGTCAGACCTTCCAGACCATCCAAAAAGGGTGAGCCTACGAACAGGATGGAGTCAGATTCCGGGCACAGCACCATCTGACCCTTCAGTTCCAAGCCCTGGGAATAAACACATCTTGATATAATTACAGTAAAATTCCGATAATTCGGCACCCGATGGTTCGTCACACCCGAGAGTCTGCTCGCGTAGCCCCCAACCACTCGTCTTTTAGCTTCGCACCAGCACCATTTGTTTGTCAATCAGTCTTTGTTTACATTTGTGAGATTGTGCTTCGTTCTATATTACATAGCTTGTTCGTAATTGTGTGTCAGTGTGCCGTAGTTCTCTAAAATGAGACATAAAAATAGTACAAGTGTTATTTTTAGTACCACCTCCCATTCAAGTTTTACTCTAATGTACTATATTATTATTATTAACACCACGTCTTACTACCCGTTCGGGTTATACGCACTTACGCTAATGTGTAATGGCAGTGATTGTGAGATGAAATGGAGGATTTACATTTTAACGTGGGATCCGAACCACGGTGGAGGCCTGGCATTCCCCACATTCACAAGTTGTAATTAATACACGTCCTGTCAGAGGTGAAGAAAGTGTTTGGAAAACAAATAAGTATGTGCCGAGACCGAGGATTGAACCCCGGATCCCCAACACAGAAGTCCGACACCTTACCCCTAGACCACCAGGTCACTTTACACTAATGTACTAACTACGCTAATGGTTTTAGGGATGAGGAAGGCTATATTTATAGGAAGTGAATCAACATTCACGTGTAAGGAGAGTGGAAAACCATTTTGGAAAAACCACCCCCAGTACACCCGACCGAGATTCAAGCCTCAACCTCCCAGACATCGGCTTTCTAGTCTTCCGAGAGAGTAGCGCGTTAAACCATGCGGCCACCGTAGCGGGGAGTAAAAGTGTTGATTCGGCTAAAGGAATTAAACGGAAACATGTTACAATAAAATAATATACAAAAAATCTAGACATCAAAAGTTGAATAAAATATGGTGAGAGCAGAAACACTATTACACAAAAATTTAATAATGTTTTCATGCAATATTCAACCAGCTTCATGTTCTACTTCATTGTGGTCATCACTGCTGAATAGCCCAATATTATTTTTGTCAATACTTTTTTTTTTTTAGTATCACGTCTTACTACACGTTTCGGTTGTACACATATGTGATTATTTCGTCAATGGGCTAAGTATAAGTAAGGCGGAATTGTTGCCACATTTGCGTGGAGTTTGGGTGGGAAACCGTATTGGAAAATAGATCTCAGTATACCAAATCGGGGTTTAAACCCAAATCTCATCTTCATCGGCAGTATAGTATATTGCAAGAGTGACGAATTAGACCATATGGCCACCGAAAAGGGCAAATTTAGACTATTCAAGGAAAAATTACAAATATAACCATGTTTTTGTGAAAGCTGTTACTGTCTGAAGTAAATTATACAATTCGGGTTCTATTAAAAAGCGTTAACTAAAAGCTACGACTCAAAATTATTACTTAAAGCACCTGCTCTGAGAACTAAATAATGTTTAATATTCCTTTATGACACGGTCGTATATAGTAACAAACAAATGGTATATATCTCTAAATACCTTTCCCACCGCATTTTCACACACTTTGAAAGGGGACTTTCAAACGTTGTACAATACACATGTAAAATTTCTAAAATTTGGACGTCACGACTCAGATTGGAATATAATTAAAAGCTTTCACTCTTTCCTCCCTATTCAATTTAAAACACAATTTAAAAGCCTAGAGCTACATTCGTCTCGCATACAATCTACCTCAACACTTCAGTATGGTGGGTATTTACACATGGTTGGCTAAACCACGTGATTACAAGCTTTGAGTGCGTGGGTAATGTTGTCTGTTTTTATGTAAAAGTGATCTAAGAAACCTACAAAAAAACATTATATCGGGGCAGGAGGAGTTAGTGACGTCAACATATAGATTTTCGATTTCGTTGCTATACAAGTAATGCCCTGGTACAGTTGTGTCCATTGTCAGGTAGTAGCTTGCTCGGACATAATGTTCAAATGGGTGGGATCGACCTCTTAGTTCAGTCAGTGGCGTGTCTACATACTAAACTAGGGAGGGGTCTAGGATAAGATTTCATGTATGGCCGAAAAGTTGATCACTGGAAAAATGTGGGTTTCCTCTTTCACAGGGATGCATTAACGGGCCGGGAGGTTCTGTGTTGTGTCTGTTATAGATTCAAGCTAGTTAATTAAGTAATGTGCTGATATAATCAGTTGATTCAGAAAGGGCACGATTAAAACCTCAATAGGGGCATCAAACATAATATTCTTAGTGTTTTTTTTTTCTGTGCACCTGCCATTGGTGAAGTTTTTTTTTTCAGTTCCTAGGATAGGCAGAGATAGTTTAAACTGTACCTGTGAATTGTTCTTATCACTGAGTAAAACACTCATTGGTCAGGTATCGACGAAAATATTTTCGCATGTAATGTGAGGTAGTCAAACTATACCAGAGCCAATAGGGAAATGACATCCCTAATCGATGCACACTGTACACATGGCCCAATAGAGACAAATCTCTTCTGATTTGCTTGTGAAAAGGCCATGAGAGTTAAAATATGGACAGTTTCCCCCTCTCCATCCAGGCAAATGTCTATCTTTCGCATCTCTAGCCTATTATTTCTTGCCTAAGTAAGAGGTTTTGTAATAAAACGTGGCTTTAAGTTTAGTTCCATAAAATACATAATTAGTTGTAGTAAGGAACAATATATATCCTATTAGATAAATATATGTATGGTTTGTTAAATTGTAACTACATAAAATCCTGAAATTTTTAGAACAAACTAACTTAAAAACTTTTAAGCAAAGTATAGGCTCAATTCTCAATGGAACTCTATTAATTCTTTTCTAATCATAATTTTATCTTGTCATCAATATTATACACCTTATTTTATTTTAACTAATGTCTATAATACATGTATTTTAATATGATTTATTGTTTTTGTTATATATATGCTTTTGACTCACATTTTTAATGTGTTTGTAAAGGTTCAATTATTACTTCTTAAACTAATTAAAAACTTTTTCTCAATACATAATCTATTTTCACTCACAATTAATGATTCTAATTGATTTTTGTTTCTTGTTTTAACAACAACTTTGCCACTCAGTCCATTGACTCTTTATGATAAGTACACTTAATTAATACTGTCAATATAATTTATATCAATAACCTAATTTCTATCTTATTCATATCTTTCAATTTGATATCTATTTTTATCTAATAGGATATATATTGTTCCTTACTACAACTAATTATGTATTTATGAATCTTTCAATTTGATATCTATTTTTATCTAATAGGATTTAAGTTTAGTGTTTTTTGTTCAAATCTACTGCACCAAGCGGCAAGCATCTATTTTATATAGACTGCAACCCCTTTTTAATAACATCGATTCTACGATTAACGTAAATTATATATATTGCATTTTATCTATTGATAATTGGTTAACGTTTATGTGACAACCCTAGAAATAAATGCTTTTTTTAAAGAAAAAACGAAAAAAAGTTGTTTGGTGTAACTTGAGAGATTTCAGTCGAAAGAAATTGTAATTTTTTAAAATTATTGGTTTCCCCTTTAATTTATTTTCATATTGAAATTATTGAACACATCTTTGGTGTATAACTCTATTTTTTTTTTCAGATGATGAAAATCGATTATTAAGAGCACTGGAAATCATTGCCAAAATGAATATATAGGCCTAATATACTCATCACCGCATCTTACTAGCTCTTCAGGTAATTCGCGTGTATGATAATTTAATGGGGTAGGGATGAGGAAGAAAGCATTTTAGAGATAATATACCCGCATTTGCGTGGAAGGAGACTGGGGAACCATTTAAGGAAAACCACCCTCATTAGACCCGACTGGGATTCAAACTCTGAGCTCCCTGCAATCTGAAGCCAAAATGAATAGTTTTACGTTTAAAAACTTTAATTTAAATAATTGCGTTATAAATATGGGTGTTTTAAAAATGATGAATAGTTACAGTGTCATGTTAAATTTTACACAATGCTCCGATTTATCTTTTTATAGCATTTACAAAACAATGTCAGCTTTTAATGAATTTTAACGTGGCCACAATGACATTCAATCAATGAAGTGATATTAGTTGATTAATGAAAACAATTTAATATCGGTTCAAGAGGGATTAAAATCACACAGTTCTGAATGGAGCAAATTGATAACCACATTAAAAGAATTATTGGAATATTTCCTGTCTCGTTTGGTGATTGTGAAAGCTGTTGCAGTAAAATACATAACTTTGGACACACAAAAAATTTATGTTCAAGATATAAATATTACTCATTAAAGGGAACTAAAACTTACACCAATTTAATGGCACTATTGAGGAAGGTGGTTTTTTTAAAGGAAATTAACTACATATTTACGTGGAGACAGTACGGCGAAACCATCGTTAAAATAATAATTTGAAAAACCATTCCTAGTGCACTTCCACAAAAATTTTAACAGAGCCCAAAAGCTTGGGCCAGGGCTGATAACTTCACCTTAAAACTATTGTTTACCTAACCTTAAGGTTTCGCATTAAAGTGAAACCAAATGATAATCTTAATTTTTTTAGGGCGCAACGAGACGAATACTTCAAACAGATGTTTATCTGTTTATAAGGACGCGTTAAATGGATGAAATGTACATATCATTCAATGCCACATATTTACTTTCTTGTTATCTTACAGGTAGAGAAAGTATTGTGATCGTCAAAAAAATCGAACTCGAGATTTTGATGAATCTCGACGTTTCATGACCCCCCGAATCCGAAAAAGTTGTTTTTGAATTTCCGTCTGTCTATCTGTCTGTACCTCCAGCTAGAGTCTAAACAATTTTACCAATAGGGTTAAAACTTGGTATTTTGGGTTTTCATAGGGCTGATCCGAGGGTTTTTTGAAATTGGATATCCAACCCTAGAATTAAAGGTAGTTTATTGAAGGGCAAAATGAGAAAAAAGTCGATTTTCTCACAATCGGCTCTAAAGATTTTGATTAAGTTTCATTTCAAAATATTTATAAATATTACACAAAAAAAATGGTTTCTCTCAATATTTCAGCAAAATGACTAAGGGCTCCGGTCTGTTGCGTACATTCTCATTTTTTATAATATCTCCGAAACTATTTGAGATATGAAATTACTTATCATTGCAAATATGTAGGTCTATTTATATTACAAATATTTTATAAGAAACATATTTTTATAAAACTAATAATTTTAAATCTATACGCAAATATATATATTTTTTAACTTATCGAACAATAATTGTAAAGTATTGCGACCGTAAAGATTGATGGATGTCGACGTCTCATGACCCCCGAATACTAAAAAGTGTTTTTTGCAATGCCGTGTGTGTCTTTTTAACCCAAATAATAGTTTTTTATTTTTATTTAGCATCGCGTCTTACTACCCGTTCGGGTTATACGCTTTAAGTACTAATTACGCTAAGGGATTAGGAATTGGGAAGGTTGAATTAGAGGAAGTGAACCCGCCTTTGTATGGAGGAGAGTGGAAAACCATTTTAGGAAAAACCACCCCCAGTTCACCCGACCGAGATTCGAACCTCGATCTCCTCGTCCTCAGCAGTCGAGCTCAACACGACTAGCGCGTTAGCCAACTACGCCACCGAGGCGGGTAATAAATAGTTGTTTAGTAAAAAGTGAAAAGAAAAGAAATCGTTTTTCTCTAAATGAGCTCTAACGATTTTGATTAAAATTCGTATCTAGGCGTTGATTAAGATTATAAATAATCTGGCTACTTTCTTTTTCCGATGAAAATGACTTTTGGGTACTTTACAGAAGCGGAAATGTTCGTATCTCCGCAACTATTTGAGATACTAAATAACTAATCATTGCAAAATTGTAGTACTATTAAAAATAAAAAACTTTTATATTAAGTATATTTTTATAAAACTAACAGTTTCTGAGATATTGGCAAATATATTAATACAATTTTGTGAGCTTTAGTTGTATAGAGATACTACTTAATAATACTGTAATGACATAGAGTAATTAAATATATGTAAGTCTCTCAAAAAGTTTTTTCTTTTTTCTTTAAACTCTTAGGAGAAATGTTTGTACAACAATGTTTTATCTCCATTTTAGACTCAATAGCCAATATTTACATTTTTTATTGGTACAAAAATACAAACGGGGACATTGATTCCCTAAAAATCAAAATTATAAAATTTAAAAGAGGAATTTAATTTTTTTTTAGGTAAGTATAGTACAATTTATGCTTGGGTTTGCTAGTGTGTATTATTTCGTTTCAAATATACTACGAGTTTTGAGTAAATAATCTCCATTTTTAAATAATAGAGCGAGAAAGTTCGTGTGGAGTTTCTTACCATTTATTTTGAATATTATGTTCAAGTTTATGTCGTTTAGTTAAATGTGGCAATTTGTTTTTTATGTTATTTTATTGTGGGTTGAGTTTAAACATATCCAAAGCTCCTAAAAGAATATAATCTTAGTGACGCGGAGCTAAAGTTTCGTTTTACTAAATTTATTTGAGTTCAAACTATAATCATAATGGCTATTGATAATTTAGTTTGAATTGCCTTAATTAAGAATCGGTAAGATTGTGTTAATTAAATTAACGTAATAATCGAATCATTTTGGTAGAGTTCACTATGTACAGAAAAGCTAAGAATTGTTTCAAATTTTCATAGAAACATTTGTATATGACATATTACAGCTACTAGCTCGTCTTTCATATATTAATAAAAGTTATTTGTTATGAAAATGTCACTTTTGATAAATCTTTTTTTTTATTTATACTAGATATTTAACGAACTCTTTCAGAACCAACTGATTATATCAGCACACGACCTATAAACTAGCCTAAGTCTAGAACAGACACAACATCCAACCCCTGGACGTCAATCCATCAATATGAAAGGGCAAACCCACATTTCACCAATGACACATTTTTCTGTAGATGCCGGGAATCGATCCTTGGATCCTTAGCTCAGAAGACAAAAATCTAAGGTGATCTAAGGTGTCAACAAATTAATGTTATCAATAACTATAAAATAACACTAATAATCTAGTAAAATATTATACATTGTTGTCTGCAACAAAAAATAGTTTGTATTTAATGAAAGTTTATTTTTATAAATTCTACTTTATTTAGAATATAAATGACGCTATATCTCACTAATTTGAATATTAATTTTCTTAGGCACTCCGTTCTTTTCAACGTTAGAACAAGAGTTTAATCATACTTATTTTAGGTATTTATCATGAAATTTCTGAACGGACTAATTATATCAACACACAAGATGTCTATGAGTGAGAGCGAAAGGGACCACCAATATTTACAAGGTTATTTTACATGTCACACTCGACATGAGACCAACATGTTTACTTCTATCCCAAAGAAAGTTGTGCTACGGATTTTTATCGCTCAAGAAATAATCCATCGACCCCAGCCGGGTTTGAATCCAAGGACAACGTATCCTAAGGTGAGAACTTTTACCTTTATACCAACCGAAGTTGACGTGTTTTAATTCAGTATTGGAACTCTCCCCCACCCAACCTCGATTTCCAACGAAGTAGCGAGTAGGTCTGTTTCACATTATACCATGACGCACTTACTATATCTTATTGTTTTTTGCTATGGCCCAGAAAGATGCAAAAAAAAAAAGTCAGAATATCTCAAAATAATGGAAAAATAAAGTAGGCTTCATAGTGGTAGCCTTAATACTTTTCCAACCGTTTTATACGTGGCTTTTAGGGATAGCCTGGGCACTTATGGCTTGTTCAAGTTAAAGGAGGCAGAAACGATATTATATTGGTATAATCCTGTAAGCCTGCTTTGCAGCGACTCGTAGCTTCTACAACCACAACTCTACGGTATCTGTATTTGTAAAGTGCAGTAATGTGTAATCGCTTGCATTTTAATATCTGTGTAATAATAATAAGCATACGCAATTTTAACAACGACTTACTGACCACCAGGTGAGATTAAGAAGCTATTTTGCGAAGCGGGTTGCATCTCAAATTGACGCACCTAATCACTACCGCATTTTTAGACACCAATGTACGAATTAGAAATAGAAGGAAGAAAATGAGTTAACCTTGCGATGCCTCTTTTTTATCAACTTATAATACTTTTCCTCTTCCTCTGACAAGTTTACACAGTTACTTTTATACCTTGAATACGACTTGCTTTTTAAAATTACCTTTTTATTGTTTCCTATACTAGGTAGAAATACCGGTATTATTCACTGGAATTTTTTTTATATACTTCGTGGCAGGAAGATTCTTAAAGGCCGTTTTCGTGAATAAACCAAATAGCTAAATTGTAGATAATTTATAAAAAAATAAGTTTAGAAAATAAAATCTACAAGATAAGAATAATAATTTTGTGAAACTTTATGACTATTTATCGAGTTATTTAATAATCTATGGTTTTTATTTCAACAGTATACTGTATCTTTAAGGCTCTCTGAAAAACACGTAGGCCTAAATTTATCAACATGAGAAATTTTTATTTGATGTGCCGTGACTTCACAGGTAGGAAACGTACGTAGTTTAGTGATTACACATAGTAATAGTAGTAGAAAGTAGTAGAGTAAATCTCGTCACTATGTAGTATGTAACATTGTAACACCCATCACAGTTATGTTCCTAGCCTTTGGCCGGGTCAGTTTAGTAAAATACCTCCATCTTCCTCGATCCTTTCATCATTCATCCTCCTTTATTTGCATCCATTCTTCTGTTCTTCTCCTCTCACTTGTACACTTTCTGTTATCTGCTTCTGCCATCTTTTTTACTGGTCTACTTGTGGTATTTTTCCTAATACATACTTCATATCTATAATTTTCTTTAACATCCTCTCTTTTTCTATACTCATTACATGCAAATACCATCTCAGTTTTACTTTCTCTACTATCTCACGTGCTCCTTGTACCTACACTCTTTTCCTACCTACTTGTTTTTATCTAAGGCAGTTTTTAAAAGGGATAGTTTATTAATGTTTGTACTCAACAAATTTCAGTTTTCAGTCGTACGATTTGAGAGATAGTTACACTTATATTATACTTGATATTACACGAGGTTGTGTAATAAAATTACCCCCTTCGGTGGTAAAATGGTCTAAGTCGTACGATTTGAGAGATAGTTACAATTATATTATACTTGATATTACATGAGGTTGTGTAATAAAATTACCCCCTTCGGTGGTAAAATGGCCTAAGTCGTACGATTCAGAGATAGTTACACTTATATTATACTTGATATTACACGAGGTTGTGTAATAAAATTACCCCTTCGGTGGTAAAATGGTCTAAGTCGTACGATTTGAGAGATAGTTACTTATATTATACTTGATATTACATGAGGTTGTGTAATAAAATTACCCCCTTCGGTGGTAAAATGGCCTAAGTCGTACGATTCAGAGATAGTTACACTTATATTATACTTGATATTACACGAGGTTGTGTAATAAAATTACCCCTTCGGTGGTAAAATGGTCTAAGTCGTACGATTTGAGAGATAGTTACTTATATTATACTTGATATTACATGAGGTTGTGTAATAAAATTACCCCCTTCGGTGGTAAAATGGCCTAAGTCGTACGATTTGAGAGATAGTTACACTTATATTATACTTGATATTACACGAGGTTGTGTAATAAAATTACCCCCTTCGGTGGTAAAATGGTCTAAGTCGTACGATTTGAGAGATAGTTACTTATATTATACTTGATATTACATGAGGTTGTGTAATAAAATTACCCCCTTCGGTGGTAAAATGGCCTAAGTCGTACGATTCAGAGATAGTTACACTTATATTATACTTGATATTACACGAGGTTGTGTAATAAAATTACCCCCTTCGGTGGTAAAATGGTCTAAGTCGTACGATTTGAGAGATAGTTACACTTATATTATACTTGATATTACACGAGGTTGTGTAATAAAATTACCCCCTTCGGTGGTAAAATGGTCTAAGTTGTCGATTTTGCAACAATAGACTCGGCTGCCGATGACGGGGATATCGAAGTTAAAATTCCAATCTGCTGTATTGAGAATTATTTATGAATTGTTTTCCACTCTATCTCTACGAAAATGCGGGTACACTTCCTCTAAAATAAACTTCCCTAATCCCTAACACAGTGGGCCACATGGTCCAAGGCGCTACTCTCGCAGTAGACTTTACTGCCGATGACTGGGAGATTGAGGTTCGAATCTCGGTCGGGTGGGGTGTACTTAGGGTGTTTTTCCAAAAATAGTTTTCCACTCTCCCTTCACGCAAATGCGGGTACACTTCATCTAAATATGAGCTCCTCATTTCTAAAGCCACCAGCATAAATTGTAGACCTACATAGACGTATAAACCGAACGGATTATTAGGACGTGGTGTTAAAATAAATAAGTAATAGGCCTACAACATTGGAGATTAATGTTTATAACTTATTTATGAGAATTTAAAATTATTTTTATAGCTATGTATGATAATTCCGTAGTTACTTATCGATAGATGTTTATATTATAGGGAGAGACAATGAAACAAAAATATTTTTTTTATTAAGAGCGTTCATCATAGCAGGCCCAACTCAGCTCCCGGCTCGCGTGAGGTGTGGAAGTTTAAAAGGAAAAAGAAAATACCAAGATGTGCCAGAAATGTGTGCAATGCATTCGTATTTGAATGATTACTCAACATTTTCTACGGTGACGATGGGGGACAAAGTGACTAAGTTTATTGTTAATAACTGGTGTGTGTCCCTATTATGACAGAATAAAGATTTGTGTACAGTGCTTAGCTGTGAAACCATTCAAAAATGGTAAAAAAATGGTCTTTTCAGTGCAGTTTTTATCCAAATTACTTATAATAGTTAAACAATGTTCAGAATTAGGAACTTTTATTAACCCTTTATCTCCACTAATGTTTAATCAGAAATGAACCACGTTCAATTGTGTTCGTGTAAATTTACTATTTCTATCTGACTGTATCGCAAAGCTCATTAACATGTGATGCACGCTCTTAAGGTGGAGTGCTAGTAAGCGTGAATTTAGGGCAGTATTTTGGAATTTTTTGTAGCTTATACATCTTTTGGCCAAAATAAATCAAATATTTCTTCTATAGAAACATAGAGTTTTGTTTTCTGCACATGCTAATCTCAACAGTTGTTGAATATCTGTCATGAGCATGGCAGCATTTGGTGACAAACTTTTCTCTTTATTTAAAAAGTCTGTCACCAAATACCGCCATGCTCATGACAGATTTTCAACAACTGTTGAGATTAACATGTGCAGAAAACAAAACCCTATGTTTCTATATCTATAGAAGAAATATTTGATTTAATTTGGCCAAAAAAGTTTTGTGCTATAAAAACTGCAAAATTAATGCGCTAAACTCGCGCTCACTGGCACCCCGCCTTAAGACAGTATTTAATCCCATGGCCGAGTCCTCTACGACTGAAAGTGAATGCTCCAGCCGGAAATGTCAAGTGTTGTACTCACCTCCGCGGGGAAGTCAGCAGCTCCGTCGGGACGCCTGATGACTAACACAAAGGGCGTGTTAGCCTTCTTGACGATCTCTGTGAAGGTTAGTGCTAGTCCCCGGGGCTGTTTGAACTCGAAGTAGGTCCCAACGTACGCCCCCAAGTTGTTGAGGTCCCGAGCAAACAGGCGCATGAATCCGGCACCCAACTGTAACAAGGCAGAGGGTGGGGGTACGTCACTCTCAGGGGAGCAGTCGGGGATATAGAGGTCGAAAGTCAACAAACTAAGGAGATGGAGGGGGGGGGGGGGGGAGGAGTATCTGCCTCTCAGGTCTGTAGTTGAGACACCGCAGGTCCAGGGTAAACAAGACTAGGATGGACTAATCACTTTCAAGGACTTGACTGGACCTATGCAAGTCCAGTAGCATCAATACAGCGATGGACTAATAATTCTCAGCGACTTAGCTGGCTGGCCCTACGTAAGTCTAGTAGCATCAAGACAGGGTTGGACTAATCACTTTTAAGGATTTATCTACCCTTATTTAGTCAAGTAGCATCAAGACAGGATGGATTAACCCATTTTAGGGGCGTGTATAAGCCTACGTAAGTCCAAGATAAACAAGAGGAATTAGGAATTAAGGATGATCATTCTTAAGGAGCCTGAGCCTCTTAAACCAGATCCAGAAACTTACCTACGGCACTTTTATTCAAACTTCTTTTCCTCCTTAATTATGTATTACACAATACTAGCAGGTATTTTTCGTTTAGTTTTTTTTTGTATTAAATAAGGACCTACATTTTGTAATAATCGTTATCTAGCTAAAAAAAAATTAACATATTGTTTGATATTTTACATATGATATACAGTTGGTAATATACATTCCAAGAAATTTATACTTTGACATATATTTTCTATATGTATTTAGCGATCTTTACTATTTAATATGAATTATTTTATCAACTAAAAAATGTACTAATCTACTATTTTCCATTTGGTTTTTAAATAGTCAGTTAATAGAGAAGATGCATATCCATTTGGTATGCCTTGAAAACACCTAGAATTTGGTCTACCTTTACAATGATGTGTGCATGTATATATTTTGATTTATAAATATTCAAAAGACAAATTAAATAATTTTACTCTATATTAAGATTGATTAGAAAGTATATGTTAATTAATCACTCTACCAACGTGAAACCAATTCATAAAACTAACCTGCACCATCTCAAGACGTCTGTCCACAATGAAGTGCCAAGGGAACGCCTTGCAGAAACTGGCCATTCCCATCTTAAGGTCTCCAGCGTGTGTGGACAAGGTGGGTACATCTCCAAGGTTATCTGAACAGCTTTCAGTACTGGGGACCGACGGCTCGATGAGATACCTAAACAAACAAAATTGCAGGCAGTTGTAGAAAGAGGAGGGAAAAACAGGGAGTAGTAGAAATAGTAACAGACTGAAGGTCGTTTGATATACGAACAAGAGGTCGCGGATCTAAGAACAATCTATAGGGATGCACAAGAATAGAGTAGAAAGACAGAGATTCGTAAGAATAGGAACGACAGAAAATAGGCCACGTGTAGCTAAGAACAAAATACAGAGATTCGTAAGTATAGGAACAACGGACAGAGATTCATAGAAAAAGAAAAAAAAACAGACAGAGAATGGAAAAAATTAACAATAGACAGGGAGTCTTAGAACTAGGATCAACAGATCAAAAAGTTTTTTTTCATAAATTTATCTTTTACACGATAATGGGGAAGCTGGTTTATTATGTTGTTTGAAGGCTATTAAATCACTTTTTAGTGTTTATTTTCCTATTAAATATGTTGTCTGGTTTAACGTCAAGTCACTTAAAATCGCTCGTCGAATTATGATAAATATATTTGCCTGGAGGGGGGATCAATTTAAAACTAATTTATCAATTTTATGAATGAAAAAGAACGGCCGGTATCCTCAGTAATGGACTTGTATAAGTGGTTAAAAGAGTAAATTACAATTTTGGGAGACTTTGTTCTATTCCTGGTTGTTTTGATGAATATGTTTACTAGATCCATACTGTGCCTTGATTCTATTTTTTTTTTCAAAGAAAACATAGTTGGTAGGACTGGATGTGTGATTACTATTTTAGTTTAATCTAATTTGTAATTCGTGTGCTAATAGAAGGTGTGTTTATAGAGGTGTGATTAAGTTCCCGTCCCACGGATAGCATGTAGTTTATGTAGAAAGTACAGTTCCGAGCATACGTCACATAACGATGCTGTAGTCTAGAGGCTTATTTTAGAAAACAGGGGAATATACCAGTAAAAACTTTTTAAAAATACAATCAAAATTGGAAAATTATTTTAAAATTAAAAAACTATTAAAATGATCTCAAGATCACGGTTTTCAAATGACGAATGCATAAATTCACTCCTAAATACATTTTCAGCTTGATCATGTATCTAATACCAGCTGTGAGCAGAAGCGGATGCAAACTATAGTCCCACTAGGCACGGGCCTAGGGGCGGCGACTTTTGGGCCCAGCACATTTTGGATTAAATTTGTTTACTGAATTATTATGTTTTTCATAATTACGTTTAAAAATTAAAGTCAGAAAGACAATCTTCCCTCTTAAATAATTGTACTTTACAATCACTTTGTAACTGACGTCAGTATCACCTCCTTCATAATGCTAGCTCATGTTACTGTAGGACATGTACTGTACATGCTTGATTATATTTCGTAGACTTCTTTTCTAGAATATTAACTTCATCCCCGCCCCCCCTCCCCCCAACACCTCTTTCCTCAAAAATTTCCTAGAGCCCTTGACAAAATAAAAATTGTGAGAGGGGGAGGGGCGCATATTATAATTATTGTACCTAAGGGCACAATAATTTTAAATATCCACTGGCGGTGAGAGAGTAAATAAATAATTACCTGTACTTGTTGGGTTGCTCGCCATCCACCACATTGATGCTTGTTTGCGTGCCGTAAAGCAGTCTCGCTATGCTCCTGAGGGATCCAACCAACAGGAGTGCAACGGCTCGCTTCTCTGTAGCAAAATGAAGTTGTATCGTCCCACTGCTGCTGGCGGCACACACAAAGGCGGCTCCGTTTTCGCTTCCTTTAGGCGCCTCGTCCTGGAACAAAGGATCATTATTTCCACAATTGCAAGAACGAGTATCATGTACCATGAAGGGAGGTTGCACTTTCTCGTTGTCGATGACAGCAAACAGAAAAAAAGGCTGCACCGTTTCCCCCTCCTTTATGTTCCTTGTCCTGGAAAAAGGATTGATTATTTGCACAAGTGTAAGAACAAGAATACTGATTTTGAAAACGCTCAGAATATACACAATAAATAATAAAGTTTTGTTTATCTGTGCTCTCAAGGAGCAAATCAAGAAGCTCCATTTTAACTTACAATGCGAATATTAAGCTTCTTTTTTATTGTTTTTTTTAAAATGTTAGCTATTTTTTATAGTATAAAAAAAAGTCCTTACCTGTAGTACATCGTGTACACCATCTAGTGTCGTCAGAAAGTCTTGCAGGTTGCCTCCCAGACTCCTGAAGGCTCTTTCCAGACGACCCCCACTACACGCTGTCAGCATCAGCTCCTGACCCAGTACATCAAGGAATTCGGCAGGGTCACGTCTGGATCATAAGACAACACACTTCACAGAACTGGTTATAGTGTCAGGGGTGCATTCATACTCTGATAAACAGCTATTTATTTTGAGGACCACGTCTTATTGACCGTCTTAACACTTCATTTAACTATGCCAAGCACTTATAAGAAATAAGAAGGTGCATTTCAGAGGTAATGTACCAACATTTTCATGTAGGAATAGTGAAAAAATATTTAAAGAAACCCACCCTGGATAATCTAAATTGATTACATATATATATAAATATATCTGACGATTTCCACTCGTCCATCACAGACTTTGCCTTAAACTATGAGTGAAGAATGACCCTAGGCATGGGGCGATTCCTGGATAGCTACGTGGTCATAGCATTGGCCTACTAAACCAAATGACCTGGGTTCGATTCCCGTGTCTATGTTTCATTTTTCAATTTAAATAATATGATATTTAGATACGGCTATAACCGTAGTAAATATAATAGCTACGATATTTAATCCAGCATTATGTGGATACAACCCGCACGGGTAATGAGACGCGGTGACAAAAGAATAAATAGTTGGCATTAGTGTGGATGAATTTGTAAAATACCTACAAGAAATTACGTTCATTTTTCAGCCGAGACTGATGATATCAATCAATTGCTGAAAGTGCGTTAATTAATATGTATCTAAGTGAAAAATAAGGAAGACAAGGAGATACTTTAGTGACAACACACAGTATTTTTTAAGTATTTCAAATTTTCACTGTTTAGTAAGGCCAACATCAAATTATAAATGCAAGCAAGTTAGAATTCACAAACTGTGAATAGAAAGTTTTAATCTTTATCTATTAAATCATAAAGAAACTTTAAAAACTCTTTTACTAACTCCTACTAATTTATATCCGAGCCACCGGCTTTGGTGGCCGCATGGACCAAAGCGCGATACTCTCACAATAGACTAAAATTCCGATGATAGGGAGATCAAGGTTAGAATATCGGTTGGGTGTACTGAGATTTTTCCAAAAGAGTTTTTAACTCTTACTCCACGCAAACGCAGACACGCTTCCTATAAATATATCTTCCTAATCCCTAACACCACTAGCGTGATAGTATAACAGCGTATAACCAAATCGGATAGTAAGACGAGTTGCTAAATAAAATCCAAGTTATACCAAATATAGTTAATATGGCACCTGTTCATATAGCTTAAGAAAGAATACTATCCAATTTTATATTTCACTGTTTCATCGTTTTTAATGTTTCTCTTTCATAACAGATTTTATTAGTGTTTATTTTGACCATTTTAACCTATTTATTTGTATGTTAGTGATGTAATTGATTAAGACCGTAAAACAAAAGTTATGTGTGAATAAATAATGAGTACAAACTGTCCCAAAAAGAATATAACACTTTCTTCCAAACTAAAATTATTTTGCCGCTTCGAATAAGTCATTTGTGAGCATATTGTTACAATAAACTCGTTTGGATGTGATGGAGAGATTTTTACCCGACCAAGTTTTGAGTTACTAAATTAAGGTATAATCAAACATCAAGGATGCCCAAACTATAGGTTACAGTGTGCAACAAATTTTTAACTACAACCTAAGGATTAATTATCTTTTTACTGTGACACCAACATGTATGTCTGTGAAAGTACCTCTATGACTTATTAATGATGTAATGACGTCAGTAAAAGCAAGTATATCTGTTAAGTGGTTACTTTGATCCAGAGGTTTGGAGAGGAAGGGGATAGTGGCACTGAAATATTTTTTTTAGCGCCGCGTCTTATTACCCGCTCAGGTTATAAGCATATGTACTAACTATTCTAATAAACTAGGGAGGAAAGGTTGAATTGGAAATACCCACATTTACGTGAAGAGAGAGTGGAAAACCATTTTGGATTAAAACCCACTTAGTAAACCCGATCAGAATTTTAACCCCGATCTACCTCTTATTGGCAGTCTATTCTAACAAGAGAATGACGTCTTAGACTATTCGGCCATTTAAGCGGGCCCTATTGATGATCGTTTCCTTAATGCTATGTTAACATTTTCTTGGTTTCAGTTGATTTTTTAACTAAAACCTGTTTCCCACTGCAACCATATTGTAGCGTGTTTAAAAATAAAGAGGAAATCCTTTATTTAATGTAACCTAAGAGAAATTATTCAAGATCAAAATTTAACCTAAAATTATGTCGAGTGCGTTCAATAAAATTTCAAAAATAAGGAAAAACATTAAAAGTTAGCATATGTATGTGGATAAACTAGTCAAAAATAGGAGTAAAAACCTATAATGTTATACACTTAATATAAAACCATTTTTATAAGTAAAACATTATTGAACCACTGTTGTAAGATGAATGTATTTTTGTTATGATAATTAAATTACATTCATCTCCAAACAGTGTTTCAATTATTTTTTACTTATAGAAATTATTTCATATTAAATATATAACCTTAAAGGTTTTTACTTCTATTTTTTGACTAGTTTATCCACATACATTTTTTAACTGTTATAGTATCTAATTAATTACTTTTGGCTATTTAAGCTTTTTACGAAAAGTTCATTGCACATTGGTGTTATCTTTACTTGAGTTTCTTTCATTATTTTTGTAATTTAATCTCTCCTGGATAGAATTTATTATGAATATTATTATTAAAGCGTTTTATAGAAGCTACGTTTAATATAGTTAGTAAGTTAGAGGGGCACTATTGGAAAATAAAATTAATTTAAAATCTACCACAACATTACTAAATAAATACCTAAACTTAGAGAATTAAACATACAAACCAACGTATACACATTCAAACGGTGTTCCAAAATTAGTTTATTCGAAATCGGGAGCACATAAATGTTAATTTGTCTGAAAATTTCAAAACTGTTTTAACTATACTTAATACTTGCTCTAATTCATATGGGTATTTTAAAATTATTACCATTAACAAAAAGGTTTTTAGGATTTAAATCTAAGGTGTGAGGTTAAGGAAGGTTATGTAACAACCTCCATGACATCCAACCTTCGCAATAAGATGAATTCGATAAATTACGAGCCTTACGCCTTGAGCCACGTCACCATTTGTGAGGGTGTGTATATTTCTTAGAAATTACTATGAAGTACTATGAATACAAAAATAAATAAATAAATAAATATTCGTCAATGCCAACAGTTCTTCAGTGAAAGACTTAACACCACACGTAGCATCAGTTTGACTAAAAGTATATACCCTTTAAATTACTGACGCGTAAAACGATCTTTTAAAAAACCAGCAAATATTTGCAGTTCTGTAGGAAGATGAAATAGGAGTCCTGCGGAATTTGGAAATGTTTTTATGGAAAAGAGAAATGTTTCCAACGTTTTGACACTCATCCCAACGGTGAAGCTCTGTCTTCTCGACGTTTCTGTTCTCAACTTTTATTGGCTGAAATTATTTAGAACAGGGAGGAAGGGGGAAGGGGGAGGGGTTAGATTCTGCGAGTTGGAAAACGTCATTCAAGCTTTCTGAAACTTTTGATGAATGACGAAACAGCGGAAGAAGACTTTAATAGATTTATTGTAGAAGTGAAAACGCTGATAGTTATTTCTTGCATACAATCTTTTTTAAAAAAAAATAATACATATCTACTCGTTTGAGAAGAAACATAAAATATGTATTATTTCATACCGAACAAAACAAAAACAAAAAAAAACATGCTATAACCACTTTAAATTGTTTAGTGTGATCATGAAACGTTGTGACTCAAATAATATTTTTCAGCTGGATTAACTAATATATTAATAAACACATCATTATCATCAGCATAATCAACAACTGCTTCCAACCTAAGGCCAAGTCAGTTTATTAAAATGACTCAATCTCCCCCTATCCTTTCCCTACTTTTTCTCCTTTAATCGGTTATATTATCCTCCTTTCACACGATTTCTGTTATTTTCTTCTACCATCTCTTTCTTGGCCTCCCTTGCGGGCTTTTCCTACATAGTTCATTTCCAACATTTTCTATAGCATACTCTCCTTCTCCATCTTAACTGCATGACCATTCATCTCAGCATTACTTCATCTACTATCTCATCTTCTTCCTCCCCCCCCCCACCCCCCCACTCTATCCAGGATAAATTTATCCCTTATATTGTTTCTTCTCGTGACATCTGACATGCTCCTTACAATTTTTCGTTCCCATGACTTCCAAATTCCTGATCTCTCTTACATTCAATGTATCCTTTTAAACTAAACTATATTATTTTTCCTCTTCTAAATTATTCTTAAAAAATAATCCGTAAGCTGTTTGCACATGACATATAACATATTGGATCTGATGGGATTTATATACCACGTGACAGTATGTACGAGTATCAATAAATTGTATTCAATGCAATGTTGTTATAAAGAGACGTATTTTTATAGCTTATATTATAATAGTATGTGGAGATATACATATAATTTATGATAACTTGAATTGTATAGTGTACCACACAGACGTTCT
Source organism: Timema cristinae (assembly GCA_039000515.1). NCBI lineage: Eukaryota > Metazoa > Arthropoda > Insecta > Phasmatodea > Timematidae > Timema > Timema cristinae. The sequence goes on along the minus strand of JBCFYV010000001.1, from coordinate 32,984,820 downwards.
CTGTTTTATCTTTGAATGGAGACATTTACTAATAATCAGTGAGATTTATGAAACGAAATGATATACATTGTTGCATTGTTGTGGAAACATTCTACCAAAGAGCATACATGAAATAATTTAAAAGTTATATAAACACTAAGGAAAAGAAACACATATGTCCAAAAGAGCATTGAAATCAATGTAACTTTTTTTTTATATAGTTCAGAAACTATTGGCTTTATAAAAATATATTTCAAATAAAATAATTTTTAATAGTACTGAAACTTTACAGAGATAAGTCATTTCATATCTCAAATAGTTGCAAAGATAATATGATCAAAATAGTAAATTTATGATTATTTGAGAATCCTCAAGGTAATTTTAATTGGAAAATGAGAAAAACATTTTGTTTGTAGGGGGGGTAAACAGTGCTTAGATACAAAATTTAATCAAAATCTTTAAGAGAATATATCAATAAAATCAATATTTTTCTCTTTTTTCTCTTCAATAAACTACCCTTATATTTAAAGTTAGGTATCTAATTATAAAAACTCCATGGGGGAGCCTTATAATAACCCTCAATACCAAGTTTTAGTCCTACAGGTAAAATGCCTTCGTCTCTAGACCGAGATACAGGTAGACAGACAGACAAAGGGAATCGCGAAAATACCTTTTTTGATTTCATTGGGCCATGAAACGTCGACGATTATCAAATCTCTAGTTCAATATTTTTGACTATCACAATACTTCTCTCTCAGAGAGGTTTAGAGAAAGTAAAAGGTAAGAACCAATTTTATTCCGTGCTACTTGTCTTACTATTATTATTATTATTATTATTATTATTATTAGCACCGCGTCTTACTACCCGTTCGGGTTATACGCACTTACGCTAATGTGTAATGGTAGGTGATTGTGAGATGAAATGAAGGACCTACAGTTTAACGTGGAATCCGAACCACAGTGGTGGCCTGGCATTCTACTTGTCTTACTATCCGTCCGGATAGTCTCCACATTTGCACTTATGGAGAATGAGAAATAGTCCTATCATCAATTTCATGGAGAGAAGGTAGGAAACTATTATGTAAAAAAAAAAAAACAGAATCCGAACTCAGATCTTTCCATCACCAGTTAGCTATGCCAAACAAAAGTGATGCCTTAGTTTTTCAGCCCGATGATTCGTGTAAAACTGTTAATATGTATGAACCAGCTTCGGTAGCAGCATAGTCTCGTATTAGACTAGACTGCCAATGACAGGGCGATCGAGGTTCGAATCTCGGTCGGGTGTACAGAAGGTGGTTGTCCAAAATAATTCTTCACTCTCTTCCAAGCAACATGCGAGTATACTTCCTCTAAATTCAAACTTCCTCATCACTAACTCATTAGCGTTATTAGTACATATACAGTAGCCCCATGGCATCTTTGGAGCTCACAACTGACTTCTCACAGTCAACATTTAGGTATATATCTAAATGTTGACTCTCAGAAGCGACAGCTGCTAAACACATGTTTTTACAAATCATATGGTTCGGCGTAGGGATACATAATTTGGTCTGATAGCTTTTCAAAGCCGTCATTTGTCAGCTGTGAGCTGTCAGTCAGCACCAAAGAAGCCATGGGGATACTGTACAGATAACCCAAACGTTAGTAAGACGAGATGCTAAAAATGTATGAATAATGATTTGTGAGATATTTATCAATTTGACTACTGTCAAAATCAACATAATGTGGCCATACTAACAGAAAAACTCTTATGCCTAGTAATTTGTATTGAAATTTATTTTTCAATTCCCGCCTCGGTGGCGTAGTTGGCTAACGCGCTAGTCGTGTTGAGCTCGACCGCTGAGGACGGGGAGATCGAGGTTCGAATCTCAGTCGGGTGAACTTGGGGTGGTTTTTCCTAAATGGTTTTCCACTCTCCTTCCACGCAAATGCGGGTTCACTTCCTCTAATTCAACCTTCCCGATTCCTAATCCATTAGCGTAATTAGTACTTAAAGAATATAACCCGAACGGGTAGTAAGACGCGGTGCTAAATAATAATAATATTTTTCAATTGTTCAGAATTTTATGGATACACAATTTTTATCGCCGCTTCTTACTACCTGTTCAGGTTATAAGTATGCATTAATGATAATTACTTTAATGGCATAGGGATGGGGAAGGAAGCATTTTAAAGGTATTTCAGCTGCACTTGCGTGGGAAGGGAGTAGGAAACCATTTATGAAAAACTAGCCTCAGTGAACCCAACGGGGATTTGAACCCCCATTGCCCCGTCTTAAAAACCAGTTTAACAAGAGAGTGACGCCTTATACCCTGCAATCAGTGAAGCGGATGATTATTAGTAAATAAAAAAGAGTCATGTGGTAGTTGGTTAGTGATATTTCAATAGGTAAACCAAACATATTAGAGGGTAGTCCCCTTGTTAATTTATAGATATGCCACAAAATTAATTACTAAACGGCTTTAAGGTCAATACACACAGAACGCTAAGCTAAGATTTGCTTTGCTAAGGTATAGTTTGCTTACATCAATGTGAAAATATAGCAATCAGCTCACAGGTGTTATTTAATAAAAAAAAATACACTTAACCTCACAAAGCTTCTATTTTATAAATTGTTAATATTTTACGACTTAAATTTAATTTTTATAAGTCATTCATAATTATGTGCATCCGTTTTTTTTTATTTTCATATTCAACTATTTATATCATTTTTCCACGAACAGCATTGAATTTAATTTTAAAACCACGTGTATTTTGATTTTTATTCGGATAAACATATGACTCAAGGTTTAAAAAAAAATTACATACATAAAAACTCCTTGGGATGATTCCGCAAGCGGCCTATAACGATCGAATGCCCACCACCGTTAGCGTTGGTGGTGCCAATATTTACTCGAATAGGGGGTCAAGTGGTCAGTACAACGAGCTCTCTAGCCATTAATCTTAGTTTTCAAAACCGGACCTGCCACTTATTTATTCAAGTAACTCCTTATTTGTCCTCATGAGGCTAAGTTTGTCACCGTTACAGATCCACTACTCCCCAGATAAATTTTGTCAGCCCCGGGGATCGAACCCGGGATCTCTGTATCTGTAGACAAAAACTCTAACCACATGACCACAAAGGAGGTATAGTAAATAAATAAATAAATAAATAAAAACACACTTGAAATACACCTTAGAATATAAAACTAAGTAGTATTTTTATTTATATCATTTAAAAATCATAGTTTTGGTTTCACGTCAGCGGTGGAAAACTCACCTGGTAGTATAATAGTGTATATATCTGTATATCTGTCTGTCTAGGTGTGTGTGTGTTTTATTATATTATATATATGTGTGTATGTGTATGTGTATATTGTGTGTGTATATGTGTGTATGTATATGTATGTATGGGGAATCCTATCTGGACTCGTTACTGTACAATAGGTGGGCAGCATCGTTAAGGATTCACAAAATTGGCCCGCCAATTGGGGCGGACCAGCGTATCTTATTCCCAATCAACACACCCACCTGTGTCATAATCAATATATGGCTCTGAAGAAAACTTCCAGCACTGTTTGTAGTCTACAACCAGATTCTCGATGTTTGGCCCATTTAGAATAAAATAAACACGTTTTCAAGAAACATTGTTTGTTCTAATGATAATCTCAACAGAAATTCAAACTCCATTCACGGTAGGAATTACTTTCTGAAAGTTCTTTTTTCCTAGCAATATCCTACTAAATAATAGATATTTGGCAAGGAAAATGGTCTTTCAAAAAACAATTCCTACGCTGAACAGACTTTACTAATATTGATGTAATGATAATTTGGTAGATTACTTTTATGATTTGTAGAATAATAATAATTTCGGTTGCTAGTTAGGTGTCGAGGGGTGATCCATAAACCACGTGACGCAGTAGAGAGAGGAGCTATAATGTCTGCATGGGGTCAAATGGGCAGAAGATGGGTACTTAACAGTGTTACGTAATACACATCTTATACTAAATTGTAAGAGCCAAATACAAATAATAAAGTATTGTTATAAAATATCAAAAGAGGCAACAATGGCCCTACGTATATAAAAGTGTGTTAACACTAACATTGTTTTACGGTTGTGAAACTTGGGTTTGTCAGGAGAGATACAAGAGCCGGGTGAATGCGGTTGGATGAGATATCTACTAACAGTATGTGGACAAACTCGTATGGACAGAGTCAGTAATGAATGTGTGCTGAAAGAGTGCGGCTTGAAAGGGAATACAATAGGTAAATGTGAAAGAAGTGTGTTACGTTTGTTTGGTCATATTGAGAAGATGAGTGTGTATCGATTGACGAAGCAAATATATGAAAGTAGAATGAATAGATCAAAAGGAAGGGGTAGGTCATGTAAGACTTGGCTAAATGTTGTAGACGAATGTGTGACAAAGAGACACATTAAGAGTTTTAAGAATAAAAGAGCATGTTCGATTCGGTGTTTAGATGATGTTAAGAGAAGGGAGTGTGCAAGGATAGGGAAACGTGGATAAAGTTAGTGAATATGTAATAAGTATGGAGATGTTTTTTGAGCTATATTCACAGCTCGAAATGTTACTAGAAGTAATCCCTAATATATCACTACGCCAACAGCCGACATCTATCACTTTGGATCACTGTAATGAAAACAGATGTTAATATATTAATGTGATAGTTAACCACAGTAATTTAGGCCAATATTATTTATATATTTATTTGAGGTCGGGCACAAAGTTTGTTTATAGTTTTATTCCCCATAAAAAAATATTAACACAACTTTCACTAAAACTTCTAACGAACATATCTTTAAAATGGCGACTAATGAATCTAAACCATATGATTGAACATAACAGTAAACAAGTTTTTTACAATGATACAGACACGCAGTTGATGAAAATATTTTATTCAGATAAATATTTCAAAAACGATAAAATAATCATAAAAATCATTTTTGTATGTGAAAAAATAACAACAATTTTCTCTTTTCCAAGTAAATACGATGCCTGTATTAAAAGGCATTGATGTTATGCACTATATTACACAAAATCAATAACGCTCCAAAACGAAGAATAAGTACTTTTAATTATGTTTAAATTATTGTTTCGATTTGAATAAAAATAAATTATTAAAAAAATGAAATAGTATGAGAAAACTTAAGCTTACGTTATTTTAAATGTAATATACAATAGATATTAAAGATCTTTATATTTATAACAAAACTGTGATCTTTTACAAGTGTTGGCAACCCAAAACCTAAACATATGATTTTCGAACTGTCATCCAGGTAAAAACCTATCGTAAACGGAATATATATGTGTATATGTATGCATGTATGTGTGTTCATGTATATATATACATGAACACACATACATGCATACATATACACATATATATTCCGTTTACGATAGGTTTTTACCTGGATGACAGTTCGAAAATCATATGTTTAGGTTTTAATATTAACATATATATATATATATATATGTTAATATTAAATTATTAGTTATGTTTTGGGAAGTAGATATTATAATCTTGCTCATTTTGATGGATATATTATCATGCTTTGAGTACATAATAATTTTGTACGGATGAAGTCCAAATTGTTATATGAAAAAAAAAGTTAGAGATCAAATTTCACCTATTCATATGTCTAAGGTCATGTGATCTGAAGCTTTCACTTCTGATAGATAATATAAATATTATAATATTGACCGAAAAAAAATTTCTAAAATTTTCAAAGTAACATAATAATTTAAACAATTTTAACTTATTTACATTCAAATAATTGACTGTGTTAATTTAAGTACTTGTCACCAGATTATTATTTTATCAGCTTACCAGAATATAAACTTAAACTAAATATTTAAATTAAGCATTTAACTCTAGTGACAGGTGTACGTTGTTTGAATTATAACAGTGCAAACCTAAATCAAAATTACTTAGGTGTTTCTAACTAAGGTACCTTATACTTGGAAGCTTGTCTTTCTAGTCATTAAGTCATGTGAATTAGGTCATGGAGGGTTTGATAAAACCTTGAAAGCTTCTGACTCGTCTCTCCAAACAAATTTAAAAAGACAAATTGACGTCAGCTTATGAGTCTTAAACACTTTCGAAAATGGATGTCCTCACTTTGTATCGAGAGTGGGTTGATAAAGTCAGACTTTGTGAACTACTACTCTATTAGGGAACTAATTTATACTCTGTTAGGGAGTGTACAAAATTGCCATGAAGATAACTCATCTGAATTCTTCACAAAACGAAATATAAATAAATATGACTAGATTTGTATTTAGAAATTACAAAACATTGGCAAATTTTGTACCTAAACAGATGTCTTCAAAATTATTTTTAGTTCATTTCGCTCATTTATAAAATGACGATTCGAGTCAACCAATAATTATAATAATTATAATAAATAATAATAATTATTATTATGTGAAATAAGATTAAGTAGTTCTTTAAGCGCATGGCATTCTTGACCGGAAGGTACAATGCATTCAGTTCTTTCGCCTGTAATTAGACTATTCGTCGCTCTAATGGCACAACACGCTGCCAGTCACCAGTGTCGTCAGACCTCATGATAGATAGATGATGAGTGTTATATGAGTGTAGCTGTATCTTAAACTAGAAAGCAATATTACCAACTGTGACGATGTATATTCCTAAGAAAATATCAGGTACATGAGATCGAGCCCGGGACACATAGGCTCGTAGCCAGGTGTACTGACCTCTAAAACACGGGGCTGGATTTATTTGGTAGTTAGACGTGGTAATGAAATATTATAATTATAATAATAATAATAATAATAATAATAATAATAAAGTACACCATAAACAAACTCTCTGACGAGTTAACGTTTTTGGCTTTATAATCGGTGTCTAGTGTTTTATTAATTGTTCCTCGGCTATTTTCTGATGAGTTTTCATGATCCAATGATTAGGCTTACCCAAACAGAGAAGCCTATAAGTTCCAAGTCCAACAATTTAGTTTGGTCTGATTATTATAAAACGTTTTATTAAAGGTATGGTCGAAAAAAATCTCGTTGGTGAAATGGGGTTCCCGCTTTCACAGTTTACAATAAACGTACTAAGGAACTGGTAGACATGGTTTTTCAAGATTTATGTTAGTTTGTAAATCGTGTGTTGATATTTTAAGTTTATTAATAAATTTCACGTTTACTGCCCGTAAAAATAACTTCTGGTGTAATCAGTAGGTTACTTTAAACATTACAATTTAAAAATACAAATAAAACATTAACAGCTATTCAATATTTCAATGTTAGTTTTTTAACATTTGGAAGTAGCTTTATTTACATTTTTTTTATCGCCACTTCTTACGACTTGTCCAGGCTAGACGCATATATTGTAATTTATTATAATGGGATGGTATAAGGAAAGAAGAATTTTAGATGTAATGTACACACAATTGCGTGGAAGGAGAGAAGGAAAACATTTAGAAAAAACCCCGGCTCTTGGTATATCCGACCAGTATTTGAACCCCGTTTTCCCCATCATCACCAGGTCAGTCTGATACAAGAGTGACACCTTAGAGTTTAAACCACTCGGTCACTTAAGCGGGTGTTTCCTTATATCTCGCATCAGTGGGCATGAGGACAAAGGTGTCTTGTCTGATTCATGAGACGTCTAAGCTCAAATCCCTGCCCCGTATATATAAAATTGTTTTTATAGCACCGGAACTTACTACCCGTTCGGGCTATACGCTTCATGTACAGATTACGCTAATTATTGTAGGTATTAGAAAGGTTATATTTAGATGAAGTGTACCCGCATTTTCTTTGAGAAAAGAGAGAGTGGAAAACTATTTAGGAAAAAACACTCAGTATACCAGTATCACCACGTGAAGAAAATTAAACTCTATTTCTACTAGAGACATATTTTATTTATTTTGACTAAAAGTATGTTTTGCTATAAAAAAAAATTCGAAAACACTGCCCTTAACTTGCGTTCCCTTCTCTCCCACCTTAAGTTCAGTAGCCCCGTGGCTTCTTTAGTGCTGACTGACAGCTCACAGCTGACTTATGACAGTCAACATTTAGGTATATATCTAAAATTTTGACTGTCAGAAGTGACAGCTGCTAAAACATGTTGTTGCAGATAATATGGTTCGGCGTAGGGATACATAATTTGGTCTGGAAGCTTTTAGCAGTCAGCTGTGAGCTGTCAGTCAACACCAAAGAAGGCCATGGGGTTACTGTAGGCAGACGCACTATTGTTGATCTTAGGTGTCATACTAGGTTATATTTAGATGCCACCTTGATTTCTTGATCTCTCAGTAGAAGCAACTCACGGCTCAACATTTCAGGAAGCATTATTCTCCACTGAGGACACACAAGTCCTCTCTGGTGTATCAGGGAAACAGGAGTGAGGGATTACATTTGACAGGGATGTGACACGCTTGGTCACCCTCTTGAAGGATGGGATAAACAAGTAAGTTACGTCGTCATAGCTTTGTCAGCTTTGTCCTAGGGTTTGTCTTCTGAGCTACCAGTAGCTGATACATAGAATGTAAGGGCCTTAAGGAAATATATTTTGGGGTCCTGTGTATATGGTTATAGTAAAATTTTGGAACGAAGAAATTTTAATATTTAAATACAATACAAACCCTTTTTTGTAGCTAAAATTAATAACATTTTACTATATTATTGATATAATTTTATAGGTATTTATATTACCTATCAAAAGCAATAAGCATACTTTTCTAGCCATCAGATAAATAAGTTTCTTTTCGGTTAATTTATTGTTCTTAAAAAACACATTAAGCTAGATCAAAATAAAATGTTTTGTTGATAAAATAATTTCCTTTTTAATACATGTATCTGAGATCAAACTAAGAAAAGGTCCTGTTTTAGTTCGATCATTGTATTGGCTTTTTCCTATGTCTAACTTTCGATCTGTTGATTTTGCGATTACTGTCAAACGCGTGGACCAATTTTAACGAAATTTGAAGCCAAGCAAAGCAATATATGTAAGCCCACATTATTTAAAATTCTGACATCTGTTGCGAGACTGACGCCTAAAAACACTTGAATAATTTAATCTTTGTGAATACAATGTACTATTGAACATATAATTCATCTGCTTTCTGTCTAACATGATCAGCAAGGAGAAAAATTAACTTCAAGTCAAAGAAGATATTATAAAGATATTTCAAGTTGAAATTAAAGGAAAAGACTCAATATTGTAGTAACGATAGTAAGATGGAAGAAGCGAGGTATATCATTCACAGAACTACTAGTAAGACTGTAATAACGATAATAACATGGAGGGAGCGAGGTCTACTGTTCAGAGAGTTACTAGTAGGACTGTAGTAACAATAGTAACATGGAGGGAGCGAGGTCTACTGTTCAAAGATATACTAGTAGGACTGTAGTAGCTATAATAACATTGAGAGAATGAGGTCTAATATTCACAATAATACTAATAAGACTGTAGTAACAATAGTAACATGGAGGGAGTGAGGTCTACAGTTCAGAGCGCTACTAGTAGGACTGTAGTAGCTATAAGAACATTGAGAAAGTGAGGTCTAATATTCACAATAATACTAATAAGACTATAGTAATGATAATAACATAGGAGTACCTCTACTGTTCAGCTAGTTTTAATTTGAGTTGCCCCTCGGTCACACAGGGGTCCTCTTTCTTAGCGTACTGCGCATGCCTATAAATCCAACTTTACCGAAGAGAGACGAAATTTCATTGCTTTCAAACTGGCTTTGTTCCCATTTGCTAAAAGATTATATTAAGGGTCTGGGTTGTCGGGTTTGTACTGCAATAGGTTTTGAAAGCGTTACACTTAGGTGTAAAACGTATAGTTGAGAATGGAACATGGTTGGAGGTGTTTACAATTAATGAAACCACCTCAACTCACGGATAACACCTAACTTGGGATGGTAATACAGCTCAAACAAGACATCACATCGTGGTGATTTCATGTAGTCATTTATAGAAAACAACGGAAATGAGACGAGTGAAACTACTTCGTCATATTTAAAATAAATGTTTGAGTGCACCTCAGAAGCTTTCTCACTCCTTTTCCTAAAAATGGAGATATTCACTTAAAGCTATTAATATATATATATTTGAAATGAAATAATATAATCTGTTACAGCAAAGAGAGCTAAAAGTAACATCTTTGTTCACCAAAGAGCATATAAACGATCAATTACCCACTCCCCCGATCTCAATTTAATAATTATATTTGTCAAAAGCAAAGAAATTAACTTATTATTGGTTTCATAAAAATATATTTAGTTTAAAAGTATTGTATATTTAATAGTATCATAACTTTGCAATGATAAGTTTTTTTAACTTAAATAGTTAAGATATATGCTCAAAATAGGAAATTTTCTCTATTATAAAGTATTCTCTAATTCATTTTAAGAGAAAAATTGAAAGTACTATTTTATTTGTAATGTTAAACAGTGCCTAGACACAAGTTTTTGAACAACACAATTCTTACTCTTGTCACAGTCAAGTAAACTACTCTTAATTTTAATGATAGATATATAATTCCAAAAACTCTTCGGGAGAATCTTATTAAAATTCAATATACCACGTTTTAACCCGAAGATTAAAATTGTTTCAGCTTTAGGCCTAGATATAAACACACAAACGGAATTGCAAGAATCATTCCTCGGGTTCAGGTGGCCATGAGACGTTGACATTCATCAATCAAACTCTCGAGCTGGATTTTTTCTCTCTCGCTTTTGCTATCACAATACATTATACACCTTAAGGGTGCGAGAAAGCATTATTTAAAAATTCAACAACATTTTAAAATAATTATTTTAAAAGTCAAAAAGAAATCTATTGAGTTGATCCCAATTACATTTTGAAGAATTATATTAAGCCAACAATTGAGAGTAAAGGGTGTCATGTTGTCAGCACAACGAACCCTCTAGCCATTAACCTAAGTTTTCTTGACCATGTCCGCTAATTCTTTATTAAAATAGCTTCTTATTTGTCCTTACGAGGCTGAGTTTAATCCTGTTCGAGACCCACTGCTTCACAGATAAATTCTAGCAGCGCCAGGGGTTTAACCCGGAACCTTTGGTTCTGTATTCAAGAACCTGACCAATAGAACCCAAATATTGAATCCGAATCTTATAAATCATGTTTAGTATGAGAAACTAGCTTTCCCCAATTGGTATGATCTTTTATTAATCACTTTTAATTTAGTTCACACAATAATTGGTAAATTAAAGGGTATGGTATCTATTGTTAAATTTACCTAAACTAATTTTTGGGCTAAGTAATTAGTAAGCAACATATTAGCTCTAAAATAAAATATCCGATGTGAACTTTGTAGAGATAATAAATCTAATCTTTAATTTTAAATTTTATCATATCTCTAAGCTCTGATATCCACAATTATTTGAGGGATTTAAGAATTCAAAAATCCGAATGGCCAATCCATAATAAATAATCCAATTTATAAATTTTCTCAAATATTTTTTATATTTGCCAGAAAATCATGATATAATAATGTATATTATTTTCCACGAAACAATAAGTTTGAATATTCTTGCTTGTCCCCAATATTTCCTTAATATACTTAAATTAAATATTAAAAATAAAAATCCACAAGATTGTTGAAAACTAGTATAATCGTTTTACTATTCAGTCCTGGATACATTTATATCTATACTGGTGAGGTTGTTTAGAATCTAGAGGAAGTGTAGCCGTATTTGCATGGATAGAGAGTGGGAAACAATCTGGGAAAACACCTTTTATAGCTACCGGTATTCAAATCTTTACCTCCCTAGCACTTGCAAACCAGACATTACCTTTGTCCACGTGCTCATAATTGAAATTACACTCCTTTTAACCACATCACCATATTTTAAAATTATTTACACTCATGAAAGAAGAAAGTTTTAACATTTTATTATATTTTATGATATATCAAATAATAAGGGGAGAATATAATCTCCGGACTTTTTTAATTACGAAATTAATGAAAAGTGAGATATTTTTTCCTAGTCCACTTACCGTCTGCTTCTGTACAACAGTCGTAAATCTCTTCCAAGTACAAGTAGTGAGGAGTATTGTCCGGGTCGTTAGGGAGTTTCTCTCTGAAACAAAGGAGCAATACGTTTTCATTTATATAAAAAAAAATACAAGGTTTTTAAAATTATAATGTTTTGCGTTAATATTAAATTCTACTTCATCCATAAGCAAAAGTTAACGAATTAAAACAGCTTTAATTCTTTAAAGCTCATTGGTTATTTTTTCAACCCATCATCATCATCATCAAACTGTTTCCAACTCGTGGCCAGGTCAATTAAGTAAAACGCCTCCATCTTACTCCTTTAATTGCTTTGATTATTCTCCTCTCAATTACACACTTTCTGTTGATTAATTATTTTAACCAAAATTATTTAATGTTTGTTTTTGTTTTTACATTAATACATACGTGTACTTATATCACTATATTTAAATTTATTGTTTCTGTCCAAATTTAATTTTGACTATAGCTCAGAAATTTAATAGACATTATATTACGCTAGGCAGTGCAAAAATCGCTGAAAATAGATATTTTATGTTAATTTTTTTTTAATATTACTAGAAATTACTAATAACGACTTTGCAATTTTAAATTTTCTTTAATTTTTTTTTGACCTCCTTTATGGTCTAGTGGTCAAAGTTCCTGTCTACAGATCCAGAGGACCCGGGTTCAATAGCCGGATCTTTCAGATTTTCCGTGGAGCAGAGGTCCCAGAACAAAGTCAGACTCAGTCTCGTGAGAACAAAATGATCTACTTGAATGAAAAATATTACATCTCCGGTCTAGAAAACTGATATTAACAGCCGAAGGGTTCCTTGTGATGACCACATTACACTCTTTATCTACGGAAGTTGGCACTATCTTCGCCAACACATGGCGGACGCTTTGTAGGTTGGCTCGAATATGGGCTTATGTCATGCGGTTTCTTTTAATTAAAAAGCCGCTCCACATTCAACAGACACAATTAAAACACCGGTACTAGATGGAGATACAAATTTTATATTATTATTACTATTATTTTATTATACTATTATTATTATTATTATTATTATTATTATTAGCACCGCGTATTACTACACGTTCAGGTTGTACGCACTTGCTCTAATGTGTAATGGTAGGGTGATTGTGAGATGAAATGAAGGACCTACAGTTTAACGTGGAATCCGAACCACGGTGGAGGCCTGGCATTCCCCACATTCACAAGATGTATTGTCAGAGATGAAGAAAGGGTTTGGTGATCAGATAAATCTGTGCCGGAACCGAAGAATGAACCCTGGACCCCCAGCACATATGTCCAAATCCTTACCCCTAGACCACCAGGTCACCCTTTTATATAAAAGTTATTAATAATTGATGTACACTTTGTCTACCTTGAAAGATAGCAAGCGTACCTTACTTGTTTCCACTATGGTGCAGCTTACATGATAGGACCATAGTGGAATCCGTCAAGGTATGACTGTATTCTTTCACCGTAAAATGTGTACATGGAGCGTTAAAATAGATAGCCTACATTTACAATAGGTTGGATAAATTACATTAATAAAATTTATAGCTATCTTAAAAAACTTAAATGTTTTTTTTTTCTTATTGATATGAAAAAAATCATGATACAAAACTTAAAGATTACCTATATATTAAATACGCAGTGGGCAAGATATAAGCTTTTGTTGTATTATGTAGGCATATATTGAATAATATATGTTTAAAGAAAACACACGCTAAAATGTTAACTCATAAATATTGAAGAAAATATTTTAAAATTATATTACTATTACTAATATTACTATTCAAAACTTTAAAAAGAAATATAGCATCGCTAAGCAGCCAGAAATAGAGTTTTTTTTTAAGAATCCATCTTACTACTCATTCGGGTTATCGGCATAAGAAATATTAATATAACAATTATTATGAGGTGCATTTGTTTTAGTTTTTTTAGAACCGCATTCTAGAATCCATTGTAGGTGACCTGGTAGTCTAGGGGTAAGGTTTCAAGACCTTTGTGCTGGGGTCCGGGGTTCAATCCCTGGTCCCGTAACAGATTTATCTGATAACCAAACCCTTCCTTCACCTCTGACAAGACGTGTATTAATCACAAATTGTGAATGTGGCGAATGCCAGGCCTCCACCGTGGTTCGGATCCCATGTTAAACTGTAGGTCCTCCATTTCATATCACAATCACCCTACCATTACACATTAGCGTAAGTGCGTATAGCCCGAACGGGTAGTAAGACGCGGTAACAATAATAATAATAATAATAATAATAAAACCCATTCGGGTTGTAGGTTTGCGTTAGTGGTTGCATGGTCTAAGGCAATGTTCAGCAACCTATAGCCCGCGGGCCTGATCCAGCCAGCTGACTGATTTTATCTTGTCCACAAAATATCTAGCAAACAAATATTTTGTTGATAAAAATAGACTAATAACTTATTAGTATAAGATTGTTTTGAATTACAAGAAACTTAAAGTTTATTATTTATTATTATTATTATTTAGCACCGCGTATTACTACCCGTTCGGGTAATATGATTTAAGTACTAATTACGCTAATGGATTTAGGAATTGGGGAGGTTAAATTAGAAGAAGTGAACCCGCATTTGCGTGGAGGTAGAGTGGAAAACCGTTTAGGAAAAACCACCCCCAGTTCACCCGACCGAGATTAGAACCTCGATCTGCCCATCCTCAGCAGTCGATCTCAACACGACTAGCGCGTTAGCCAACTACGCCACCGAGGCGGGTAAATTTAAAGTTGAACTTTTTTGCTAGAATTTATTTCAAACAGGCCCACCAAATATGTTTTAAGCCGTTATGGCCCTTGATATTAAAAACGTTGCCAGCTACTAGTCCAAGGCCTCTTAATCTAAATAATCTGGACAGCTGTCGACAGAAAGATTGGGGTTTGAGTCCAGGTTTGTGTGTACTGGAGGTGTTTTCATCCTTCAAAAATACTTTATTTTTCCTACAATTACATGAGGATGCATTTACTTTTACCTTTCTCATTCCTGCTCTAATTATTATTATTATTATTATTATTATTATTATTAGCACCGCGTCTTACTACCCGTTCGGGTTATACGCACTTACGCTAATGTGTAATGGTAGGGTGATTGTGAAATGAAATGAAGGACCTACAGTTTAACGTGGAATCCGAACCACGGTGGAGGCCTGGCATTCCCCACATTTACAAGATGTCTTGTCAGAGGTGTAGGAAGGGTTTGGTAATCAGATAAATCTGTGCCGGGACCGAGGATTGAACCCCGGCCGCCAGCTTAGAAGTCTGACACCTTACCCTAGACCACCAGGTAACACCCTCCTGCTCTAATGGTGTAAATATGCGTACATAAAAAGCGAGTAGTAAGTCTTGCAGTGCACACAAAAAAAAAGTTTCTTTTTACCACCGCTTTTACTACCCATTTGGATTAATTACTCTAATGGTGTTAGGGATTATGAAGGTAGTATTTAGAGGAAGTTTACCTACATTTGCGTAAAGGGAGAGTGGAAAACAATTTTGGAAAAACCACCCCGTGTTCACCAGACCAAGATTTGAACACCAATCTCCCAGTCATCGGCAGTCTAGTCTACTGCGGGAGTAGGCAGGCGTAAGACAACGTGAGAACAGAAGAGGGTAGAACAAATTTAGATACAGTGGTAAGTAACATCCTCTTAAAGTCAGTGATAACGCAACTTAATAAGGAATCCGTGACCAAGATAATTATTCTAATTTACTAAAGTACTTAAATGAGTACCGCTCTTTTGACTCCTGGGTAAATATTAATCTGGTAAATAAATATTGATATCTGGTGGATAAGTTAAAAGTGCGTCTTATGACTGCCAGATAGCATTTATCTAACAGATAAAATGTATTTATTCATCACATTTTTTATCAGGAAGTTTAAGTATCTGATAACTTTTATCTGGAAGTTAAAATGGTTGTTGCCATAGTGACATGTTTTTCATAAGGTTTCACCTATCAGAATCGGTTTTTACTTTAAAATCTTGGTTCCCGTATTTAGTAAACACAGGCCCGGGCTCTAACTATATAAAATTAGAACATTTAATTAACTTTTATATAAACTGAAAATCTATTTGTAGATTTATATTTATATAAGAACAAATTATCAAAATGCGAGTACAATAAATTACATTTTGTAAACGTTGTACCCAACTATTGCCCACATTTTGGCAGACACCGAAATTAGGTCTTGCATGAGCAAAGCTTATACGCACGCGCGCACCAGATAAACAGTACCAACCTTGCGTATTCTGAATAAAAATATATGTATCCTACAGATAGCTATCTGGCAGATAAATTCAGTTCATAAGAAACGTAAAACAATAAAGTGGCTGATAACCTTTATCTGGTAGATAACTAACTTCCCAATAGCAATATTTATCTGGTAGTCATAAGACCAGCCCTTAGTGGTTCACCATTTATATGGGTTAGTCAATCGATGGGGCTGGTAGATAAATCACAGTTTAAAGTGCGGTGAAGCAGGTATAATAGTGATTAGGACACCACCATCAAGTCAAACCAAAATATGTTGGAGCTAACAGGACAGATTGATGATCGTTCACAAACACGATTTTCTGTCGTGTGGTCAGGACGCGACCATTGTCAAGGCATTCAAACAAATTGCATTACACACTCACATACATAATACTTATACGCATACGCACACACATTAACACTCCTACACATACACACACACACACACACACACACCCGCGCGCATTTACATATCTTCCGGCAGCTACACACATGTGCTGACAAATATTCGTTACTTTATATGATCGTCCCTATCCAAACGTTTGTTGGCCTCTTGGTATAGTGGTCAGCATGGTTGGCCACTAATCTAAAGAGCCCGGGTTTGATTCCCGGTGGTACCATAGGTATTTTGCCCTGAGGAGAATTGTTCCTATGGCTGCTATGATCTGGTTAATTATGCTCAAGTTAAGTTTAAGAATTCTACTGGTAATACACAATCATCATCATCTCATCGATACGAAGTAACCTGACTTACATGGTGGCCCCATCTAAGACAGTTTTATATCCACCATTGTCAGTAGAAAACAAGGAGTGTCTAGCCGACAAACCCCGGTGTAATACATTAAGAAAAACGAATGTAGCATGTGCATTTTGTATAGCATCCATACGGGTTGTACGCTTATGTAATACTCACGCTAATAGTTTTTTAGATTTGAAAGGCTATTTAGATTAAGTGTACTCGCATTTGCGTGGAGGAAGAGTTGAAAACCACTTTTAAAAAACAAACACAGTACACCCTACTGAGGTGCGAACCTTGATCCTTCCGTCATCGGCAGTCTAATCTATTGCTAAAGTAGCGCGTTAGAACATGCGGCCACCGAAGCGGTTCACGTACAAATAATTATCAAATTATCTGTCCACACACCTTTATTTGTTATTCCTGGGCAAACCTACTGGCAACCATGGAAAAGGCAAATGATCGTTTAGGACATATATTTAAGCTTGGGATGTAGAGAGCTAAATAAATGTTATATATAATTGTGTAAAAGTGTATTTACCTTATTCAATGTAGTGGTACAATGGTGAACTAAGCGCAAGAAAACTTTGTTATCACGAACTTTAATATAAAAAGTTGGGTTCAAAGAAAGATCTCATGTGCATCCGTTTCTTATTCCTTTGAATAAGTTTCCGATTTTAAAATCATTAGAAAAAAGCCATAAAATAATCTGTTTTCTTAATTAACTTAGCAATGGTGCAATCAAATTTTTAATTCTCTTGAATTCAACAGCCTCCCGTAAGCTATTAATAGTCCTCTTTATATATGGTAGCTTACCGACTTTACACGGAAGAATGTTCGTTATTCGCAACGCATGACAAATATTATTTGTACATCGACACGAATATGTTATCAACACTTGAGTAATTTCATAAGGAAGATTGCATATAGGGGACGAATAAACGCATGTGTGTGCCACCTATGCATACACATTTACATGCATTCACACATTATTATTACTATTATTAGGTGTTCTATCTCACGACAGGTTCATTCCTTTTGTCAGTGAACTTAAGACACAAATGCGTACACAAATTACTAACAAGTTTAAGATGAATTTATTAACATTCATGTATAGCCATTTTTAAACTTTACAATACTAGGAATTTATTTAACCTCGTCATTAATCCATTATATTACTAAACTTTTTTTTTTTTTAATTTTAAAACCGGAGGTTAAGTAACAAGTTTACTAAACAACAGTTAGTTAGCACTATATTATTACTTTCTCGCTATTTTACAGGTAGAGAAAGTATTGAGATCGTAAAAAAAAATCGAACTCAAGATGAATCTCGACGTTTCATGACATCCCGAATCAAGAAAAGTGTTTTTGACTTTCCGTCCGTCTGTCTGTACCTCCAACTAGAGCCTAAACTATTTTACCAATCGGGTTAAAACTTTGTATCTAGGGTTTTCATATGGTTGTCCCAAGGGATTTTTGGAATTTGATATTCAACCCTAAAATTAAGGGTAGTTTACTGAAGGGTAAAAAGAGAAAAATCAATTTTCTCAAAATCGGCTCTAACGAATTTCATTTTAAACATTTATAAATGATCCAAACAAAATGGCTTCTCTCGATGTTTTGGCAAAATGACTTTAAGGGCTCCGTTCTGATGCGTAATTTTTTTATAATAAATATCTCCTGAACTATTTGGGATATGAAATTACTTATCCTACAAATATGTAATTCTCATTATAATACAAACATTTTATAAGAAGCATATTTTTATAAAACCAATAACTTTCAAGCTTTACGTAAATATATATATTTTTTAACTTTTCGAAAACCAAAGGTAAAAGTATTGCGACCGCAAAAGAAAATCTAATTTGAAATGTTTATGAATGTCGACATCTCACGCCCCCCCAAACCCTAAATGCTGTCTTTGCAATTACGTCTGTCTGTGTGTCTGTTTAAGCTTAAAATTAGAGTAGTTTAAGAAAGTGCGAAAAAAGAAAAAAAACTATTTTGATTAAAATTCGTATCTAGGTGTTGATTAAATAAACTGGCCATTTTAATTTTACCATGAAAATAAATTTTAGGGTACTTTACAGAAATAGAAACTTCCGTATCTCCGCAATTTATTTGAGATAATAAATAACATATCATTGCAAAACTTTATTAATATTAAAAATAAAAAACTTTTATATGAAATTTATTTTTATAAATCCTATAGTTTCTGAGATATTGGCAAATTGTGAGCTTTAGCTTAAAGAGATACTACTTACATTTTAACGCAATAATTCTCCAAATAAAGTTTAAAACCGGAACTAAAAAAAAGTTTTACATAAGTATAGTGCGATTTATGCTTGGGTTTGCTAGTGTATATTATTTAGTTTCATATATATGAGTTTTGAGTAAATATCTCCATTTTCAAACAATAGAGCGAGAAAGTTCGTGTGGAGTTCCGTACCATTATTTTTTATTCTTATTAATAATTAATATAAGATAGCAAAATGTATTTTTTTAATAAGTCGTTTTTTGAGAAAGAGACTGTCAGCCATATTTTGTTTGAGAAAAACACCAACTAAGCATTTTACAAGTTCATTTTTCCCTGCGCTATTATTATAGATTTTCTCATAACTTGAATTTTTTAAAATAGCGTGCGATGTTTACCCTACAGGAATCGAACTTGATGTGGCTCAGTAAATTGAACAGATTCAATTCCGTGGGGATTGGCCAGCGGGCCTCACGATATGACATGGAAGTTGGAAGGTAGCTGATGCTTGAACGTCCACTGACCCATAACGTAATTTCCATCTCGCGTAGAAGAGCCGACCTCGAAAGTGGATGCAATTTTGATAGAGGAGAGTTTTTTAGTCCTGTAGATATATCCGACATCAAACATTACCTCCATCTCCAGCCTGTCCCATATCCCCTTTAATCTTAACAACATTTGGGGCATCAATTTACAGGCAAAGTGAGTTTGAGGATCTGGTTTCACGGTAAAGTGTTCAAACTTCATGTGGAAGGCTCGTTGTTAGAAAAAAAAAACTCCGAAAGGTTTTTGGTGCCGAGATTTTAATCTACAGGATGTCGAGAAAAGTTTTTCTTTTGCACTGCATCTTACTACCCATACATACCATCCGCGTTTAACTAATCTAATGAAGTAGGGATGAGGTAAATTTAATTTATAATAATTGTTCCCTCCTTTGCATGGATTAGAAGGGAAATCATAATTAAAAATAAATGTTACGGAACTCTACATGCCTTTCTCTCTTTATTGTTTACAAATGGAGATATCTACAGTAGCCCCATGACTTTTATGGTGCTGACTGACAGCTCACAGCTGACAACTGACGGCTTTGAAAAGCAACCAGACCAAATTATGTGTCCCTACGCTTAACCATATGACCTGCAAAAACATGTGTTTAGCAGCTGTCACTCCTGACAGTCAAAATTTAGTTATATACCTGACTGTCAGAAGTCAGGTGTGAGCTGTCAGTCAGCACCAAAGAAGCCATGGGACTACTGTACTCAAAACTCGTAATAACTTATATGTGAAACGACATAATATACACTAGCAAACCCGAGCTATCTTCGACATTTTATTTGGGGTTGTACATCTTATGGTTGGTTATTGCATTGCTATTAAATTCCTCATTTATAAATTTAGATCAATAAAAATGTAAATATTGTTTATTCAGTCTAAAATGATATATATCTTTGCTGTGTAAATTTTTCCCTAGGAGGTTGAAGGAAAAAGAACGTAAACTTTATGAGAGAGTTACTTATTTACTTACTCCATGGAATTATAGAATTATTGCGTTAAAACTTAAACAGTATTTCTGTACAGCTAAAGATCACAAAATTGTACCAATATATTAGCCAATATCTCAGAAACTATTGATTTTATAAAGATATTTTTCATTTAAAAATTATTTTATTTTTAATAGTATTACAATTTTGCCACGATGAATTATATTGTATCTCAAATAGTTGTGGGGGTACGGAAATTTCCACTTCTGTAAGGTACCTTAAAAGTTATTTTCATGGGAAAATGAAAATATCCATTTTATTTATAATCTCAATCAACGTCTTGATACGAATTTTAATCAAACTCGTTAGAGCACATTTTGAGAGAATCAATTTTTTTCTTTTGTCTTTCATTTCCTCTTAATTTTAGGGTTAAACAGACGCACAGACAGACGGCATTGCAAAAACCACTTTTCAGGGTTCGGAGGGGTAGGGGGGGGGGGGTCATGAAACGTTAACATCCATAAACATCTCGGGCTAGATTTTTTTTTTACGGTCGCAATACTTTACTTTTCGAAGAGTTAAAAAAATATATATATATTTGCTTATATATTGAAAATTATTGCTTTCATAAAAATATGTTTCAAATAAAAGATTTTTATTATAAATAGATATACATATTTGCAATGATAAGTAACTTCAGATCTCAAAGAGTTACGAAGATTTGATCAAATAAAATGGTATGGAACCCCGCACAAACTATCTCGCTTTATTGTTTCAAAATCGAGAAATTTACTCAAAATTCGTATATAAATATATGCTAGTGAACCCGAGAACAAATTGCGCTATAAATACGTAAAACATTTTCTGACTCACGGTTTTAAATTTTATAATTTTATTTTATAGGAATTAAAGTCTTCATTTGTATATTTGGACCAATAAAAAATATCGATATTGGTTCCCCAATGTACAAAACTTTGTATAAAAGTTTGACTTCCGGTTAAAATTTTAGGCATTATATTAGGGGATGTTATTGTTATCGCATTGCTATTACATTTCTCTTTTATAGATTTTGACCAATAAAATAAGTAAATATTGACTATTGAGTCTAAAATGATAGAGATTAATCATTTTTGTACCAGGGGCCGATCCAGGAGGGGCACCCCCTTCAAGTAATTAAACATATTAAATTAATTTTAAAGTCACTACTAGTTTTATTGTCACGTAATACTATCTCACTAATCAGATTTAATTTTTTTAGCTGTTATTGGTAGTATTATTAAATGATTAATATACGGTAATTACTATAAATAATTAAGACAGTCACATTAAGTATTAGAATAGTGAAAATAGGCATGAATGAAATTACCCATCTTTCGCCTTGTTGCACAAAAATGTTTAGGTTTAAATTTATTTATCTTATTTTTATAATTATTATTATTTAAACGATTAATAATAAATAAAAATATTTAAAATAATTTATTTTTAAATAACCTGCTTTAAGCAAAATCTTTGAATAACACCACACACAAAACCTGCTAGTATGGCTTAGTGGTAGAATTTTGAGACAGAATGAGAAATAACTAGCTACACTATAGAGTGAAGTTAAAGTTCGATTATTCAAAATCTGAATAATTCCATCTATTTCAACTAATTGATTGGATAGCTAACAAAACTATTAAATAATAATTGTTATAATGTTTAAACTTATTTCCCTCTTAATAATAATCACTATTTGTTGATGTTCTTATTATTTTCTTCTAATAAATGTCAATTCTAGTCACAATTTTTAGTTATACCATTCATTTGAGGATTATTCTAAAGTTTAGCGTTACACTGAAAGATTACTTAAAAATTTACTTTTAAATTTTGAGGTATTTTTATGTCAAATTTATTGGGCATCCCCCCTTCCCCTTCCCCACAACCCGATCCCAATAGAAGCACCCGGATCCCTTCCCCCCATTCTCACGAAAATACTGGATCCGCCCCTGTGCTGTACAAACATTTCTCACAAGAGGTTTAAGGAAAAACAACATCAACTTTTTGAAAGACTTACTTATTTGCTTACTTTATTTCATAAGAGAATTATGGCGTTAAAACTTAAGTAGTATCTCTCTACGACTAAATCTCACAAAATTGTACTAATATATTTGCTAATATATCAGAAACTATTAGGTTTTATAACAATATTTTTCAAATAAAATTTTTTTATTTTAATTGTACTAACATTTTACAATGATAAGTTAGTATCTCCAATAGTTAAGGAGATATGGAAATTTCCGCTTCCGTAAAGTACCCTAAAAGTATTTTTTAATGGGAAAATGAAAATAGCCATTTTGTGCATAGCTTTAATAAACGCCTAGATAAGAATTATAATCAAAAATCGTTAGAGCCGATTTTGAGAAAATATAATTTTTCTCTTATTACCCTTTAGTAAACTGCTCTTAATTTTAGGGTTAATAGACACATACAAACGGCATCGCAAATACAACTTTCAGGGTTCGGGGGTCATGAAATGTCGATATCCATCGACTTCAAAATGTTAACAAATTTATATAATTGCGTATAGCTTAAAAAGGTTTTATAAAAATATATTTCAAGTAAAAAATGTTTATTATAAATACATACATGTAAAATAAATACATGTATGCAATGATAAGAAATTTCATATCTTAAATACTTTTAGAGATATAATTAAAAATTAGAATTTACTCATCAGGCCGCCGGAACCCTTAAAGTTTTTTGACGAAAAATTGAGAGCCATTTGGTTTGTAATATTGATAAAAGCTTTAAAATGAGATTTATTAAAAATAATTAAAACCGATTTTGATAAAATCTATTTTTTCTCTTTCCGACCTTTAAGAAACTACCTTTAATTTTAGTCTTGGACATCTAATTCCAAAATCACCTCAGTGCAACCTTAAGATAGCGAGAAAGTAAAAATATTGATGCAAAATAGACATTTTTATATACGTAGATAATGCATGTGTTGCATCACTTCTAGAATTAATTTAGTTGGCTATCTCGCGTGATGATAAAATAGGTCAGGTGTATTTATTTACCTTTACACTAAAAATAAAGTAATATAAATCCTATGAGCTAAATAAAGTATTCTATTACGGTTTCCACCTCAAATGAAACGCGACCGATAGAGGTTGGTTTTAGGAAGAAGAAGGTTTATATACCTCCATCTCAGGCTTCCACGGATCTCTTATGCTACCCTCATACGCCCTCTCACAAAAACTACGAGGTAATCTCCGTCGTGGACCTTTGTAAATATTTGCCATACAACCTCTCCATCCCCAACAAACTCTCAATATTGAAGGCACGGTTCTGGGCTGACAAACTGCCGATAAATAAGTCGCCCCAACATTCATTTCTCCTATGCTCTTTACATAAAACCACGCAGCCTTAAAACAGGCATTTCTAAACTATACTGCTCCGTATTAGATCCCTTTTGGGACATCTGCTAAAGGTTGAGATGTAGTAAAACGCCAGTTAAGGTCAGCCGGATTTTTTTTTTTTTTTTTGCCAAAATAAGTAAAATATTTCTCTGGTAGAAACATGAGTTTAATTCTCTTCACATGTTGATATAAACAGTTGTCGAATATCTGTCAAGGATATCATGGAATTTAATGACAATCTTTTCTCTTAATTTGAAAAGTTTCTCATCTAATGTCACATTGCTTATGACAGATCCTCAACAACTATTGATATCACCATGTGAAGAGAATTATAATCTATGTTTGTACTGAATAAATATTTTAATTATTTTGGTCAAAATAAAGTAGTTTTGCTCAGAAAGTGAAAACGAAACAGAACCATTAATGGAAATTAACAGTTATTTTTAAGGAACCAGAACTGGAACAGAATAAGAACCGGAATCGATATTTATTTTTAGGTTCGTATCGTTTCTTAAAGGTTCTTACGTTTTACAAACAAAATTATGGTTTCATTTTATGCTCTTCTTTTGGAAACTTAATTTTATTTTGAAAATAAAGTTCTCTCATTTCTCCGGAATTTTTGTGAGAGTAGGATATATTTATTCTCCAGGGGATTGTAAAGTATCTATGAGCACCTAGCAGTAAACAATAATGTGTTCAAATTTTTGAGAAATGATTACTGTCACATTATTTAAGAATTTCTCATTTCACTCTTTAGGTTATGAGCTTATTAAGATGTATTCAGCTTTGAGTGACAGCACACATTTCTAAAAAGCGTGAGAACTGAGAAATGAGGAATCTCCCAGTTGTACAAGAAGTATGAATTAAGGCAATTAATTTAGAGTTTTATTCCTAAAATTTTAACATTTAAGTGGTTGTTGGATGGCCAGTTCGCTTGAGGTGTAAAGGAGGGGAATCAAAATTGTTGAGCTTTCCACTCTACCATCAAATATCAAGTAAGAATTCGTCCAAAGTGTCTGTACATTGTATGTAGTTCAGAAGTGTTTTTGTAGCATTAGTAATAATTGGTTATTTGAATTATTAGAGATGTCTTTATTTCAATTAGTTTAAAAATAAAATAATTTTCAAAAATTATCAAATAAAACTCCATCCTTCGAGCCATACCAGGCCAAGAGATCAGTATAAAAAACCCTCCGGTGGTTAATCTCAGTTTTCTAGACCTGAGCCCTCACTTTTCCAATCATATAGCTCTTCATTTGTCCTTACGAAGCTGAGTGACTCCGTTCCGGACCCACTGCTTTACAGAAAATTTGGAAGCACCGGGGTTCAAACCCGGGAATTTTGGATCTGTAGCCGGGACTCTGGCCACCAGACGATAAAGGAAGCCTTTTAATTATTTTTTTAGAATTCTTGCAAACAAAAATAAAATAAAATGATCACCTACTCAAATAGAACCCTGAATTTTAAATAAATTGTGCAATTATCAGGCTCCTAAATTATTTGTAATTTTTTATATAAATAACTCATCTTGTAGTATTTAAAAAAATGCTATTTTCCATTTACACATATATTAGTGATATTAAAACTGGTAAATATACATTTTTAAGAACCGGAACCTAATTTAAGAACAGTAAAGCACAAGAACTTTAATTTTTCTAGAACAGTTACCTCAAACATTTTATTTGAAGAGCCGGAACCAGAACCGATTAGTATTTCGATTCAACTCTCTGGTTTTGCCATAAAAACTCCAAAAAACAATTACCTTTTCCCGCGTCCCCTACACAAGGTGTAAACCTTGACTGGAATGAAAACGAATAGCCGATAGTGGGGAAAAATTAATTACCTTCTAGGAAAAAATCAATCTCATCACACACAATCGAGAATTGAATCCAGACCAATCAGTTACTGACAAAAAGCGATTTAATGAGGTTTAAATTTAATCAACTATCCTATCGATGCGAGAATTTTGGTTGAATATTTTTACATAAAAGGAAATATATACTAGAAAATAAAAGTATTTTTCTTACTCTTTGCTATGTAATAAATTGATTTCTAAAAACACTTCGTTTTATAAAGTAATTATTTTAAACAAGCGTTCACTAGAATGATATTAGAGTCTGTTGAAGTGTGTTTACTTGTAGAACGCTCTCGGTTGGGCCCGGGGGAATGCCGGTCTAGTTCAAATATTTGCTTTGTACTTTTCGCTATTTTCATTTGCTCTACGCACACATTGAGTCATCATCATGACTACCCCGGCGATTATTACAGACCCACCGCCGTCTGTTACAGACCCTCTCTCTTGGCGGACGTCCAGACAGTCTCACACAATGCTCACGGGTCTGAGAACCTACGAATGGGGAAACAGAGGGATCACTTAAGTTGTTTGCCCCACTCCCTCAAAATTAAAATGTAAATATACCACCGTTTTGCACAGTTTTACCTCCAACATTTTGATAGTGGGGAGGGGGGTAAGGGGGTATTCCTAACTTGGTCCCTCCTAAACATAAAGAGTCTCTGGGGCTAGGGTGCAAAACTTAATATTTAGGCGAAAAACGGTGGTATATTTAAATTTTAATTTTGAAACGGTGTGGGGCCCAACTTAAGTGATCTGAAATTGAATAGGATTATGGTTTTTACGCTCGTGTCAGAGGTGGTCTCATTTTCCTAAATATGGATAGCCACCATCCCTAGATTTTAATCTTTAGAAATTATTTAAACATTCATCTTCTTCACTAGGCTGTAGAGAGGGGGTTTAGTTTCTAAAAGTTTTCTCGCCATTTCTTCACGCAAATGTGGATAAATTAACTGCTTCTTTAACCTTACCCTATTGGCATGGATATATGGATAGTTTGAACGAGTAGCAAGAGATGATGGGAAACAGATTATAAAATATAAACGATTTTTTTTTTTTTTGCGATCAACATTTTACAATATTATTATTGTCGACCTCAGTGGTGTTGTGGTAAAATGCTCGCCTCAGTTCCTGATGTTCGTTAGTGACAAACATACGTAGCATATTTCCTTTCGGAGGAGAAGTAAATCCGTCGGTCCCATATCAATCGCGGTATGTAAAAGAACCTTGTAAGATGTTAAAATACCTTTCCCGGCAAAAAAATGGTAGACTCTCTCGCTCATAGAAATTCTCGTGTCCTAATATAATTAGTCGATTCAGATAGTGCACGTTAACTACCTCATAAATAGAAATAAATATTATATTATTATTATTTTATATGTATTGATAATACCTATTAATTAATGTGACAGTGAAAGATCACAAAACTTGGCGTAGTATTTATTATTAACTTAATTTTCATATGGTTTTATTCTAGCCAGAATCCTACTGAACCTTGCAGATATATTGACAAAAAACTTGTCATAACCATTTAATTATTTGTTTATACTTTTACACAGTTTATTTTCGTCGATTTAATATTATTTCTAATTTATACCCAGTGTATATGCAAATTGGATTAAATTATCAATAGATACAAGTTAAGGACGGTTCACAAACAATTTTGTATTAAATTTAGATTTACAGTAACACCAAGACATGGGAATTTAATGTGATAAATTTAAAGGCTAAAAAATATGTCGCGTTATATTTATATGTTACAATGTGATTGTTTATAATTAAGGGCAACGCCTGTTTGAAAGGACATATCCTCACACCTCAACACTTTGTAGCATTTAGCTATAATGAGTGCACAAATAAAATAAATAAAACATACCCTATTATACTGCAGTCGATGTCAACAAGGAACACTAACCGAGTTACAATCAAAAACACACCTACTCTGCCGCACGTTGAATATAATACTGGCTCTCGATTGTGTAATTGGCCTGTGCCAAAGATCTTAGTGACAAAGATCTTTTGTTGTGAAGATGTTCTACTCACCCCTAGTTTAGAGGAGCTTTGGACTGTAAAGAAACTTCTCGACGTATATTCTCATGTGCGCGCGCAGTTCCAGAATATTCCATGTGTGTCCCCCACCTCTTTTCCCGTCGTTCTTTTTCTGGGTTGCGTTGAATATATATAATGGCGTCTGAGCGATCAGACGTCACTCATGGACTTGATCTGGTTGGGAGCAGGAGAAGCTCTAGCTTCGATTAATATAAAATATAAGGTCAAAATTTATATTCGGATTCATTAATTTTTCTTATATAAATCATGTAAATTTCTTAGTCAAAATTCCTTTTGGTAATTATATTTTAAATTTACAATAATTGAAAATATGCTCGACTTCACTTCTAAGTCAATTAGTTACACGATCGATACATCTATATCGATGATCGATTGTTGTTTGTTCTTCGACAATTAAAAAAAAATCTACTATAAACTTAGGGATGTTTACGATATGTTACCATTGACAGAGTCGATATTATTATTATTATTATTAGCACCGCGTCTTACTACCCGTTCGGGTTATACGCACTTACGCTAATGTGTAATGGTAGGGTGATAGTGAGATGAAATGAAGGACTTACAGTTTAACGTGGAATCCGAACCACGGTGGAGGCCTGGCATTCCCCACATTCACAAGATATCTTGTCAGAGGTGAAGGAAGGGTTTGGAAATCAGATAAATCTGTGCCGGGACCGAGGATCGAACCCCGGCCGCCAGCATAGAAGTCTGACACCTTACCCCTAGACCACCAGGTCACCCAGAGTCGATATTGAATATCATGAATATTGTATTATTTGTTCTTTCGATTATAAATTTAAATATGTTCATGGATTTAGTAATGCTTCTAAAATTAAATGATAAGTTTCTTTTATCCATGACATCTCAACACTAACTTTTGCAATTTATTGTTATTATGGTAAAATTGTATAATTTTTTACAAAAATAAAATAAAAGGGAAAGTAAATATTTGGGTAGAATTCTAGATAAATATTTTGTGGTCTAGGTCTATATTCTAAATTTTTAAGAGTAATATTTTTAACTATCCAGTTAAGGATAACTTATTGGAGGATCTATTTTTCTCTTGTAACATATGAACTCGTAACTAATTTTCTTAATATTGTTTTTTAAGTGACCAGTGCACTTTTACAGTAATGGGTTAATTTATGATAATGGCGAGCTAACTAAAAGATTAATATTTGTTAAATATATAAATCCTGTGAGTTTTCCATATCTATATATTTTTTTATATATTATAGCTTGCATACGTTGATAATGTCTCATATCTCGTATGTCATTTTGTCGCATTATATTAATTATATATTTTCTCAAAGGATTGATTTCCTGTCAAATAAATACCAACCAAAAAACTTTTCATATTCTTATGAATAACTTTTAATCCACCATATCCTAGGTATTTTATTATGTGTTACAGATATACCTTTTTCATATTACACTCCGCTGCGGGGTCCGAGTTTTGAATGTTTGGCTACAGACAGTCAAAGCAAAGAACTCCAAGGACTCGCTCCTATTGCCCCTTTTTTGCTTTATTATATTTTGTTATATTTTTTGGACTTCCAGTATTCCCCTTAAACTTGTAAAGGAGGTTACAACTTCTTATGTCAATGGAAGTTTTAAAGCTTTAATTCTCAAATATCCATATTATCTAAACATGACTATTTGTTTGAGAAAGGCTAGATATAGGTTTCTAACAACAGTTTAACAGATATTTTACTTTTATTCTTGAATAATTTGGTTTGTTTCGGCCCTCGGCCTACTACGCCTGTCGTGGCTTACACTTACTAGCAGGGCTGCCACTTTTAGGTCCTCAGGTAGACCTTCTCTTGGTGATAACCTTCCCTAACTGAGTCTAGGTGTGTTGATGATGACTTAGCCCATCATCACCAACCCTCTCACTCCCAGGCCACCCAGCCGGGTGGGCTGGGAGTGAGATGGTTGATAGACTGCTCAACAAGCTTGGTACAAGGTCTGGTCAGTTGGCACTTGGCTGGGTGGGCTGGGAGTGAGATGGTTGATGGACTGCTCAACAAGGTCTGGTCATTTGGATCTCAGCTTGGTGGGCTGGGAGTGAGATGCTTGATGGACTGCTCAACAAGCTTGGTACAAGGTCTGGTCATTTGGATCTCAGCTTGGTGGGCTGGGAGTGAGATGCTTGATGGACTGCTCAACAAGCTTGGTACAAGGTCTGGTCATTTGGATCTCAGCTTGGTGGGCTGGGAATGAGATGGTTGATGGACTGGTCAACAAGCTTGGTACAGGGTCTGGTCGGTTGGCTCGTGGCTGGGTGGGATTGGAGTGAGAGGGTTGAGCGACTGGTCAACCAGCTTGGTACAGGGTCTGGTCGGTTGGCTCTTGGCTGGGTGGGCTGGGAGTGAGATGGTTGATGGACTGCTCAACAAGCTTGGTACAAGGTCTGGTCAGTTGGCTCTTGGCTGGGTGGGCTGGGAGTGAGATGGTTGATGGACTGCTCAACAAGCTTGGTACAGAGTCTGGTCGGTTGGCTCATGGCTGGGTGGGCTTGGAGTGAGAGGGTTGAGCGACTGGTCAACCAGCTTGGTACAGGGTCTGGTCAGTTGGCTCTTGGCTGGGTGGGCTGGGAATGAGATGGTTGAGGGACTGGTAAACAAGCTTGGTACAGGGTCTGGTCGGTTGGCTCTTGGCTGGGTGGGCTGGGAGTGCGATGGTTGATGGACTGCTCAACAAGCTTGGTACAAGGTCTGGTCAGTTGGATCTCAGCTTGGTGGGCTGGGAGTGAGATGTTTGATGGACTGCTCAACAAGCTTGGTACAAGGTCTGGTCGATTGGCTCTTGGCTGAGTAGGCTTGGAGTGAGATGGTTGAGGGACTGGTCAACCAGCTTGATACAGGGTCTGGTCGGTTGGCTCTTGGCTGGGTGGGCTGGGAATGAGATGGTTGATGGACTGGTCAACAAGCTTGGTACAGGGTCTGGTCGGTTGGCTCTTGGCTGGGTGGGCTGGGAGTGCGATGGTTGATGGACTGCTCAACAAGCTTGGTACAAGGTCTGGTCAGTAGTCTCATGGCTGGGTGGGCTGGGAATGAGATGGTTGAGGGACTGGTCAACAAGCTTGGTACAGGGTCTGGTCGGTTGGCTCTTGGCTGGGTGGGCTTGGAGTGAGAGGGTTGAGCGACTGGTCAACCAGCTTGGTACAGGGTCTGGTCGGTTGGATCTTGGCTGGGTGGGCTGGGAATGAGATGGTTGATGGACTGCTCAACAAGCTTGGTACAGGGTCTGGCCGGTTGGCTCTTGGCTGGGTAGGCTTGGAGTGAGATGGTTGAGGACTGGTCAACCAGCTTGGTACAGTGTCTGGTCGGTTGGCTCTTGGCTGGGTGGGCTGGGAATGAGATGGTTGATGGACTGGTCAACAAGCTTGGTACAGTGTCTGGTCGGTTGGCTGGGTGGGCTGGGAATGAGATGGTTGATGGACTGGTCAACAAGCTTGGTACAGTGTCTGGTCGGTTGGCTGGGTGGGCTGGGAATGAGATGGTTGATGGACTGGTCAACAAGCTTGGTACAGGGTCTGGTCGGTTGGCTGGGTGGGCTGGGAATGAGATGGTTGATGGACTGGTCAACCAGCTTGGTACAGGGTCTGGTTGGTTGGCTCTTGGCTGGGTGGGCTTGGAGTGAGAGGGTTGAGCGACTGGTCAACCAGCTTGGTACAGGGTCTGGTCGGTTGGCTCTTGGTTGGGTGGGCTTGGAGTGAGAGGGTTGGTGATGATGAGCTAAGTCATCAGCAGCCATAGACACAGTTAGGGAAGGTAATCCCTAAGATGACCTAGAAGCGGCAGCCCCGATACTAAGGTGTGGACCACGACAGGCTTAGTAGGCCAGTGTCCGAAACATTTGGTGGTGAGATCAGTTTTGAGTAGGAGAGGCTAAGCAGACCCCACTAGGTAGGCAACTTGTACTGCGCATCACTAACCCTTTGGTATCCCAAAGAAGAAAATGGGAGGAGCAGATAAGAGTCTGCAAGTGAGAGGAGAAGAATTGAAGCAATTAAAGGAGAAAGAATGGTCGAAATATAGAGGATGATGAAGGCATTTTACTAAACTGACACAGCCCCAAGCAGGAAACAGTTGAAGATGTTTATATACTTTGATATTAAAACTGTTAACATTTCGCGTGAAACGTCTCTGAGAATGAGCTAGTTTTAATTTTTTTCTTAAAATTATTTAACTTCAAATGTAGGGTTTGTAATCAAATAGAGACAAGTATATACTTTTCGCCTTTATTTTGGCACGAACTATATCCTAACATAATAAACAATTTCTTGAATAGAGCGGGTTTTCTAAACTTATATAACTCATTTCAAGTCGGCCCCCTTAAGTTGAGAATATTTTATTTTCTTACCTTTCGACACCCATTATCCTTCATAAGCATGAAATTAATTATATTTTGTAAAAAATAAAAGTTTATACTTATTTATCATGAAAAAACTATTCTCATGCACCCACTTAAACACAATCTTCAAAGCCTATTTCAAAAAATTTCAAATTTCCTTTAATTTGTCTAAAGTAAACTACCTATCCTTAAATTAATTTATTTTTAGAAATGACTATATATAATTATTGATCATTTAAAATAATTCCCCAATAACAATTATAAACAAAAACTTTAGAGCAATTTTCAAAAAAATATCAAATTTTGCAAAAATATTTTAGTTATCAGTTTAGGAAATTAAAACTTGATATTTGGTTAAAATTAGGAACATTAAAACAGGGTGGTTTAGCAATTTACCCCCCATAATGTGCACATATGTATAATAATCGGTTAAAGCCATATGAACATTTGTTTAAAATAATGCAAATAATTTGTAATTCTGTAACTTCAATATAACCTACCTCGGTTTTTACTTCATGTGACAGGCATCCGTGGATTTTTTAATTTTGTTTAAGAATTTTAACCGGGAGTGGTAATTTTATCTCCGTATCGAGTATATATTGATCTTTGATATCTCCCCATTTACTTACAAAATTAATCTATTTTTCTATAAAGTATTGAAATGCACTTTAAGTTTTGAAATAAAATTAGTTACTTTCTGAATAAACTATAGAGAGCGTCTTACTAACCATTCTGTCATTTTCACATATTTAAAATCATGGAATAGAAATGGCGATTTAGAATAAATCTACTCTAATTTGAGTTGAAGGTAATTAGGAGCAGTTTATTTTTGTAAAGTAGTCTTAGTTTATATGTTAAGGTTATGTTTTATTCCTGTGATAAGTAAATTTCCTTATATATATAAAATAATAATAATAATAATAGTAATAAAATTGGCCAAACCATTTATGAGGTTGAGATAATAGTATGCATTTTAATGAACTCTTTCTAAATACGCTTAATATTTTATTATATTTAAGTACGTTAAACCTATGGAACCAACTACACCACGACTGGGCCTACTTAAAATAGTGTTTTAAATCAGTAAAACTTAAATAAAAATGGGGAGGTTGGAGCAAAAACATGATAACTCTAATATATTTAGATGCGATATAGGCCCCTACTCATTATTTAAACGTCTATTTATTTTTATATCTATATTTAACATTTTTATAAAGTATGTCTCGATATTAGCTATCCTCAAGGTATTGACTGACTATATTATTATTATTATTATTATTAGCACCGCGTCTTACTACCCATCGGGTTTACGCACTTACGCTAATGTGTAATGGTAGGGTGATTGTGAGATGAAGTGAAGGACCTACAGTTTAACGTGAATCCAAACCACGGTGGAGGCCTGGCATTCCCCACATTCACAATAAGTCTTGTCAGAGGTGAAGGAAGGGTTTGGTAATCAGATAAATCTGTGCCGGGACCAAGGATTGAACCCCGGCCGCCAGCACAGAAGTATGACACCTTACCCCTAGACCACCAGGTCACCGACTGACTATAAAAATAACTTGTTCAAGGGGTATTCTATCAGAAATCACTGCTAGCACATTTGTTCATAATATGTAATTAATATTAATGTTTTAGTCCAAACCCTCTTAATTACCAATGCCATTTTAAAAAACACGTTTCTTTGTGTATTTTTTGTTACATTGGGTAAATTAATATTAATTTTTATCCATACAATAATTACTAACTATAAAATGAGGTAGAACATAAAATTGTATATATAATATATATTTTTTTTTTTTTAGATATATGTAGACCCAATATACATGTGCATTCCTACCCACTGTAGGATTCCGATAGGAATATTTAGAAAATAAACACTTTTTTGGTGGGCAACATTAATAAGACTTTAATACATTACTAGCGTTTTCTTATAGATATTTATAGTATTTATCGGTGACCTGGTGGTCTAGGGGTAAGGTGTCAGACTTCTGTGCTGGCGGCCGGGGTTCAATCCTCGGTCCCGGCACAGATTTATCTGATTCCAAACCCTTCCTACACCTCTGACAAGACATCTTGTGAATGTGTGGAATGCCAGGCCACCACCGTGGTTCGGATTCCACGTTAAACTGTAGGTCCTTCATTTCATCTCACAATCACCCTACCATTACACATTAGCGTAAGTGCGTATAACCCGAACGGGTAGTAAGACGCGGTGCTAATAATAATATAGTATTTATGAAAAGTGACAGTTGCAGATAACATGACTTATCTTGTTAATAATTCATAAATTACATGAAAATTGCAATAGTAACTTTTATAACTGTCAACAAGTCCTTCATAATTAAATCAATCTGTACCTACCCATCTATTTGACTCGATATATACATTAATACATAGAGATGGCCTACAAAAACACACATTTTCAGAGTCTAGATATATAATATTACATTTAAAGTCACGATCACGAAATATTTTGTTATTGCCTCAATACTTTCACAATATTTCCTATATCTTAAAAGGTAGAAAAAAATATGTGTCCCCTCTATAGCGCTGATAATATCCTATAAAATATAATTTATTTTAGAAAAATATAGGTCTCCTACAATAAAGATTCTATCTTTCCTCTAGAAATGTCATTAGGATCAAGTTTTGACTCTCTAGCAGAGTTGAGATCAATTACGATTGCCATCGTTTTCGTTGATGTAGAGCACTATAGAGACCTTCTTTTGTCCAGACAACCATTTCCATTTCGGTGCATGAAGTACGAAGTTTCTTCAAGAGAGGACTACTGGGCTGGAAAAGCCATCGATCGGGGAAGAATGTCCTCACAGTAATCGGGAAGATTTCAAACCTTTCAGGAAAAGATTCTAGGAGAGTTTTAGGGATACTTGGGAAAGATTTAGCTCATTTTCAACATTATGAGTGCAAAAAAAAAAACATATTTCAAATACGAGAAACTTTCTAGTGAGCAAAAGTAAAATGTTTTGAGATTATTTGACTTTCAGTATGTTATTTTAAGATGATTGAATCGTAGACTAAGCTTTACTCTGTTTGTGATAGCATATTATTCAAATAACTTTTTTTTTTCAATATATATCTGTTTTATCTCTAGTATTTATGGTGGGTTACAAGTAGAACTTTTAAACGCAGACTTCAGTTACTTTTAAAAGTTCTGAAAATTGTTTCAGAATTTTCAGGGTCAGAATAATCCGAATAAGGCTACATTCGCCGTGTCACATGTTAATAATGTGATTAAACAAACCTGAAATTAATTTATAGGCTATTCATTTCAGCTTCAAAATTCAATTATTTAATATATACTGGTCTATGTAATATAATGTGTGTGATCAATACAGGTGTACTTATTTTAACCTAATCTCTATAACATTTCCCGATATTTTAATATAACCTTTGCGTTAAACATATTAATTAAAAAAGCGAAGCATATACACGCTAGTAAAGTAAAATACATTATTATTTTTCATTTTTATTTATTAAAGTGCTAGCCAACAGTCGATACCTCTAACAGACTAGCACTAAAAAAATACATATCAAAAGCTTGCAAAATAATAGATAGAGTGCTTGTGTGTACAATAATTTATAACGAAATATATTTATTAGATAATAATAGTACAGAAGAAAAACCAAACACAATTAGGATCTAATCCAATAGTAATAATTATTTAGTGAAGAGGTTTTAGCCCTGTTTTTGATATAATTATATAAAAGGGCAGCTTGGGCTCATATAGATGGACAAAAAAACAACATAAAATGATAGAATGTCAGTGCAGGTACGCAGTTTTTTTTAATAGCATAGTAGGTAAGAAACAAAAAGAAAGAATTAGCTTGCAGGAGCCCAGCTAAAATCAAAGTTAGATTAATATCAATAAACTAGAAATTCAAATAGTAAAGCAACATTAATAAACTTAATATTATTAGCTAAACTGTTTATCCTGTTTGCTGAAGTTTTGTTTTAATTAAACGGGGATGGTTTTGTGCTTTAAGTGATACGTCATTATTTATAAGTATTAGTTTAGAAATAAGTTTAATAGAATAAACATTATATAATATATTAACAGAGAAACATTCTAAAATGGAGTACAACTTCAACGGCCTTACTAAAGAAGACAGGGCAATGAAAATGAAGTTACGTAGGTCTAAGCAATTATATAATATATTAACAGAAACATTCTGAAATGGAGTACAAACTTCAACGTCCTTACCAAAGAAGACAGGGCAATACAATTGAAGTTAAGTAGGTACATTAATAATACATAATATTGTGTAAATTTATAGTATTAGTACCAAAGTAAGAGAAACAAAAGGTAAAACTACATTAAATCACCTTCTAATTCCCTCTAATAGTATATCAGAAATAAATACAATTATTAAACTCCCAAATTATTTTTAGTTACCTAGAGCAAAACGAGACAACATTTATTAAAGAGAGAGACTAATAGAGAATTAATATTTTCTAGAAATTACATATTGCCACTATTCTTACAAAAAGTTGAGGTTACAAAAATTCAAAATATTTCACAAGTCTAAAAGGGACAAGGAACAACATGTGCATTTGACAAACACTCTCACATAAGCAAATTTGCTAACAAAAAAATGCCTTATCCGAAATCATAACATAAGGTCATACATTATACATAACTTCAATAAATTTATATCATTATTTAAAAAAAAGAAAATGATTGTAAATAATGAAGTATGAATCAAAAAAATAATTTCGACTGAAATATTACAAATATTAACAAGTGTTATTTTATGAATTTTAGGCTGAAACGCAATATACTAAAATTAAAGAGAAGAATATATATACATTTTTCTTTCATTGACCCGCGTAGTTAGCTAACGCGCTAGTTATGTGTTAAGCTAGAATGGTGAGTACGGGGATGATTGAGGTTCGAATCTCACTTGGGTGAATGAGGGAATTTTTTCATAAATAGTTTTCCATTCTTTCTCCAAGCAAATGTGGGTTCACTGCCTTTATATTAAACCTTCCCAACTCCTAACACATTAGCGTAATTAGTACTTAAGCGTATAACCCGAACGGTTATTAAGATGCGGTGCTAAGTATTATTATTATTATTAGCACCGCGTCTTACTACCCGTTCGGGTTATACGAACTTACGCTAATATGTAATGGTAGGATGATTGTGAGATGAAATGGAGGACCTACAGTTTAACGTGGAATCCGAACCACGGTGGAGGCCTGGCATTCCCCACATTCACAAGTTGTGATTAATACACGTCTTGTCAGAGTTGAAGGAAGGGTTTGGTAATCAGATAAATCTATGCCGGGACCTAGGATAGAACCCCGGACCGGAGCACAGAGGTCAGACACCTTATCCCTAGACCACCAGGTCACCCTATTATTATTATTCTTGCATTGTATTTAACGTACGAGCTTACGAATTAGCTCCTCAAACGAAATATCCCCCCAGGAGTTCTTCAACATTGCAACTTCCGGGGTGTTGAATTAAATAGTTGTCCCAGAGAAGTATATAGGAGACCTTAGGTAAGGCGAACAAAGGGAGGGAATAAGAGGAGGAAACGCATGTCGACTATCAGGTGACTTTTTATACAACATCCAAATCTAGCATCAGGAACATTCTGGGTCAGAATGTGACGTCATCCAATGCCCACGAAACGTTGTTCAGACTTCTCTTTAGCTCGCCGTTCAAAAATCAACTCTTTGTCACGTGTGAGGGGTTCTTGGATCATATTTGGATCGAATGGTCGTAGAGAGAGGGATTTAATTGGAGTACATGATGAGTGACAACTAAGGTTGATGTTTCGAAGAAAAAAGAACTAGATAATTTTTATTTAGATTAAAACATGCTTCGGGAACCGCATGTTCTAAGGTGTCACACTCGCAATAGACTTGACTACCGCTGAAGAGATATCGGGGTTCAAATCCTGATCGGGTGTACTGAGGGTGATTTTTACTAAATGGTTTTCCACTCTTCCTCCAGGCAAATGAGGGTACACTTCATTTAAGTTCAATCTTCATCTCTAACTCATTAGCGTAATTAGTGCATATGCGTAAAATATAAACAGGTAGTAAGACGCGCTGATAAAATTGATGTATATTTAAATCAAATAGTTTTTTGTATATAATATGATTGACGAATGTAAATCATCAACGAAACGAATAGTGAATAGCGCAGTGGTAGAGCATTGGTGCGCCAATCCAAGAACCTTGGGTTCGATTCCCGTATCCAAGTGTCGTTTTTCAATTTATGAATAAGGTTTTTGATGCGGCTACATCCGTAGCCTATAAGGACTTTGATCTTCTAAGTTTTGCTAGTCATTTAAAATTAATTGAACACGTGTTTGCCGTCTTCCAATAAGTTAATTTCACCTGCACACTCTTAATGAATCAATAAATTTCACCTCACATAGACGTAAGAGACTGCTCTCAGTCGTTGGGTAAACTTTTGATGATAAACTCTTACAGTGGCAGCATCTATATTATTACCATGCGGTGTGTGTTATGGCGATTTTATGCCAACCGTTTGTGTGTGTAGAATTTACAAGTGTTTGAAGAGAACTTCATGGTACCAATGGGATATGTATCGTTTCGGAGAATCACTAAGGTTAAATGCCCTATTATTCCGCTCATGGGGGCTTGGAGAGGGTGTATGTTGAGGAGTTGGGGGTGATCTCTAAACAACATCAGATGAAGGTCCAGGATAGGATTCGATATATATGATAATGATCACACAGCAAATTTGAAATTAGGGTGAATTTGGAGAGAAATTATAGTCTTAAGGTGGGATGGAAGGGGTGAAGCTAAGGCCAGTGCAAACGGTTTTGTTCGGCAAAATAAATAAAATGTTGATACAGTATAAATAAATAGTTTAATTTTATAAAAATAGTAATCTCTACAGTTCTTTAATATTTGTCATCAATATAATTTAATGATAACATGTTTAAAATAAGAGAAAAATTATTATATTAAATTCTATGACACCCTCAACAAATATTAAAAAATTGCTTGAATCACTCTGTTAAAAAAAAGTAGAATTATGTTTTTACAGGAGAAATATTTTATTTATTTTGCCGATTTTTCTTCTACAATAATTGCAAAAAATACTGTCCTTAACTCGTAATCCCTACCACCTTAAAGTGTGAGGAATCCTAAAAAAATAAAATAGTATAAGGTGCCGCATCTTCTTGGCTAAGTGGCCAGAGAGGCCGACCACAAGTTCACAAGACTTTGACTCGATTCCTTACGGTACTGATCAATATATTTAATATATATTTTTATATCTGTGTTATTACTTTATTTTAGCACCACGTCTTACTAGCTTTTCAGACTCTAATATTATGTACTAATAACATAACCTGGATTTGTTTCTCTCTTTTCATATATTCTTATGATATATAAAATATAGAGGACCTCACTTTATAACAATCGATAATATATACGATTGTTCAACTTAGATTAATTTTAATTAATTTATCTGTACATTGAGGACATGAACCAAATATTAATTATGATAAGGATAGCTTTTAGAGATAATAAAGTCGTGGTAAACTGCTTATTATTTCGGTTAATTGTTAAAAAAAAAGCAAAACAATCGTTTATAAGAACGCAAAGGTAGAAAACTTAAAAAAAAAAATCATTCATGCATCTCACAAGCAACATATTCTCCTGCACCAATATACACTTGGACAAAGGCATCAGTCTCGACTAATCTGGTTTGACGATGATTGGGAGGTTGAATTTACGCATGGTATATTGAATTTTTTTCTTTGAGGGTTTCCCATTCTCCTCTTTTTCACAGTTGCGGGTACAATTCCTCCAAAGATTTTTGACATACATCATTAGCATACAATCTCAGATACCCTTGATGGATTGTAAAACGCAGAGCATAAAATAAATTATCAAATTTATAGAAAAAATAAAACGTTGTAAGAGACAAGAATCATAATTTAAATTACATATCTCATCACGCCTGCAGTTTTGTATGTCAACCTATACAAAATGTTCTGATAATTTTTCACAATCTTTTAAATGAATTAAAAATAAATTGAAAACATAGGTCATTGGTAAAACGAGTGATTTTAGCAAGTTGGATTCTGATCCAAGAGACGATGGTTTGACTTCATCCGGCTTCACAGAAATGTTCTTATACTTCATAATGCGGCTCCACTATTTCGCCAATACAACTTTTAAAGTATATTATTTAGGTTTAATAATCAAATTTGCCAAATACAACCCTATATTTGGAGCATAAGCTACCTAGGGGTTTAAAACATTTGAGCAAATATTTTTTTTCAAGCACCGCTTGTTACTATCCATTCGGGTTAGCCGTATTTATACTAATTATGATAATGTGTTACGGATGAGTAAGGTCAAACATAAAGGAAGTGAAATCACATTAGCCAGGAAGGTAATAATAAAACCATATAGGAAAAAAATAATACAATCAACCCAACCACGATATGAACCCTGATCTGATCATCATCAGTGGTCTAGTCTAGTCAAATATATTGCAAGAGTTGCGACTTAGACCACTCTACCACCGAAACTGTTAAATAACTTGAAAGCCATAGTGTGATTTTAGTAGGAAGGACCGTATCTGACAGTTAAAAAGTATTAAAACTATATTTTTTCTCTAGAACCACATACCTGCTCAGGTTATACGCAAATTAGATAATTAATACGTTGAGTCAAGTGATTTGCAGGTCTATTTTTTTTTAGATATAATCAATACTATGAAATTACACTTATAATATAGTAAAATGTTGTTAATGTTGACCGTAAAATAATTCTTTCTATAAGGTATTTCCTATAAGAACCCTATTATTAGGTATATCTCAACCTAAAACAACAAAATTAACGTAAACACTCAATCCATTCAACAATGGTTGAGATATTTGAGTAATAGAACAAAAAAGTACAAGTAAATTAATTTAGGCACCTGCTGAGATTAATTATACGTATTTTGTCAGCAGTTGGTTTAACTATAATCAACGGGCAAATGGATGCTGAGAGAGAGAGAGAGAGAGAGAGAGAGAGAGAAGGATAGAGTGAAGGAAATAACTTCAGCTATCGCTTCCACTAGTTAAGTCCGTGTGGCGGAATAGAAGAAGTTCGTGATCCAAAAGAGCGAACTCCCTAGGGGTTCAACTCTCCCAGGAGCAGAGTAATGGAAATTTTCCAGAAAGATCTGGAAAAGATCTTATCTTCTTCAAATATAAATACTATTTTAATTTTTTAACCCATCTGTTTATATTTAAGTGTCTTCATAGCGTATTTTTTATATAGTGGTAAAAGTGTAACCTGCTTTCATAATTTGGATCCCATTTCATCATTAATTAGCTATTATTAGTTGTGAAGTTATTATCTACAAGTGATTTTAATACATCTTAGTAAAATATATTGATATTTCAGATTCTATAATTGTTTTTATTTTTGATTTAATTTAAAAAATAAGTGGTATGGCCAACCACAAAAACTTCTCTCTTTAATATGCTTACATTAAAGACATATACTAAAATCTCGTAAAATTTTTGAAATAAATTAATATAATTCTATACTATTGGAGAAACACTCCACCAAAGAGCATACATGTAATAATATACACTGTTATAGAAACATCGAGAAAAGAGGAGCACCTATGTCCACCAAAGAGCATAACGACCAATTTCATATTATGCTAATATCTCCAAAAAAGAACCAATGGCTGATTATAGCTCAGAAACCATTGCTTTTATAAAATTATATTCCAGAATAAAATAGTTATAATTTTTACAGTATTACAAATTTATAGTAAGTTATTAAATATCTCAAATAATGGCGGCTATATAATCAAAATTGGAAATCTCTTCTTATGTAAGCTATTTTCATGGGAAAACGAGAATTGCCATTTTGTACTCGACAAACAATAATATCTGTTAATTATTTGGTGCTATGTTAGGTTAGGTTAGGTTAGGTAAGGTTAGTCCGATATCACAAAGCAGTGTTGCCATATAGGGCTCAGAGACTACAAACGATGGTGCGCTGCTGATCTACTCCTAAGCAGTTATACACATTCGGCCTGTACACTTTAAACGTAACCTTTACAAAGATAAAAATTTAACTTTTATTTACCCGCTTCGGTAGCCGTGTGGTCTAACGAGCTATTCTTATGTTAGACTATACTGCCGCAGACGAGGGTATCGGGGTTCAATCCCATTCGGGTGCGCTGAGTGTGGTTGTCTTACCACTCTCCATCCACACAAATTCGGGTGTGCTTCCTATCAATTAAACCTTCCTAATCCCTAACCCATTAGTGTAATTAGTACATAAGCGTATATCCCTAAAGGGTAGTAAGACTCGGTGCTAGAATTTTTTAAATATTTTTTTTAAATATGTTAATTCCCTCTTAGGCAGGTACACCAAATAAACGCTAAACTCGTTTAGTGTAGTTTAACCGGTAATGTGGAGTCGGGGCTTCCGAAAACAGAGCGTCCATTTAGGTAGGGGGACGGCAAAAGGAGGGGGTGGAATAAATTAACAGGTAATTCAACTGCTGTTACCGTAATACTGACTCTCTTACCTTTAATATAGTCATCCTATTCCTAAAAATATGATTGGTTATGTTAGATAGACTAAATAGTTTTTTTTAAATGTAAATACAAGAAGTAGTACAAAATTAATTAACAATATTTTTTTTAAAATGAGAAGCAGGGAGCGGTATCACTTTGTATAACCAGAAAAGTCAAAACTTGATATTTATTCAAAATAGGGACTCAAAATTACCAAAACAAATTTTTAACATCCAACTTTTATGTGTGATAGAAAAAAAAATGAACAAGTATGTATAGAGACTATCGCAGAGCACGAGATAAGTCTGTAAATTTAAAAGTGAAATTGAGGGGACTCAAATTCTCTATAACTAAAAGTAAAAAGCAAGTTGTTTGCATGGTAGAAAATTCAAATTTGATGTGATTAGGAGAAGTTTAAATCACATAAAATGTGTCACGATTGTTCGGTTTTATAGAATACATAAAATGGTTCATATTTTTAATCAAATATCTGAGAAAGGGGCACGTGCCCTAGTGCCTCATTTTTTCCGAGTCTCTTATCAGTACGCTCGACAGGAATCCGAACCCCAACCTCCTATCAGTGACAAATCAGATAAGACACCTTTGTTTACGTGCCCAAAAATGCTGATACCAGCGCACTAAATTAACCTAGCCTTCCCAACCTCTGCTGCATCTGTAATGGAACCATTATAATTGACCCTCCTACCCATTAATAGAAATGTGGTAATGAGATATCGAAAGAAAAGTATCGGTCTTTTACTCATTTCTAGTATAGGGAGAAAAGTATAGATAACAGTAAATATTGACATCAAAAGGATAGGTAGATATAGTCAGAAAATAATATTTTTAGGAATATTTTGTGAACTAAAATGTTGATTTTGGTATTTCATTTATAATGTTTGTATGTAAGGTGGGAGTACAAATAACGCTAGATATGGACAGGGTTTTAGCAGTTTTTATAGCAAAACATTTTGGCCAAAATAAATATAAATATTGGTTCAGTACAGGAGAATTTAATTTTCTTCACATGGTATAGCAAAAGCTGTTGAATATCTGTCAAGTTTGTCCTGACATTTGATGACATATTTTTTTAATCTAACACCGCTTTACTAATCTATA
Organism: Timema cristinae; assembly: GCA_039000515.1. Classification (NCBI taxonomy): domain Eukaryota; kingdom Metazoa; phylum Arthropoda; class Insecta; order Phasmatodea; family Timematidae; genus Timema; species Timema cristinae. The sequence goes on along the minus strand of JBCFYV010000001.1, from coordinate 32,940,734 downwards.
CTAATATTATAAAGAGGAAAGATTTGATTTTTTGTTTTTTTGTTTGTAATGAATAAACTCAAAAACTACTGGACCAATTTTAAAATTTTTTTCACCAATATAAAGCTACATTATCAGCGAGTAACATAGGCTATATTTTATTTTGAAAATTTAATTTATTCCTCATAAAAATGTCGATAGTATATTATATAGTCGTTGGAAAAAAAAAGTTGTTGAAAAGGGGGGGGGGGTAGGGGTGAGGAAAGAGGAATGAGATGAAAATAGGAGGGATGATAAAAAGAGAGAGGGGGCTATACAGTGATGGAAGGACTGTATTTAAAAAAAAAGTAAAAAAAAGCGTTTTTTTTATATTGACAAGATGGATGATTTGAAGCTTTGTTTTACAGGATTCTTTACAATATTTTTCTACGGGGAAGGGGGCTAGTTATAGATATTCAACAATTGTTGATACCACCATGTGAAGAAAATTAAAATATGTTTTACTGTAGCAATATTTTAATTATTTTGGCCAAAAGAATGTATTGCTATACAATCTGGCCTACACTCCCACTTTAACCTAGGGTCTCTGTTTAGCTCATTTATTAGCGAGGTGGGATGAGTTTTGATTAAATTCATTTTTTAATTGCATGTTTAAAAAAAATATCATTGTCTTGTTGATGTGTGAAAGTACTTCTTTGAGTAACACATACCATTATGTAGACGTATGGCTTCCCGCATTCTCCGCCTAACTACCACCCAACCGCTCAATTAATCAGCCACATAGGGAAATGAATCCTAGACCTTTAGCTTAATAGGCAGATACGCTGCCGACTGAGGTAAAGCGTCGGGAATAGCTATTATTAATAAGGTATTTATAGTTATTTCACACCTCTATCCACTTTGTCACGGGAGTGTTCCTTAGTTCATCCTATCAGCTTTAAGGTACTAGAATAGTCTAGCAGAAATTGCTAAACGCCAGAAGCCAGGTGGGTTTATAACGTTACTGGCTGGATCTGTCCGGCTGTGGAAGAACACACAAGGGAGGGATGAATTACAAATTCCATTAAATGTGTGTTGGTACCCTCCCCCCTAGTAAATTACATAATTGGAATAATAAATATCCATTCCTACGTCTATACTAATTACCTTTCATTTCTCAGGCATTTAAGTCTTGATGATAAATCGACATATGTGAAATTTCGGATTTTTTCATAATATAATATTTCAACTTTTAAATTATGTTTACAGGTCAATGTATGCTTAGGGTCATAGAAAATAGTTACTTAAGTGCAAGTATAACTAAAAGGTTTTTTTTTCAATGTATAACATAAACAAAATACTTGTTTGGCACTTTCTCAACTACCTAGTTAGCCTTCAGTCAAAATTAAAAGAGGAAAACCTGATATTATATTTGACTGTATAAAACAGTCAATTCCTTAAAATGTGATTTTCAAAATTGTTTTGGGTGTAATATAGGCTATCTTCTCAATCAGATAAAGTAAAAAAAAGTCAGTATTTATTACGGTTCTTAGTTCAAATCTTGTTCACACAGCCATAGTGTACTTTAACAAATAAATATATTAACTTTTTTTTCGTTTAGTTTAATTTTTTTTGATAATCCTAATGCTTCAAACCTACCCATATAAAAATAATATTTTTTCTATATTTTCCTATTTTCATGTATTTTGAATTAAAAATTAAAATTATATTAATAAATTTAAAAAAATTTCTACTTAGTATATTAGTTTTAAAAAAAACCTCTACATACAACCATTATTTTAGGGAATTTTTAATTCCTTTTTTGCATACTCTAGACGCAAAGAATTACCACGTGCGATTCTTCCATTAGACCAATGTAGTTCTAGCATTTGACACCACGTGGCAACACGGTCAAGTTTATCTTGCGCCACTTGAATGTTTTCAAGATTGTGGAATCAACTTTTCTCACTTCCCCCCCTTTACCCTTTCTTTTCCTTCAAGAACAAAATAACAAAGCCCTTCCTGGTCCCACTCATTATCCTTTTGCTTGACTGGTTAAGTCACCCAACCTTTTACAGTGTTGTCAGTATTTGTAGAGGATGAACGAGAAAAATTCCTAACAAAAACAAAATGTATCCCGGCGATGACTTCAATAGAACTGTCAAGTATCAGTGGTGTGTTCAGGGCTTCACAAGAAAAACTTATAATAGAGTTTTTTTTCTATAAAAAATGAGATTAGAAAAATATCAAAAAAATTATGATATAATCATTAAATATTATATATATATTATTGAATATTTAAATCTGTGAATTTTGTCTTAACTAATTTCTATATCTAACTACCCGCCTCGGTGGCGTAGTTGGCTAACGCGCTAGTCGTGTTGAGCTCAACTGCTGAGGACGGGGAGATCGAGGTTCGAATATCGGTCGGGTGAACTGGGGGTGGTTTTTCCTAAATGGTTTTTCACTCTCCCTCCACGCAAATGCGGGTTCACTTCCTCTAATACAACCTTCCCAATTGCTAATCCATTAGCGTAATTAGTACTTCAAGCGTATAACCCGAAGGGGTAGTAAGACGCTGTGCTAAATATTATTATTATTTATATCATAACAAGAAAATTATTTGCTAAAAAATGGTCAAAAATAAAGGTGAAAAAAAAGGTCACGGTCATAAACACAAAATAAGTAGGCTAGTAGAGCTTATAAATTTAAAAAAAAACGCAAAACGAGAGGAATAAAGAGTTTAGATTTTAAATGAAGATTAAATCGACAGATTCATCAATTGAATTACAAGATTTGGAAGCTATTTGGCATGAAGAAAATACCGACCGAATAAGGTACTATACTTTTTTTACTATTATATTTATAATATAAATAATTGGTAAGGTTTATGAGTGATATCTTCAGAAAGTTTCTTTATGCTTTTCGAAAAATTACTCTTGAAACACTGATTTAATTTCTATGTCAAGATTGTAATTTATAAAACAACTCTGATCTAATATAAACTTAATTCACAATATTAATTGCTAAGAATCCGGCTAGTAATCGCTAAAACTTGTAGTAGGTTCTTAATTATATTTTAAATAAAATGTTTTGTTTATAATAATTTAAATACTTTTGTTGAGCTATTATTATTATCATTAGTATTAGCACCGCGTCTTACTACCCGTTCGGATTGTACGCACGTAGGCTAATGTGTAATGATAGAGTGATTGTGAGATGAAATGGAGGACCTACAGTTTAACGTGGAATCCGAACCACGGTGGATGCCTGGCATTCCCCACATTCACAAGATGTCTTGTCAGAGGTGAAGGAATAGTTTGGTAATCAGATAAATCTGTGCCGGGACCGAGGATTGAACCCCGGCCGCCAGCACAGAGGTCTGACACCTTACCCCTAGACCACCAGGTCACCTTTTTTGTTTAACTCTTTTAATAATATGTATTTAACCTTGGTTCACTAACCAAAGAATAGTGTATAAATTTAATACATTTTAGTAATTTTCTATTTTATTTTAATGATATGTATAGCACTTCTATTATTTATAAACCTTTGCTCTTAAATTTTATAAAAACAACTATAAAATAAGAAATAGATTTTAAAGCAGTGATAATCAACCTTGAAGTTGCGTCCTCCTGGGAGGCGTGAAAACTTACCGGGAAGGGGACGACAACGCATGTATTATAGATAATGTAAGCTGTACAATGTTTGAGTGAAATTCAACCAACTCACTCTTTTATGCATTGAACATTACTGCTCAAAATATGAATTTCAGGAAAACTACTTGAATGTGTTATTAATATATTTAAAGTTTTATACACGTATTGGATTCTCAAGAAGATGGAAAATAAATACTTAAAGAAATTTAAAATTTGGTGCTGGAGAATAATTGAAAAGATCAGATGGACATACAGGATGGTGAATAAAGAAGTACTAAGAAGAGTGGGTGATAAGAGAACCATTTTGGGTGTGATTCTTTGTAACAAAGCAAACTGGATCGGACACATCATTAGGAGGAACTTTCTTTTACATGAGGTCATAGAAGGATAGGATGAAGGAAAATAGGAGCTTAGGAAGAGGGAGGATTCACAAATTGGATGACTTGAAGGAAAGAAGAATATTCTGAGAGTTTAAGGAGGAGTCAGAGAACAGGGTGCATATGGGGTCCAAGTTCACTGACAAAATAAATGGACCTGTCATAAGACAGAAACAGTAATAGTAATAGTAATAATTAGTAATATCATATGTGTATACCAAGTTTAATTTAATTGGCTAACTAAAACATTAGGTTGGTCAATGGTGACTCAGTAAATATAGGCTACAAAAATAATGTAACCATTGTGAGTGATATAATTTTGTTAATAAACAACTGGTGACCTGGTGGTCTAGGGGTAAGGTGTCAGACTTCTATGCTGGCGCCCGGGATTCAATCCTCGGTCCGGCACAGATTTATCTGATTACCAAACTCTTCCCTCACCTCTGACAAGACGTGTATTAATCAACACTTGTGAATGTGGGGAATGCCAGGCCTCCACCGTGGTTCGGATTCCACGTTAAACTGTAGGTCCTTCATTTCATCTCACAATCACCCTACAATTACACATTAGCGTAAGTGCGTATAACCCGAATAGGTAGTAAGACGCGGTGCTAATAATAATAATAATAATAATAATAATATAATAATAAACAACTGTTTTTAGAAATGATCAAATTTAAGAATCAGTAATATGGCATTGTACGCAAATTATATAGGTAGGTATATATTTTTGATTCCATGATTACTTACATGATTTCGTTAAAATGAGGTGAAACTGATATTTAAAAAAATGTGCTAACACATAACACTTTTCGTTTTAATAACAAATTGGACTTGGGAGTGAAAAACAATAATTAATAAATTACGTCCTACGATGATTCTATATCACCAACTAAAAGTAATTAGATTCGGATCAAAGGATTATTTCCCCCTCTAAAAAGTTTGCCAAATTTTGGCACACTTTGTAATTTGCCACCACAGGATAAAAATCAAAATATTGAATTTGTTTTAAAGGGAATGTGTATTTACAGAGTTGGGTCAAAATCATGTCAAATCTGTTACAATTAAAATTCGACCAAATTTTAGACACCTAAGGTGATATGAAAAATTACATAATGCATTAGATATGATCTATGTGAGAAGTTTATTCTTTACAAGTGTTGTCGAAATGGTATAGTTTGTTTGTTCATTTTTGCCACTATTCTTTTATTATGTTTTAAAATAGTTTAGACTAGTTTCCACATATTAGGTTTTAATATTTGCTTGTAAGAATAAGGCTCATCAATTACATGTATTCAGTGCAGCTGGTAGAATTGTGATATCTTTATAGCTTTAAACTTACACAAAATAATTCATCCATTTACCTTGAATATTCTTGCCTTTAAAAAGGAAGTCCTTAGATATCAAAAACCAAAACCCGGAGGATGTATGTGTGTTTCAATTTTGGTTTATATCTACAAATTAGTTGGGAAGTTATGAGTGAGACAAAGAAATAAACATTATTCACGTCACCCGCCTCGGTGGCGTAGTTGGCTAACGCGCTAATCGTGTTGAGCTTTACTGCTGAGGACGGGGAGATCAAGGTTTGAATCTCGGTCGGGTGAACTAGGGGGGAGTTCCTAAATGGTTTACCACTCTACCTCTATGCAAATGCGGGTTAATTTCCTCTAATTCAACCTTCCCAATTCCTAATCCATTAGCGTAGTTAGTACTTAAAGCGTATAACCCGAACGGGTAGTAAGACGCGGTGCTAAATAATAATAATAAAAAAGAATATTCACGTCAGTTCTTTTCCCTATTAAAAACAAAATTGAAACAAAATTATACATTTCTATTTATAATTATATATTTCACTAAAATATCACCATAGGTTTCTGACCTCACTTTGATGTAACAATGAATAACTAATATTACTTTTACCAATTGCCATAACTTTACTAGACTCAAACACATCAACTAGTAAAAAAATGACCCTAATTACGAGACGAGCCAGAATGACCAGGTAGTAAGTAGAACAGTGGCACGCGAAGCCAATATCCTGTGTTGGATTCCTGTGAATTGTAATTTTTCATTTATTTTTTGAAACCACATCTTACTACCAGTTTGGTATAAAATCATATGAACAAATTTCGCAAATGTGTAAGGAATGAGGAAGGTTAAATTTAGAGTGTTTCTGCATTTTTGTGGAGGGGGGGGGGGGTGTTACAATCTAGGAAAAGCACAACCTCAATACATCCAACCAGGATTCGTACCTCGATCTTCTAGTCTAATGCTAAAGTGACATCTAGACCATTCGATTACCTAAACAGGTTTAGTTGAAGGAACTTCCTTTTGATTTATTCAACGCATGTGATGTCAAAAGAAAAGGTGAAAAACATAATGTGTATTTGTAAAAAAATTATTTCATTTATTTGTTTGTATTATATTCTAATTTTATTTTATCGCATCTTATTGCCCATTTGGCTAGTACCTATTATTCAACATTTAACTACCCACTTCAGTGGCCGCGTCGTCTAACGCACTGATCTCGGGTTGGTTTTTACAAAATGGTTTTCCACTCAGACTTCACGCAAATGCGGATGCGTTTAATCTTAATTAGACCTTCCTTGTCCCTAACTCATTAGTGTGATTAGTATATAAGCGTATAACCTGAATAGGTAGTAAGACGCAGAGATAAAAAAATTTAATCAACTAATTAATTTGGTTATTGTATGTAACAAAGAAGTATAATTTGGTTAAGTGTGATGTGTCATTTCAAATGTTGAAAAATCCGTTTCATTGGCCGATTGGTCTATGCTTCACTCTCGTGTTATTCTGGTTTACTGATGACGGGGATATTGGGATTCAAAATCTTGTCAGGTCTACTTATAATGGGTTTTCCCCCTATTTTTTTCCCCCAATTTCCTTCCACGCAAATGCAGGTAAACTACCTCTAAAAGGCTTCATGGCCATTCACCAGGCTAGATTTTGAAGTGCAGTGTTTTTTTTGCAATTCCTATAGCAAACTTTACCCGCCTCGGTGGCGTAATTGGCAAACGTGCTAGTTTCCAGATGAGTTAGACTGCCGAGGATGGGGAAATCAAGGTTCTAGGTGACCTGGGGTGGGCTTTCAAAAATTGTCTTACACTCTCCCTCCACGCGAATGCGGGTTCACTTTATCTAAATTCAACCTTCCCAATTCCTAATCCATTAGCGGAATTAGTACTTAAGCGTATAACCCGAATGGGTAGTAAGACGGGGTGCTAAAATAATATTATTTTATTATTATTTAGCGCTGCGTCTTACTACCCGTTCGTGTTATACGCTTTAGGTTCTAACTACGCTAATGTATTAGGAATTGGGAAGGTTGAATTAGAGGAAGTGAACCCACATTTGCGTGGAGGGAGAGTGGAAAACCATTTAGGGAAAACCACTTCCAGTTCACCCAACCGAGATTCGAACCTCGATCTCCCCGTACTCGGCTGTCGAGCTCAACATGCCAACTATGCCACCGAGGCGGGTCTAAAATAATAAATAAATTTAAAAAAAATCGGCAAATATTTCTTCAGTAAAAACTAATCTCAACAGTCCTTGAATAAATGTCATGAGTAGGGCCTGGCTTTTGATGACTTAAAATTAATCAAAAAATGACTTACATAAATGACATAGAAATTTTGAAAAACTTCAAATTTTCAAAAAAAGTCTAAAAATATGAAAAACTAATCGTAATAAAGGTACACAACTAACTCAAACACGCATGTTACAAAACTAAAGAATACATATGCACTGAAAAGCCTTTAAAAACTAAATTCTTGCAGCCAGCTAAATATAACATTTATTTACAAATATCTGCTTCAGAAGTATCAAAGCAAGCTAAAAAGATACAAGGCTAATCGACTATATTATCTTCTCATTCCGACAACTGTGTATTGAAATTAAAATATGCATTTATAAAATATCGATGTTAGAATTATTATTCAACATGTACGTGTCTACAAATGACTCTAAAAATGATTCACACTAAGAAATGACTACATAAAATTCCAAAATGACAAAAAATATTTATATAATACAAATTTCTACAACCTGAGGATCATGAACTGAGTTAATGTACTATGAGCATTGAATGTAATGAACTAATAGAAATATGACAGGTCATCAAAATCCGGGCCCTGGTCGTGAGCATATTAGCATTTGGCGAGAAACTTTTTAAATGAAGATAGCTCATCAAATTCTAAGACAACCTTAAGATATTAAAGAACTGTTTGAATTTCTATGTGAACTAAGCTCAACTCTTTATGTTTCTACCAAATAAATATTTTATTTATATGACCATAAAGACCTTGAAATAATACTTCCCTTAGCTCGTAATCACTACCATCTCATCTTAAGGCCTCCAAACAGAGCCGGTTGGCTCACCCAGGGTGAAAAAGGACACTCTCCTCTCCTTACATTTCTTATACCGGGCGCAGGAAAAAAGGAACTACGCCACGTCGTAGCATCTTCAAAGATCACGCTTGAGAATAATTGGGGTCGTCTTTGTGCTACGAGATGAACAGGACGCCGTTAATGATCGGAGCAGCTGAAAAGGCACTTGCGCCCTGGGCAGGAAGGCCCACGATGTCAGGTACGGAAATCAAACACTCTTATCGCCTATTTCAACTTTATCTCTGCGAATGTTACTGCTCTCTCAAGGACACACTCTGCTATTATTAATGGAATTGTGTCTTGTTACACTTTATTCGCGCTTTGAATCTCTCTACCCGGGTTATCCGCATAAAAAAAAGGGCGTGGGGAAAGGAGTAGTTCAGACCCCTTGTGGGAGCCCAAATATATAAGGCATTCACGAGCTAAGTTTACCTGAATGACAGCTCGAAATGTTACTAGAAGAAATTCCTAATATATCACTACGCCAACAGCTGACATCTATCACTTTGGATGACTGTAATGAAAACAGATGGTAATATATTAATGTGGTAGTTAACCACAGTAATTTAGGCCAATATTATTTATATATTTATTTGAGGTCGGACACAAAGTTTATTTATAGTTTTATTCCCCTTAAAAAATACTAACACCACTTTCACAAAAACCTCTAACGAACATAGCTTCAAAATGGAGACTGACGAATCCAAACCATATGAATGAACATAACAGTAAACAAGTTTTTTACAATGATGCAAACACGCAGTTGATGAAAATATTTTATTCAGTTAATTATTTCAAAATACGATAAAATAATCATAAAATCATTTATTGTATGTAAAAAAATAACAACAATTTTCTCTTTTCCAAGTAAATACGATTCCTTTATTAAAAGGTATTGATGTGTGCACTATATTACAAAAAATCAGTAACATTCCAAAACGAAAAATAAGTACTTTTAATTATGTTTAAAATATTGTTTCGAGTTGGATAAAAATAAATTATTTAAAAAAATTAAATAGTATGAGAAAACTTAAGTTTACCTTATTTTAAATGTAATATATAACAGGTAATTAAAAATCTTTACATTTATAACGAAACAGTGATCTTTTACAAGTGTTGGCAACCCAAAACCTAAACATATGATTTTCGAACTGTCATCCAGGTAAAAACCTATCGTGAACGGAATATACCTATCTTTTGTTGGTTAAAGTTATAGTACAATTTATTAGCGGATCCCTTTTGCCAAGGACACATTACTATGAGAGTGCATTTTAATTAAAACTAAACAAAGTGCATATTGAGACAGTCTCCAATACACGCGGTGTAGACTGAACACCGGACTCCCTGGTCAGAATAAATATTTCTACCCTGGACGTAGTATTCAAAGAAAATGGTAGGACTAGGAAAGCGATAAGTCACATATTATTCTGATCAGCAATTTTCTATTCTTACACAAAGAGGGTATTGCCATGGTTGCTTGCTAATGTACCATCCTGTTCGAGTAGGTTACACAGCTAAGGTAGCCTAGACTCCAGAGTTCAAGCGAAAGGTAGGCCTAATACTGTTAGCCTACATTAACGCTTCATTTTTCTCACTGGCTACATTAAGGCTTCATTTTCCTCACTGGCTACATTAAGGCTTCATTTTCCTCACTGGCTACATTAAGGCTTCATTTTCCTCACTGGCTACATTAAGGCTTAATTTTCTCACTGGCTACATTAAGGCTTCATTTTCCTCATTGGCTACATTAAGGCTTCATTTTCCTCATTGGCTACATTAAGGCTTCATTTTCCTCATTGGCTACATTAAGGCTTCATTTTCCTCATTGGCTACATTAAGGCTTCATTTTCCTCATTGGCTACATTAAGGCTTCATTTTCCTCACTGGCTACATTAAGGCTTAATTTTCCTCACTGGCTACACTTAAGGCTTCATTTTCCTCACTGGCTACATTAAGGCTTCATTTTCCTCATTGGCTACATTAAGGCTTCATTTTCCTCATTGGCTACATTAAGGCTTCATTTTACTCATTGGCTACATTAAGGCTTCATTTTACTCATTGGCTGCAATAGAGTCTAGTGAAGCTAAGATGCTCGTCAATAAAAGTAACAGAAACTGTATACTTTAGGGATGTTTTAACATTAGCGGCATACTTTAGGAACAATGTAACATAAGTAGAATCCTAGAGGGAGAATGTAACACAAACAATACGCTATAACCCGCTTTGGTGGCATAGTTAGCTAACGCGCTAGTCATGTTGGGATAGACAGCAGAGGACGGGGAGATCAAGGTTCGAATCTCGGTCGGGGGAATGGGGGTGTTTATTCCTAAATGGTGTTACACTCTCCCTCACGCAAATGCGGGTTCACTTTCTCTAAATTTAACCCTCCCTATTCCTAATCTATTATCGTAAATAGTACTTAAGCATATAGCCCAAATGAATAGTAAAACGCAGTGCTAAAAAAACACTGTAACACAAATGTAACATAAGCGTAACATTGTAGGGGTGGTATTACATAAACGGCACATTGTAATAATGATGTAATATGAAGCACATTGTAGAAATGATGTAATATAAGTCAACACATTAAGATTTGTCTAACATAAGAGACACACTGTCGTAGTGGTGTGACATAAGCCCGACACTGTAAGAACGGTGTAACATAAACGGTACACTTTCAAGGTCAGAGTTAAATTAACGCCACACTCCGAGGGAAGTTACTAGCATTACATACTTCACGACCTAATTTATGGAAATAAACCTATTTTTCGCAACTAAACTAATTACCCGACGTCATCTTTAATAGCACTCGCATATCGCAACAATTTATAACAAATATCGCATTGCACTTTGCACAGTTGGTTTTGCGAATACTTCATAGATAGTAAAAAAATATCAAATTGTTAATATAAATTTTTACATGAAATGAAAAAGAAAATTATATGCATTTAATGAAATTAGGCTCATTATATTAACATAGCCACCAAAATTTGTCTACAAGATGCATTCTATATTTCACCTTAATAGCTCCATTGTTTTATATATTCATTCATGACACGTAGTTTAAAACAATTAAACAGGAAACGGATCTGTTCAGAGTAAGACAACAAGTTTTAATGGCCATAGTTGTCTTCAACTTGTAAAACTTTATGAAACATCTCCCTATCACCCTTATTTTTTATTTAAAGGACAAAAAAAAAACTCTTTCGCGTCACGGGCATTGATTTTCCTTCTCAAGATCTGCAGCGCCCACAAGACCGATGTTTACTGTCCTTCTTTACCAAGGTGGAAATTTTCGGGTGTGGATAAAGTAGGTAGAGGTAATACAAGATAAGAGGCTTGAAAGAAGGAGGGAAGTCAAAAATATTGATCAATAAACCTTAAAATTACAAAAAATAATGTTGTAATTTAAGAACGTAACATATTTATGTTACAAACAATGTCACCCGCTTCGGTGACCGTATGATCTGATGCGCTACTCTCGCAATATACTGGAGTGACGATGAAGAGGATGTCGGGATTTGAAACCTGGTAGGGTGTACAGAGGGTGTTTTCCTCTCTCAATTCAAGAAAATTCAACTACATTTACCCAAAATTCAACTTTCCTTCTTCCTATTCCATTAGATTAATAATAATAATAATAATATTTTAGCATAGCGTCTAACTACCCGTTCGGGTTATACGCTTTAAGTACTAATTACGCTAATGGATTAGGAATTAGGAAGGTTAATTAGAGGGAGTGAACACTCATTTGCGTGGAGGGAGAGTGGAAAACAATTTAGGAAAAACCACCCCCAGTTCACCCGACCGAGATTCGAACCTCGATCTCCCCGTCCTCAGCAGTCGAGCTCAACACGACAAGCGCGTTAGCCAACTACGCCACCGAGGCGGGTCATTAGATTAATAAATACGTATGCGTACAACCCGAAAGTTTAGTGAGAATATGTGACAATTTTTGTTGTTGTAAATATACCCATCAGCATCGGGATTGAATCAAGGTCTTCTAGAATTGTGGGTCTGTTACTTTAAATTTTATTCACATATATGAACACCAATTTAAAAATTACAATATTTATAGAATTTTCCGAAACTGTGAATGTATGAATAAATAATTATTATGAATATTCAGTTTCTCTTGAAAGCTGTAGTTTATGAATCATTTAGGTCTGATTTACATAAATGTGTTCTTTATTATTTGGATTGTCTCAATGAGTGTACTTTACAAGCCCTTAAGGATTATGAGTTATTATTAGCGCCTGAAAATTCCCTTAGGCGCTAATCATGGTGTGTTGATTTTTTTTAACCCCTCTATTCTCGTTTTACTTCTAGTCTGGCATATCCGCATATTGGCACTATCAGGTAGGGAGAAGAAGATAGGATTTAGATTAAGTGTACCTACGTTCGCTTGGTTGGAAAGAGGGGAAAAAATATTAAGGAAAATACAACATCAATACATTTAAGTTTTTTTAGCACCGCGTCTAAGTCTACTACCCGTTTGGATTATACGCCTGTTAATAATTAAGCTCATGTTTAAGGGACGAGACAAGGTTGAATTTTAGATAAATTACTCGTATTTTCGTAGAAGTAGAGTGGAAAACCATTTAGGAAAACTCCCTCAGTATACTTGACCGGGATTCGAACCCCATCTTCCCGTCATCAGTGGTTTAGTCTACTGCAAGAGTGATGCCTTAAACCATGCAGCCATCGGAGCGTGTTAGTCGGTATTTAGACTTCAATCTACCTATCACAGGTAGTTTAGTTTAGTTTGAGGATAAAGTCTTAAAAAATGCAACCCCCAATGATGGTTTAAAATTTTCCTTTCAAAGCTTTGACAGTTAAAATGAATATATTAAGATGTTTTTTAGGTTTATTAGATAAAATAGCTGACCTAGTCTTTCACTTATATTTGTAAGTTGACTAAGTTCATTACAACTAGTGGATCATTGCGCTATGACTGCAGATTATTGCACTTAAATGTATTATAAACCTCTTATTGGGAAAAGGTCTATATAACAAGCCTCACCCGACTTTCTAGTTAAAAGCTTACTCGTCAAAGGCTATCTATAAATTTTCCATAGATGTTTAGATTTCGGCATTTAATATGACCCCTATTTGACCCTAACCTTTAAAATGAGAGTTAATTTGTAAATATCTATTCATACATTCCCTCGTAATTTCTATAATCAGAAATGAGATTATTAAATTATATAAAAGATGGTATGTTACTTCAACACGCATCGGTGGTTGCGTGGTTTAAGGGGTCAAAACTCTTAGTATACTGGAATACCAGTAACGAGGAGGTCCGGAATTGAATCCATTCCGGTGACCTAGTAGTTGGTTTTGAACATGCGGGTTTACTACTACCTCTCCATGTTTATGCGGGTGCACTTTATCAAACCTACTTTTCTCATATTTAACCCAATGATTATATGGTTAAATATACCATTTATTAAATTATACAAACTAATATAAATAAAACGTTCATCCGCACTGGTGTGCACGTGACTTCGAGGTGTCGAGAGAAAGTAAAGAAAAACAAAAACAAAAAAAAACACCTTTGATACCTAGAAATAAAGTTAAGTGAGACAATGAAACACAATCCCGGGGCTTTCCCGAGCCGCAATTAACGTCTTACCGAAGATAACAAGGTAAAAGTTATATGCTGATGATCTACTTGACACCTACTCCGGTATTACACTTCTCAAGTGTTTCTCACGCCTGAGGGAGCTACACACATAAGAGGGAAGGAAGAACAAGGTAATACTAAATCGTATTTCACAATATACATACAGTAAAGCTGATCTGACCTGAAGAGCTACAGTCTTATTTTCATAGGAAGCGTCTTTTAGAGAACACAAACACATTATTTTGCTGACTAAATTGATAATATTTAACTCTCTATTTCTTATCACCGCGTCTTAGAACCTGTTTAGCTTATTATCATTTTTAGGAGTTCTGTACTACAACAGGTCCATTCCTTAACTTCCTGAACTTAAGAATACCAACGTGCCCGGTCATTTGCTTCCTCCTTCAGTTTCCAGAATTTTCTTGTTTCCTTCAAGTTGTCTAATATTTGAATCCTTCGTCTTACTAATCTCCTCTTTACGTCAACCTTTCCTTCTATGACGTCGTGCAAAGGACAGTTTCTCCTAAGGAATTGTCCAATCCAGTTTTTTTTTTTTGACCGAAGAATCACATCCAAAATTGTTGTCTTCTTAACAACTCTTTTTAGAACTTCTTCGTTTGTCACCCTGCCTATCTACCTAATCTTCTCAAGTTTTTCTCTAGCACCACATTTAAAAAGTTTCCAAATATTTATTTTCCACCTTCCTGAGTGTCAAAGTTTTGCTCCAGACAGAGTGATGTTCCAAATGTAGCATTTCATCAACTTATACGCATATAATATGATGATTACTCTAATAGGCTAAGGATAAGGCGCAAATCAATTTATAGGTAATCTACAAGAATTTGCGTGGATGGAGAGTTTGAAATAATTTAGTAAAAAACATTCAGTCAACACGATCTGGCTTTGAAACCCGATCTACTCGCCATCATCAGGCTAGTCTAAAAAGAGAGTAGCGCCTTAGACCATGCAGCCAATGAAGCAGGTTTGTGAGAGTTAATGAGATCCAAATAGTTTCATAATGACTATTAACCAATGTTTTATCTAGACTGTAGGATTATATATATATATATATTACACTATTGAATATAATACAAAAATAAATATATTTTAAAGTGGAACTTTCTTTCAGTCAAATTGGTCAGACTTAATCAGATGAAAGTGATCCAGCGCAAGTTGCTGATTGTGATCGAAGTTAGATGGACATGTTAGACAAAGTTTTTGTCTCACCTTTTGTCAAACTTTCCACTCCTTCCGGCCCATTTTTCCGCCCCTTGTCCCCTTATCACATCTATTCCCTTGACGCCACTGAAACCCAATACAACCTAAAGTGACTCCTACAAACTTCCTGTTTGTCACCCCCACCCCCCCCCCACGTCAAGTTTGTGACAATCCCTTTCACCACAGTACAACCCTTCCCTGAACGCATCAATCATAAAAAATATATATAGGCTACCCTCGCTCGTTCGTTCAAAGAGGTCACAGCTCTATCATATCATCTACAAATACTTTTAACTTTGTCTGAAACAACTTGATTTACGGAGAAAAGTGGCTTTCTTAGTAAAGTTCCGTTTTTTTATTACAAGGTGACGTAAACAAAGAAAGTTAACGACGTTGCCTATTTGGAGATTTCAAAGCTATTTTTCGAAGCGGGTTGCATTTTAATTTGTCACACCTGAGCAGTCTAACCACTATTGCACTTAAGACGTTAATATACAACATAGAAAGAGAGGGAAGAAAATAAGTTCACCCTGTGCTGATAACTCTTACCTTCTTCCTCTGACGAGTTTAAACAGACACTTTAACATTTGTGTCTTGAAAACATGGACTTGTTTTTTAATTTTACCTTTTACTTGTTTCCTATTCTAAATAGACATATGCTGCCACGGACTTTTTTTTAATCTACATTCTGGCAGGAAGCCTCCTACAGGACATTTTCGTGACCAAGACAAATAGCCTAAGTTGTAGAGGATTTATAAAAAATAATACGTTTATAAAGAACTACTTAAAGATAAAAACAATGATTTTGTGACATTGTAGGACTGATTTTAGAATTATTTAAAAAGTTGTGATTTTTTAACGTTATATCTTTAAAACTCGCCGAGTAAAACATACAATCATTAATACAGGAAATCCTATAATGACCAGCCGTGACGTCACAGGTAGGCAACGTCCTTAAGGCCATGGATAGCCCATGGATGTGTTACATCATCCATCCACAAAATTGTGTTTGACTCTTCTAAGTTCAGTCAGTCGCTTTTCTGCCTACTAATTAAGATTCATGGGTTCGATTCCAGGCAAAGTCATAAAGTTTGTAGAATTAAAGTGCCCTCTATCACAGTGGTAACAGAGATGAATTAACGTTCGGGGGAATGGGTGGTGTGTATAATCTAGAATTAGCTTTATTTGTAAATTGTATTCTGAAAATTTAAAAATGACACCTGGACACGAGCATCGAATCCAGGACCTTTAGCTTAGTACGCCAATGCTCTTACTAATTCACTATCCAGGATTCGTTCCGTGACCATGGGCACGGGACGAATCCTGGATAGCTCAGTGGAAAGAGCACTGGCGTACTAAGTCAAAGGTCCAGGATTCGATCCCCATGGCCAGGTGTCATTTTTCAATTTTCAGAATATAATATCTAGATGGAGTAATCCTCACTAAAAAACATAAATAATAGCTCTAGTTATTTGATTCATTCGTAAACTGTGTTTTGATATTCCTTCCCTACCTCCCTCTTCCACGTATTAGTACCAGTTTGAGCTATACACATATATTAATTACTATAATCGAATAAGGGTTACGAAGGAATTGTACCCGCTTTTGTGTGAATATGGAGGAGGAAAATCATTTATGTAAAAACCATATTCAATACATCCAACCGGGATTCGATCCCGATATCCCAGTCATCTGCAGTCTAGTCTATTACGAGAGTGAAGGCTTATATCATTCGATCATCGACGCAAGTTTGTGCTAGTTTAATAATTTGGTTGATAAATTTCAACTCAAATTCACTCCTTGTAAAAAAAAAATCTTCTTTTCGAAATATTCAACAAATAAAATATTTATTTTAAATAAATAATATTATATTGTACACACTTATAAGCAATACCATTAAAAGTTTTGAAATAAATTTATTTTTATGATTAATTTGAAGAAACTTGTTTCATAAAGAAGGATTAAATGGAAAATGGAAAAAAGCAAATTGAGAGTTGAGTTGCATAAATATAATAATCTACTAGCAATAATTTCACTTTTATCTTGTAGTTTCATCGTAACTGAGACCCGATTCGGTTGCCGAATGATCTAAGGCGTTACTCTCGCAATAGACTAGACTGCAGATGATGGGGAGATCAAGGTTGAAATATTGGTCAGGGGTACTGAGTTTTTTCCCCACAAAAAGGTTTTCCAATCTCCATTTACGCAAATTCTGGTACATTTAATCTAAATATAATCTTCATACTACCTAAAACAATTATCGTAATAAGTATATAAGAAAAAACCAAACGGGTAGTAGGACTCAGTGTTAAGGGAAAAATAAATCTTGGCTTAGGGTGAAATTAAAATTAAAATAAGATTTTTAAACTTCCTGGTTACAAAATAATTCTAGATGGAAGGATAGTTGAGGACACATAACTAATTGTTTTAAACTTATTTAAAAACAACGAAAATTAAATTTTAGTCAAATCCGTAATGTTGAACAAACGTTCAAGATTTTTAAAATAACGGTTTTCAGTAAACCATCTACCCTTAAATAATCTTTTATTATAATTATATGAAACACTCTTCTGATATACATTTTTAAGCAAACTGTTAAAGCTATTTTTTTTAAAATATTTAAACCTTCCTTGGTGGCCACATGATCTAAGGTGTCAATTTCGCAATATACTGGACTCCGATGATGGGGAAATTGGGGTTCGAATCTCAGTCAGTGGTACTGAGGATTCTCCCCTCTATCCCCCCAATGGGCTTACACTATCTCAACGCAAATGAGGGTACACTTCCTCTAAATTAAACCTCTCTTATTATATCAGCTTAATTAATATATGAGTATAACCAGAAAAGTAGTTAGTGATACGGTGTGACAAAAAATCGACCACTTATAATGTGCGTGGGTATTTAAATACATTCCTAATGTTTTTTTCAGCCCCCCCTCCCCCTTCGCTCTTGAGAAATAAGACTTCATTCGATGAAGTAATATAATGGGGGTCGCTAAACTTATCAAGGCGGAGCAATCCCTGACGGATGTAGACCTTCAAGATCGTTAAAAGGAGTCCCACACATCAAAGGCAATCAGTCGTCGGGAGATCCAATTTGGCTCAGGTCAACCCCTTTCAGCGAATGGCGTAGGAAGGTGATCTTGAGGCAAATAGGATTCATCAAAGCCTCCCCACCCATCCCTTACTCTAACTCCTCATCCCCTTTTCGAACATTATACGGGAAATTAGGGGCTTAAGGAAGGTTTTGTACGTACAGAGAGAGAGAGAGAGAGACGTTATAGTGAAGAGGGGGGTAAAGAAGGATTGAGTTTGATTTAATTCGTACTGCAGATTCATGAAACTATAATCTTCACGGAGAGTTCCTTTCTGGATTGGATTTCAAAGTAGGTCTAATTTAATTTTTTCTCGATGTATTTCTTTCTCGTTGTGACTGTCATAGAAATTCTGTGTGGAAAATTTAGAAAAAAAGAGGAAGTAAGACTTTTTTTTACATAGGATAACTAAAGTAAAATTAATTAAATGGCACGATGTAACTTTTTCATATCGTCTATTGGAATTGGTAACAAAAATTATAAAAATCGGTCTTGAGTAAATTACCCCTTGATAATTTTTCTTCATAAAAAATATTATTGGTGATAATCGTATAAAATAATCTTTAGAATACGGTATATATTTTAAACAAAATTATTAAATCTATATATATATATATATTTATGAATCAAATTAAAAAAAAGTCATCAGTAAATTAACATAGCATAAATTTCTGGAAAAACTGGACAAACTAAAATAGGCCTACGTGCTTATCTTTCAAGTATAACACTCGCCATGTATCCATTTTGAACAAAATAGTTTTAGCCAGTAAACTACCTACATTTAAATCAATTTATCTCTGACTAAATAATATCCAGAGTTACTTACCACTTCCAAGACTTCAATTTTAAACAAATTAGTGGTGCCATTTTTGAAAAATTTCGAGTTTTCAAATATAAGACATTTGAAAATTCCCCAGAATTTTAGGGTTAAAATTAAGATCACAATTCACGCTCAAAGTATGACCATATAACACATATATATCAATTTTGAGTGAAATACACCAAACTACATCTGTCTGTTGCTTCCGAGACATCATAATTTGAAGTTTGAAAATGTTTACAGTCCCAATACTTTATTTATATGAGAATGTAATAGGTTTTTAAATTATTCTTGCGTCGATAGAAAAAATTAATAGAAACCAAACACATTGAATTTACTCCTATCTAATTTTTAAAATGAAGAATATTATGAATTTGAAGTAAAGTTAAAATTTAAAAAGAAAGCATATAAATTAAAACACAAGTATTGTCATTTAGTAAATACAGTAATTTCTTGTATAGAAATAAACAAAAAGTTTCGATTCTAGAACTAAGGGGAGGATTGTTTCCCAATCACGTTTCAAAGTGTGCTGAATATAATTTACAATGCCATGTCGCGCATCATTTAGCACTAAAAGAATTGATTTTTTTTTTGTTGGAACACTAATATTTTAAGCTCTACTTGAATCTTCCATTTGAAACATTTGACTTTTGTTGACTACAGCTTTACAAATAACTTCATAGATATATATTTGACAATTCGTATTACAGCTGTCATATGCCTCTCCTATAGTCACCGCTGCCATATAACTCTTCTATAGTCACCGCTGCCATATACCTCTCCTATAGTCGCGACTGTCATATAGCTCTTCTATAGTCACGACTGTAATATACCTCTCTTCTATAGTCACGGCTGTCATATATACCTCTCCTATAGTCACGACTGTCATATACCTCCCCTATAGTCACGATTGTCATAAATACCTCTCCTATAGTCACGACTGTCATAAATACCTCTCCTATAGTCACGACTGTCATATATACCTCCCCTATAGTCACGACTGTCATAAATACCTCTCCTATAGTCACGACTGTCATATATACCTCCCCTATAGTCACGACTGTCATATACCTCCCCTATAGTCACGACTGACATATATAGCTCTCCTATAGTCACGACTGTCATATATACCTCTCCTATAGTCACGACTGTCATATATACCTCTCCTATAGTCACGACTGTCATATACCTCCCCTATATTCACGACTGTCATATATACCTCTCCTATAGTCACGACTGTCATATACCTCCCCTATAGTCACGACTGTCATAAATACCTCTCCTATAGTCACGACTGTCATAAATACCTCTCCTATAGTCACGACTGTCATATATACCTCCCCTATAGTCACGACTGTCATATATACCTCTCCTATAGTCACGACTGTCATATACCTCCCCTATAGTCACGACTGTCATATACCTCCCCTATATTCACGACTGTCATATATACCTCTCCTATAGTCACGACTGTCATATACCTCCCCTATAGTCACGACTGACATATATAGCTCTCCTATAGTCACGACTGTCATATATACCTCTCCTATAGTCACGACTGTCATATACCTTCCCTATAGTCACGACTGTCATATATTATTATTATTAGCACCGCGTCTTACTACCCATTCGGGTTATACGCACTTACGCTAATGTGTAATGGTAGGGTGATTGTGAGATGAAATGAAGGACCTACAGTTTAACGTAGAATCCGAACCACGGTGGAGGCCTGGCATTCCCCACATTCACAAGATGTCTTGTCAGAGGTGGAGGAAGGGTTTGGTAATCAGATAAATCTGTGCCGGGACCGAGGATTGAACCCCGGCCGCCAGCACAGAGGTCTGACACCTTGCCCTCAGACCACCAGGTCACCTTGACTGTCATATACTTTTCTCCTATAGTCACGGCTGTAATATACCTCTCCTATAGTCACGGCTGTAATATACCTCTCCTATAGTCACGGCTGTAATATACTTCTCCTATAGTCACGGCTGTAATATACTTCTCCTATAGTCACGGCTGTAATATACCTCTCCTATAGTCACGGCTGTAATATACCTCTCCTATAGTCACGGCTGTAATATACCTCTCCTATAGTCACGGCTGTAATATACCTCTCCTATAGTCACGACTGTCATATATACCTCCCCTATAGTCACGACTGTCATATATACCTCTCCTATAGTCACGACTATCATATATACCTCTCCTATAGTCACGACTGTCATATACCTCCCCTATATTCACGACTGTCATATATACCTCTCCTATAGTCACGGCTGTAATATACTTCTCCTATAGTCACGGCTGTAATATACTTCTCCTATAGTCACGGCTGTAATATACCTCTCCTATAGTCACGGCTGTAATATACCTCTCCTATAGTCACCGGTTTAATATACTTCTCCTATAGTCACGGCTGTAATATACCTCTCCTATAGTCACGGCTGTAATATACTTCTCCTATAGTCACGGCTGTAATATACTTCTCCTATAGTCACGGCTGTAATATACTTCTCCTATAGTCACGACTGTAATATACTTCTCCTATAGTCACGGCTGTAATATACTTCTCCTATAGTCACGGCTGTAATATACCTCTCCTATAGTCACGGCTGTAATATACCTCTCCTATAGTCACGGCTGTAATATATTTCTCCTATAGTCACGGCTGTAATATACTTCTCCTATAGTCACGACTGTTATATACTTCTCCTATAGTCACGGCTGTAATATACTTCTCCTATAGTCACGGCTGTAATATACTTCTCCTATAGTCACGGCTGTAATATACTTCTCCTATAGTCACGGCTGTAATATACTTCTCCTATAGTCACGGCTGTAATATACTTCTCCTATAGTCACGACTGTCATATACCTCTCCTATAGTCACGGCTGTAATATACTTCTCCTATAGTCACGGCTGTATTATACCTCTCCTATAGTCACGGCTGTAATATACTTCTCCTATAGTCACGGCTGTAATATACTTCTCCTATAGTCACGGCTGTAATATACATCTCCTATAGTCACGGCTGTAATATACCTCTCCTATAGTCACGGCTGTAATATACTTCTCCTATAGTCACGGCTGTAATATACTTCTCCTACAGTCACGGCTCTAATATACTTCTCCTACAGTCACGGCTGTAATATACTTCTCCTATAGTCACGGCTGTAATATACTTCTCCTATAGTCACGGCTGTAATATACATCTCCTATAGTCACGGCTGTAATATACTTCTCCTATAGTCACGGCTGTAATATACATCTCCTATAGTCACGGCTGTAATATACTTCTCCTATAGTCACGGCTGTAATATACCTCTCCTATAGTCACGGCTGTAATATACCTCTCCTATAGTCACGGCTGCGATCAATACATCTCGCCTTTAGTCCTAATTGTCTTGACGCACTTGACTGCTCAACTGGGTCATAAATTAGCTGAGCCTACCAGAAGCTACCGTGTTCAAGGGGTCTTAAGCTTATTACTTAAATGATTTATTAAAAATTTAAAGTTTAAAAATAAATAATAATAAGATTGTGTAAACATACAACTTTAAAGTAAAAGAGCCTAAATGCTGACGGCTGGCCAAACAAGATTGTTTAATTTAAAGGAAGCAAGCATAATTGAATATTTTAAAACATTATTTTATCCCTGAAGCCAATTAAAAATCGCCGCAACCCCTTTATTTTCCACCGTCACACAAAGTGATATTAAAGACTTACGCACACATTTTTAATACTCTAAGTAATAAATCTAATATAAACAAACGAAATAACAGTTAGATCTTATATAATCATTAAATCTGGATTATTATCGGGTGTGTGTACGGTGACATTTAACAAGACTTCACCTGATGCGGGTTTGGTGATATTTTTTCAGCAGTAAACTTTCAAATCAGCGGAAGATATTTTCCACATCTGCTTCTATATTTATTTTAATATCCAAAACTATTTTAGAACGTCGTCTTACATAGAAAAGTTGTGTCAAATGGTATCAAAAATACTTTGTTGCCCCTTTTAGAAAGATCATGGTACACTAAGGGCCCATTAAACCAAAAGTACAAAAATAGAAAGAAAAAAATTAGTATTGAAATAAATAAAAATTTATATTTCAAGCTACAAGGAAATTCAGAGTTGTTTTTCATCAATAGATTGTTCACGAACCTCCGTAAGACTCTAAGCGGGCCACAGGCTGGTAACCTATTCCATATAACGCTTAAACACCACCTCAAGTAGCTGCAGAAACTTACCCATAGCTCCAATTTTGCGAGGAAACGTCACTAATCAACCCCTTCTGTCCTTGGGGAGTGAATCAAACCCTTCCCGCAATAAATCCAAACAAATACGTCGTCTACTGTGTTTGTCATTTAACGAACGTGAGCCTCCTTTCTCTAGTCTCGTACAGGGGCTGTTCCTGGGAACTGCGACCACCGAGGCGCCGTCACACGTCTCAACAGACGAGCGTGGAATTCGGAATAAGGTCAACCGCGCACTGATATACTCCCAGAGTGTATCGGACATTAAGGACGAAGCGAGGAAAAAAATAAAGTATTTAAGGTGGAATGGGAGAGAATGCGAGCTTAGGTAATTTTTTTTTTTTTTTCAGTTTAATGTCAGAATTTTTTTTTTTGAACAATTAAATAAATTATTGCTCCAGAAGATACTTTATTTGATTTACTACCAAACATAAAATCTATTTTTCTATCGGAATAAAACTCCTTATTTAACATCTAGAATTGCTACTAAATATAATTTAATGTATTGATACGTAAAGTTATATGATCTGCATCTGTAACTCTTGAAATATACTATTAATATCTATCAAATCACACAAATAAGTGAAAATGTTGTCAATAACGGCCGCAAAAAAAAATTATTATTTTTGTACATTCTAAGAGGGTATTCTTATGAATTTTAACTGTAGTAGTAGCAATAGTTCTCGGCTTATGGTCACGGGCATTTGATGAGAAACTTGATTAAATAAAAATAGTTCCACTAAATTCCACGATGATCATTTACAAATATTCAACTACT
Organism: Timema cristinae; assembly: GCA_039000515.1. Lineage (NCBI taxonomy): Eukaryota > Metazoa > Arthropoda > Insecta > Phasmatodea > Timematidae > Timema > Timema cristinae. The sequence goes on along the minus strand of JBCFYV010000001.1, from coordinate 32,916,534 downwards.
GCTGATACTACTGTGCGAAGAAAACAGATTAACGGCCTTAGGTATATTATTATTTACTTTTTTTGCTGACCAAACGACACCCTCTGTCAACAAATTTTGGTACTATCATCGCTAATGGCGGTGGCCGCTTGGTCGGTATAACTACCTTGCGGACTCACGCGATGGAGTAGAAATAATTCAACTAAACGTATCCACTCAATTTATTTATTAGAGGCGTGCACTTTCTGAACTGATTGATTATATCAGAACACGATAATTTCTATGAGCGAGAGCAAAAGGCCTACCAATTTTGCAAGGAAAGATACTTTCAAATACTTTCAAGGATTATTTTAAAAGCCACAATTGACATGGGATCGACGGCTTTAATTTCCCTTCGAAGGAAGTTGTGCTACAGATTTTTTATCGCTCAAGAAAAATCCGTCAACTTTGTATGGATTTAAACCCACGAACATCGGGTCCTGGGTCGACCACTTTACCACAAGACCGTCGAGGTTGACGTATCAACTGAAGATACACTGTTTTCAGTTTGGTCAAAAACGTTTTTAGGTTATAAAAACTATAAAAAATAATTAACATCAATGGCTCTCCCTCCAATATCACCTTAAGAGTGTACAGTACGGTTTTGAAATAATTTTATAACATTTTTATTTAGAAACCGTTTGTTCTCATTTGATTAACCAACTTTTGTTGTATAGAAATATATATTGTTGGGGACCCTACATTGATATAAAAATAAATTAATGTATTTATTGAGATTTAATCTTTAAAAAATTTACAATTGATTTAATATGTTAATTTGTCCTAAAATTTATTTCCAATTGTGCCCCAAGTTGGGGTTTATAAATTAACTTCATCATTCTACTTTATGATTTCATAAATGAATTATGTTTCTTCGCCCCGGAGACTTATACACTTGTTATTTAAATGAGTTATTAGAAATAACTGTTTTTCTTTTGCTACACATGTGAGAATGTATCTTTTTTAAATTCTGCTCAACACACATATTGAACTTTAGAGGTAGTAAATTTCCATCTTAACACTTTTCTGTGAAATTTAACAATATCAACAACAGTTATTTTTTTAGCAATTGTATTGCTATTCTAACATTTTGATACGAGTGAATATACGTCTGTACATTATATTAATTTCCACCCACCTGTGTTTAATTACATCTTATTTTTCAAGATTTCCTATCAAAGAATACGCACATCCGTCTACTTTCACACTCTCGGAGCAACAGACAAAAACCACGCGTTTATTTTTCATGCTTCTTTCTTGTAGACCCTGTTTTCAGAAGTGTCGACCTAAAGAACCGTTTCTTTTCATCCACCAATCAAGAACGCACAGAAGGCGTCAGAAACAGAAGTGAGAGTTCTTTTGTGCCTCTTTTTTTTTTTACTGAGGAGGAGGTGGTTTTCGGAAATCTGAGTCGTGTGTGGAAATGAAAAAACTTAAATATGAAAAAGTACAAATGCAAAATATGAACTTTACTTAAAGGATTAATAAAATACTGAAATAATAAATTAAAATACTATTTGTTAAGGAGTTAATTTTATATATAATAAGGGGTGAAAAAACTATATTTCAATGATAGTATTTTTTAAATAAGAATGAAAATATCTAAAAAAATCTCCCACACAGTATTTATTTTAGAACATCAATTTGGGAATTTAGAGAGTAGTTTACTTAATGGTTTTACAATAAATAAATACAACGTTCAAAATTAATATAAAGTCCCCTTGTACGCCCTTTAATGTGTAATATCGATTTGCAAAGTAAGGTCTTATCTGACAATTAAAAAATTTACTAGATAATTATAACTGAACGTGTTCATAAGTCAAGTCATTTGAAATGCAGCTGTCACTTTTGATATATTATATCAACACCAATAAATAACACTAATACAATTTGTATACTAAGAAAAGTGTATTTTCTAAACGGATTTTCGCAAGAAGATTGGAGTATGCTAGAACAACACTTTTAGAGTGATAAGTTTATCACCCACCGATTCTAAATATGATAATGAAATAGAAAATAGATTAAAATCAATTATCCTAATTAGTAAACACGTCTTGTCCGAGGTTATCAGAATAGATCCGATCCTACCCCTGAGTAAATACTTATATCTGCATATAAATTGCAGATTAATAGTTGAGGGAAGACATGTTAAATACAGCTAGTTTATAATTTTAAATAAAAAAATATTCAAACTCAATGCTTCCTTGATTATTATATTATTATTTTATTATTATTATTTATTATTATATGAAGTATATACTTCTTTAGGCGCGTTATGAAAAAATGATGAGAGTGAAATTTTAAGATGCGCGCGCATAAATTGTAACACAAAAGTAACAGGTTTAAGTTAAACTGTTCATTAAGTCTCGAAAAAAAGAAAGCTACCAACAAAATAGAAATAGAACCTTTTAGTCACGCATGTTGGTACGCTCGTCACCTCTGATCACTGTTTTCATATATATAATATTTATCCACATGTTTCTAGTTTCTACATTCACAACACGTGTTTTAGTTTCATACAAGTGCGAATTATATATGTGCTAATAAATTATATTCAGTAGTGATTTAAATTGAATATTTTGATTAATATTATTTACTATTCGTAAATATTAGTGAAAAAAATTGTGCTTATAGACTTTTTCAAGTGCTACAATATAATTGAGATTAACTATCCGTATGTATTATTTATTGATATAAATTAAAATATTATTCTTTAACATAATTAATACTAAATATTATTAAATTATTTTTTATTTTTTAATGATGCCAAATAAGTATAACTTCTCACGCGCGTACACAAGTACACACACCCATTTTTATATTAAGGTATATTATAAATAAATAATAACTAGTAAACAGTATTAAGTTCTTCCAAACTACAATTGAACAACAAAAACAACTTTTGCCACAGATAATAGAAAAAAAGTTCTTAGTCAAACTAATTTATCTTTAATACCATATTAAAGTAAAATCGAGAGCCTAATTTTAACATGAAATAGAGAAATTATTAAAACTTAACAATTTCCACCGGTGTATTTAACTTTTAATTGAATGGGTAATTCAAAATGACCAAAAAGGAAAATTATGATAGGTTAGAGGCGAAGGACAACTATATCCTGATTTTGGTTGGAAGAACAGTAGAGATAGTTCAAACGTATTTATTTTAAGACAACATTGATACGATTTTACTCTTTTATCTGTGTTATTATATAGGTATTAATATATCTGTCAAAACTCACAGCTGGAGGTAACATGACTTGACGTATAAATATATTAAAATTATTTTAGTAACTTTAGTAACTAACTTATACTGTTATTCCTACCAAAATCATACTATATACTTGTGTGTATGTGTGAATATTCAACAAGTGGCTAATGCGAGTCTGAACTTAAACGCACGTTTTCTTTATTATTCAATTAGGTGTTACAAATCTAATTTTAAGTAATTATTTTAATTAGGCTGTTAATCTGAACATAAAAGATAATTCTGCATTTCTTCTTACTAACAATGTGAACGCTGAAGCATTTGAAATGACGCATTTTCGTAACATAATGCAGTTTTTAATGCGAATGAATACACAGTAGCTTGGAGTGTTGTTATGGAACAGTTATTAATTAACAACAGTACGACGAACTGGTTTTGTAGATGTTTTGAATGAGTTCAAAGAGAATGAAAGATAACGTAAGAGAAAGAGAGACGTGACACTACATGGAATGGTAAGAGTGTTGGTAATACCATTTCACACTTCTAACAAAACGCTTCAAATCATCAGAGCAGTTTACACTTTATGGCTAATTCCTTTGATTCGACTAATTTTCCTACCTTAATGACATCAGACCTTTCAGGGTAAATTGACTAGGTATAGTCTTGTCTTACGCTACATTACACTACGAAATTAGTTTGTAGTTTAATTTTATTGTATTTTAATTATCAATTATAACGTACACACCCTTAGACCTACATAGAATCCCAGAGAGTGGTTGCCGTTAATAAAATCAATTTTGATCTAAAATATTTTTAAATTGGATTTATTTTATATTTGTAATCTTTTCACTTATATTATTTACTAGAATTGTTTGTTTAACATATATTAAGCTATCTACACGTCACAATAAGTACTATTTAAACAATAACAATTGTCACACAAACCTCAAGTGATCTCTTTAGTCAACTTTCACAGACGACCTTAAAAATTAAGCTTATATAAAATTAAGTTTATAAGAGAGTGGAATATTATCTCAAAGGTTTACATTTTTTTTTTAGTATAAATAACCTTAAAATATTTTGCTACCACTTTTTTTGACGTGTTGAATATGCATTCGCTATTTTATTAATTTTTTTTTGAGCACAACGTTTTATCATCCATCCTGGATATCCGTATTTATTACAGAAAAATCTAATTCAGTTATAATTACTTATTATTAGCATTCTTTAAAAAAATGTTTCACGCTTGTGGTGACAAATTTGTGTAAGAAAGAATCAGATAATATGGAACGTGGTACCAAGAAACACGATATAAAACCACTGAATGTTAATTTAGTATTAATTTTGTATTTATTTAAAATATGATTTTTTATTTTAACATAATTATTATGCTAAAAATAAGTTTTAATGCCAAGCTGTAAGCTCAAATGAATTAAACGTCACTGGTGATGGTTGTGGTTCGAATCAAGGCAGAGTGTACTTAAAAGTTTTATTGTCATGCATTTTTTTTAACTCTCTCTACACAAATGCGAGTAGACTTCCTTCAAATTTTACGTTCCTTCTCCCTTCTACTTTAGTATGATTAAATTCATATAGCCTAGACTGCTAGTAAGACGTGGTGATAAAATAGAATTGCCACTATAGCCTCAAGTTTTAAATAAATCTGAGTAAATTCCTTGAATTTAAAATAACATACATTTCTTGAATTAAACAAAATGCTCTCTAAAACGATCAAATGTGCTGTCGACCAAAATGAAATAAGTAAACTATCAATAAATCCCCATTTATATGCCTCGATAAATCAGGTTTGGGGACAGCTCTAAATTATTTACGCAGTTTTATTAGAAGAGGATATTGCATTATTATTAGAATTTTTAAAACTTCCCCATCCGAACAACATTTCATTATTTGAGCAACATCATATTACTACCCCTTTTGTCTGTATTTATATATATTAATTACGTTAATGTATTAGGTATGAGGAATTGTTTAATTTAGAGGAAGCGTGCCTCCATTTATGTGGTTGGAAAATGGAAAAACTCTTAGGAAAGACCACCTTCAATATTCCCAACCGAGATTCAACCTAGGTCTCGGTAGTTTGGTCACTTTCGAGTTGAAGCCCTTAGACCATTCGACCAATGATGTGGAGACACTCACTTAATCACTATTTTTCATAGGAAGGGTCTTCTGATAGTTTTCAATTATGCTAGATCTACTTTTATATATTCATACGTCAACTAGTGTGATCTCAAGCTTTCACTTTGATAAATATTATCAATACCTATAAAATAACACTAATATTGTATTTAAATATTATTAACGTTTACTGTAAAGAAATGTTTGTCTATTATAAAAAAAAAAAAATTTAAATTTTTTTAGCACTCCGTCTTACTACCCGTTCGGGTTATACGCTTAAGTATAATTACACTAATGAATTAGGAATTGGGAAGGTTGAATCAAAGGAAGTGAACCCGCATTTGCGTGGAAGGAGAGTGGAAAACCATTTAGGAAAAACCACCCTCAGTTCACCCGACCGAGATTTGAACCTCGATCTCCCCGTCCTCAGCAGTCGGGCTCAACACGACAAGCGCTTTAGCCAACTACGCCACCGAGGCGGGTTATTATAAAATAATTTCTTATGAAAATTGGACTAGACGAGAAAACGTAATCTGTAGTTTCTGTTGGTTTCATTAATCATTTTACGGCACTACCCTTTCCCTCGTTTTATTTTCTCATGGACAAAGGAAGGGACATCGTAAGTAATTTATGTACCTTGTGTTCGGAGCTGCGTATCCTAATAAAAGAGTGGATGTAAGGTGGCTGAGAGGCGTTGTTTCTCAGCTAAGCTAGAAGGGGTTACGTGAGGTGAAAGGCTGAGAGTGCAAAGCAGGAGTCTGGATGGCAGCCAAAACTGTTTTGTCCCCCCACCCCCAGTCTACCACCATTTTCCTTCATCAACCCCCCCAAATCCATTTTATTTAAACACTCTTTCCCAAGCTCATTTCAACCTTAAAATCTCTCTCGCGGCTTACATCTTTACAACCCGTATTTTTTGCACCAAATACAAAGTCGGGGAACACTCTGATATTTAGTTTTTAGGTTGAAATGTGTTGCAAAGAGCTAACACAAAGGGAATTGTGGAAGGAATATTTAAATAAATAATTATCGCTAGCATATAACCTGTTCCATCCATTTTTTTAAGAGGAAAGTAGAATGGGGAAAAAAAATTATACCATTGTCATTTAGTACTATCCTACACTAGGGCCAGTTTCATAGTTAAATTTAGTAGTAGGGCGGCCATTCTAGAAATGTCGCTGGCGCGCTACACTAAGTACATGACGACACCTACCTAAACCAGAATGGAATGGGCCGTTTCCTAGGAGAATGGCCCATTCATTGTGGTTTAGGTAGGTGTCGTCATGTATTTAGTGTAGCGCCGCACTTGAGGCGTACTAAATTTGACTATGAAACTAGGCCCTTAGCTTGTGACAGTCTGTTATTATACAAACTTGTCTTCTCACAATTGTACAAACAACTCTATTTAGTTGGTTTGAAATATCTATACTATTTACACTTTGGTCTAATATAGTATATTGTTCTCGTTAACTATAAAACAAATATAAAATAAATTATAAAATAACAAATAACAAACATCTGAGTGTGTAATTTATTTGGTTACTAGTACTTCGATATGGATTTTGACGTTCAATTTTTAGAACCAAAGCTAAATTATTTCATGACTTACAAACTGGCTCAATGCATATTTATCATAATTACATCCACCAACCCTAACACTTTAACATTCACCTCCCTCTTTAGATCAGCTAGTGTTTTGACGTGGATATCAGGGTTCGAATCTCGGTCGGGTCTACCGAGTATTTTTTCCCTAGATGGCTTCCCACTCTCCTTCCACGCAAATGCGGGTAGATTGCCTCTAATATGATTCATTCCTCCTTCTTACCCCATTATAGTAATAATGGTCATTTAATTATTCGTATAATCTGAACAAATAGTAAGACGTGATGATAAAAATAAGTCCAATATAATGTTTTTATATTTTTAGTGTGTTCATACCATTAAATTTGATCAAGCATGGAATATAAGAATATACTAGAATTCGTTGAAGAGCCCGTCTTGGTTGAAAATCATTAGATTGTTTTTTTTTTTTTGTATTCCTGTCTGGCTGCCGTCCAGTCGCCCCCATGGGGTTTATATATCTCTCTCCACCAGCAAGTATGTGATATACCGTAGCGCCGGTTTGTTGGGGAGGGGATGCCACAAAAGAGGGGGCGGGGAAAGTAGAGGTAAATATGAGGGGGTGGAGGGGTTGAGCCGTTTGTCAAACCTTACACCACGACTATCTGCCTAACTAAACCTTTATCTGCGCTTTTTCGAAGATTTATTTGACAAATACTCGGTAAACAAATAGAAAAAAAACAAAAAACACCCTTAATTAATACTTTGACAAATGGCAAACTAAACCATAAACATATTTATTTATTACCGACACATATGTGTGAGAGAAAAATTAATGAATATATATATACATAAAAAATAAGATTGAATCAAACTAATATTTTTTTTGTTATTAATATTGTTTATTCCTCATTTGCAGTTACTTTTAGTAAAAAATAACACTACAGTATGTTTAAATTATTAATATTAGGAGCAATTTTAACTAGCAATAACGATATTAGATTGAAAATTAGGCAAATAATGCTGTCGGGAAATGCATGATATTTCTCGATCAGTAAGTTGTTGACATCTTACCTGCTGTTGAGGAATGTAAAGCTCAGAATATACAAAGCAATCATTTTACTGGTTGTTTGTTCTCTATGAATGTGATACGTGATCTCTTATCTCACATGACGAAAATAAATACAATTTACGGTGCTCAAAAACAAGGTCATTGGGAAGATAATTGTTCCAAAAAGGGATGAGGCTACTGGAGAGTGAAGGAGGTTACATAATGATGAGTTAGATACCCTGTACTCGTTACAAAACATTGTTAGGAATAATCAAATCTTGTAGATTACGGTGGGCAAGATATGCATCGTAAATAGGAGAATCTAAAATCATGTTCAGGGTACTGACTGGTAAACTCAATGGGAAAACCTAGACGCAGATTATAGGATAACATTAGAATTAACCTGAAAAGAGATAGGGTGTAATGAGATGGAGTAGATAGAACTAGTTAGATTTAGGGACAAGTAGTAATGAGGTGGACTGGTTAGAACTAGCTCAAGATAGGGGAAGGGTGTAATGAGGTGGACTGGATAGAACTAGCTCGAGATGGGGATAGGATGTAATGAGGTGGACTGGATGGATTTAGCTTGAGATGGGGATAGGATGTAATGAGGTGTACTGGATAGATTTAGCTCAAGATAGGGATAGGGTGTGTTAAGGTTGATTGGATAATATTAGCTAAAGATAGGGGATAGGTTGTAATGAGGTGGACTGGATATAACTAGCTAGATTTAGGGACAGAAAGCAATAAGGTGAACTGGGTAGAACTAGTTCAAGATAGAGATATCGTGTAATGAAGTGTACTGTTAGAGCTATCTCAAAACAGGGATAGACCGCATTCGTTCATAATTGCGGCAATGAACCTTCGAGTTCCAATCATAGAGTTAGTAAGTAGTCTATGTGGCTGGTTTGGGACAACATCCACAATATAAGAAATGCTGGTTCAGTACGTTGCCTACTTATGACGGGAAGTCCCGACAGGATTACTCATGTTAATGTATTTACGTTCTATTCGGAGAGATTTACGAATATAACATAGGAACAAAAACCATTAACCCTTAAATAGTTCTAAAAAATAGTTTTATATTGCTCTAAAAAAGTGTTTTAAATATTTTTCCAAGCTTACTTAAAAAAAAAAAGTTTACAATTTAGACTACCGTATTTGGTTTATTAGAAAAATAAATGGGATGTGGAAATATAAGATTAGATTGTATTGTAACTGACTTGCCCCTAAAGAATATGTGAAAGCATTGACAATAATATCGTCCTAATTTTATAAATGTATTCAATTTTATTTAAATTATATAGTATATTACATGGCGCTTAAAAGCACTTCTTCTTCTAAGAAGGCAAAAGCCATTGTAAGTGACGTCACAGAGTGCGACGTTCAGTGAGTCAATATGACAATTTAAGGTTTTTAAATAATAACTTCCTGTTCTGGAAAGATCGAATAGAGATTTTAAAAGGTAATTTGAGGTAGCTTCCGGCTCTCGGACCTTCTATTGTCACCGAGATATTTCGTTGTTGTATTTTTAATTTTTTACAAATTCTCTAGAGTGTTCTTCTCGAAGTGAGTTATATATATAGCCCTGTGAAATCACTAGCAGGTTCGAGCAGTGTCAGACAGAGTAGATCATAGCAGGTTCAGAGCAGTGTCAGAACAGCAGTAGATCATAGCAGTGTCAGAGCAGTGTTAGAAGGACAGTGGCTCACTAGCTTCGTACGTTCGTGTTATAATTATCAGTCGCGTCTCGAAATTATTAACATGATCAGTTTTACGATCAAAACAATAGGGACATTAAAATAAAATCACATCTAATCTAATAATTGTGTATTATTTCAAGAGTTCAACAATTGGCGCTCAATCACAGGGCTATAAATACCAATTATATCATCAAGGTACCGTACCCTTTAATTAGTGCTCGATCACGGGGCAATTATCAGCTAAAACAGAAACATCAATTAGCGCCCAATGTGCAAAGACTATTCTATAATACTTCAAGATTAAAGAAGTCCGTGGAAACACATGTGTATCTAGATTGGGGTACAAGAAAAGGCTAAATTTTTAATTCAAGTCAATGCTTTCCATGAGCAAGTGGCAGAGTGAGTGTGCATAATCAATAACGGAAGAGGGGGAGTGTTATCAGTAGATAAACTTGAAACCTCACAGGATCTCTCAGTTTCTCACCTTCCTTTTCATTTCTTATATTGGCGTACGAGATTGACAGTGCTTAGCGCGTCATGTTAAGGTGCGGCAGAAGGAAGCACAAGTATTTGTACAGTTTTTACAGCATTACATTTATTTGGCCAAAATAAATCAAATATCTCTCCATTAGCAACATAGAGTTTAGTTTTACTGCACATGCTAATATCAACAGATCTTGAATATCTGTCAAAGGTGTCCTAAAATTTTGTCAAAACTTTCTCTTTATTTAAAAAGTTTTGACAAAATTTCAGGACACCCTTGAAAGATATTCAAGATTTGTTGATATTAGCATGTGCAGAAAACTAAACTCTACGTTGCTACTGGAGAAATATTTGATTTATTTTGGCCAACAAAATGTAATGCTGTAAAAACTGTACAAATATTTGTGCTCCCTTCTGCCGCACCTTAAGGTGGAAATGCAGGGAATGCGAGAAAAGGTAAGTGGTTTCATAGTTTTGTTTTAGCAAAAAATAATAATTTTTTTACTTAACTAATAATATTATTATTATTAGCACCGCGTCTTACTACCCATTCGGGCTATACGCACTTACGCTAATGTGTAATGGTAGGGTGATTGTGAGATGAAATGAAGGACCTACAGTTTAACGTGGAATCCGAACCACGGTGGAGGCCTGGCATTCCCCACATTCACAAGATGTCTTGTCAGAGGTGAAGGAAGGGTTTGGTAATAAGATAAATCTGTGCCGGGACCGGGGATTGAACCCCGATCGCCACCACAGAAGTCTGACACCTTACCCCTAGACCACCAGTCACCTACTACTTAACTAATAAAATATTGCTTCAGTATGACCATAAAATTTAATTTTCTTCACATGGCGATATCAACAGTTGTTGAATATCTCTTATGAACATAGCGATATTAGAAGATAAACTTTATAAATGACGAGAAAAAGTTATCGTAACATTTCAGGACACCCTTGAGAGTTATTAAAAAAACTATTGATATCATTATGTGTAGAAAATCAAACTTAATATTTGTACTGAAGAAATATTTTACTTATTTCAACCAAAAATTGTTTTGCTATAAAAGCTGCATAAAAACTCTCCTTGTCTCGGGTCACCTACATTCCTACCTTAAGATGCAACCCTGTTCGCAAATGACCTTCAAATGTATCAACTGGGTAGTGTCGTAAAGATGTCATCCATAAACAACGTAACGCTGTTTTACAAAAATCAGTAATCAGTTTACTACTATAAAACGATTTTCTTAAATAAATATATATGTATTTATAATTATGTATTATGTAATACACTTAACATATACTCGTTTTTAACTAAATTGCTAACGCATTTTTTTAAATTTAACATTTAAAAATATCCGTTATCAGTAATCCATCCTTATACTAATGCTACCCCAAAACACAAGTAGGCCTATACAATTTTATTTGTAATGTCAAAAACACCCCAATATATATTTTAAACAAAATCGTTCGAGCTATTTTCTAAATATTTCAAATTTTTGAAAAGCACTTAATTTAAGGGCTTGTGTCAAAATAAAATGAACTTTCGGAGGCATTGCTCTATAACATCTTTACATAAACTTTTAAAAAGATTCAGTAGACCGTTTCAAATCTGTGGCAGACATTCATGGGGACATCAAAATTGTAAAATTATATTTTTTTTAAAGGTTCTGACACACATAAAACGTAAAGATTAATCAGAATAGCAATGTCGAAAATGGTCAAGAATAATATACTTTATCTTGATATGAGAAGATAAAGTAAATTTATAGAGCTGCACTATGTAACTAGTTATAATAATTTATTCATAGTACATTAAGGCACCTTCAGACATAGCAGGGCCACTTTTCTGTGGCTGTGTGTGAAACTCCCAATTTAGCTCTAGTATTTGCAAAAGGTAGCGATTATAAGTGGCTCCATTTGAAGGTGCCCTAATTGTCAACAAAATTAATGTTATGATTTGAGGCCAGTAATCAGATTTAATATTATGTAAAATTTATCTATTATAATATTTTAAACAACAATAGGCTTATTTTAATAAAATACATGTAACAGCTTTACTGGAATATTTCAGCCCATATAAAAAGTAATTACCGAGTAATAAAAAACATTACAAATCTTTAAGTGGAGCACACATTTTTTTTGTGTGAAAAAAGGCCTTTTAATTTTAAAGTACCTTTTTTTATCAAGACAGATTTCTGTGTTTGAGCTAAGAACAATTTGTTTGTTTGAAAGTTAGCCATTTCAAAAGTTAAGTAATTCTAAAATTCAATTAAATACATTTTCAACAGAAAAAATTCGTTGACCGAGTTGTTAATAACTATTTTATTCTCTCCTACAAAGAGATAAAGTAAAAACGTTCTTGTTTTTCAGGCGATAAAACGAATGTTCTAACATTTATGTTACATTTCTTTGGATGGGTTTAAGCCCAAAACACTTTTTGCCCATAAATTATTGCAATAATATTACTTTTATATTCAAAACTATGTTTTTCTACACAAATTAAAAATATATCACATCAAAAGATTCCTTGTAATTAGAAAAAATCTTTATATTATTTAATTCTTTGAAATGCATAAGATAATTTTTGAATAATGCTATACTTGTGCGAGCTTCCGCTGACTTTTTTTTTTTACCATTGTTAAAATTCGGAACATACCCAACAAAATATGATAGTAAAAACGCCTAACATAGTACAATAATGATAGAAAGCAAGAAAAGTAACTATCTACTTTCACTTATTAATAATAATAATGTTAAATTAGATAGTTACTTAATAGTTAATATTAGTATAGATAGTAGATAGTTATATATATAAAGATAGATATAAATAATTAATTATTATTATTAATATTAATAATAATATGGTAAAATCTTATCAATGTTGGCCACAAAATATTGTATTATATAAAAAGATGCGTTCTATTAAATTTGGAGAATATCCATCCACGTGTTTAAAAATTCCAACCGCCTTTAAAAAAGCAACTTTACCTGTAATTCGAACACTTTAAATTAGTTCAATTTTATAAGTGTCTAAATTTTTCTACTAAAAACACAGGTGAAGTAGTTACAAACACATGACCGTGCAAAATGTACTCCTCTAAAAACAGACGAATTCAAGAATGGCAGACAATTATTATTGTTTCTATCCAACCCATCTTACCCAATCCTCTACTGGAAAAATAGAGCGTGCTGGTTATTTTTAAACATTTAAGGACGGAAAAAGGAAAAACAAAAACAAACAGATGAAAAAACATGTTTCTTTTTTTTTACTCACAGAAAAACGAACTTGAAGCTGTCGTCAAGATTCTTCTTCTTCTTCAATAATGACGTCACCGCTGTGTGTAGAGCAGCGTTCTGGAATGGCAAGAAAACAAGTGGAAGCAGGAAAAGAAGAAAAACACATGGCATTGTCAAGATTAACTTAAGAGAAGGAAAATCAAAAGATCAAGGAAATGATGTGGGTACGGGGGGGGGGGAGGGGGGAGGGAGGACGATGTCCCTATTGCTATTATTGAGGTTGATCGTGAAATCCTCGGATTGTGAACACACCAAATAAAACTTTGGAGGGGTTTATTTACCGGTATTTGCAAGGTCAAGGTAAGAATCCGGTCCGTCTATAGAGACTGTATATTAATTTATTTTTCCTAAATGAGTGTCCAAAATCTCCATCTATGTATGTCAGGTACAATTCCTCTAAACTTTTTTTTGTATCTATTACCACATCTTACTACCTATTCAGGTTATAAGCATTCATGATAATTACTTTAATCGAATAAGGATGAGTAAGGAAGCTTAGCAGTAATCTAACAACGTGTAATAAGATTAAGAAATCATATAAAACCACTCTAAGTAGATTTGACTGGGATTTGAACCCTAATCTCCCCATTAACAGCAGGCCAAAATAACACGAGGGTGACTCATTAAATCATTCCGCCACTGAAGCGGGTTTCCTCTAAATTAGTCCTCCCCCTATCCTTTTGTTTTTTAGTTCAAAATAAAATAAAGGATCACATTCTTGTGATAAAATTAAATTACTCCAACACATTTAAATCTACCTTGTATAAGTTTTAAATGGATCTCCTATGGTCGACAAATGTTTGGAATAAAACCACCAATTAAATATAGTAATTAATTTAATTTTAATATTCAAATTATGAATGTTGTTACCTTTGATCGCAATCAACGAGAATAATTATATAACCCACTTCAGTGGCCGCATGGTCTAACGCGCTACTTTTATGTTAGACTAGACTGCCGAAGACTGAGAGACCAGGGTTCAATTCCAGGTGGATGAACTGAGGTTTTTTTTTCCTAAATAGTTTTCCAATCTATTTCCACCCAGATGTGGATGCACTTCCTCTAAATTTAACTTTCCTAATCTATATTAAATTGGTGCAATCAGTACATAGGCTTATAACCTAAACCGGTAGTAAAACGCAGCGTTTAAAGAATAATCTATGATAAAATAGTATATTTGCTAAAAACCAAAAAAACTAATAAGCGTATTTAACACTCGAATAAAAGTTTAAAATTAGCAGTGCTAGTGGTTCTGTGCAGCATTTAAAATCATGGAATTAAAATCATAAAATTGTATAATTTATCAAATCACATAATATTATATTAAAATTAAATTACATTTAACTTTACTCCACACTAGATAGTAGTGTGTATGTGTTTTTTTTAACAGATTTTGTTTTTATATTTAAATTATAACTAAGCTTGGCTCTCGACCTTACTAAATAGAAACTCAGGCAAAGAATGATTGGTTTATGAATGATCTTATTCCTAAAAGTAATTTCGTAACTAGTGCGTAAGAGCCCACTTAAAGGTCAATTATTAAAGAAATTTGATACGAGACTACGTTATGGTCAGAAATTCCAGTAAAGAAAATTTATTTTACTCTTCAATTGACAACGGCTAGATTGGAATAGTTATATTTTATTTTCATTTCAATTTTTAATTTTTAAATCCATTTGGTTACACTAAAATTGTTTCAATAATTTAATTTTTATTTCATCAGTTAGAGGTATTTGACTTGCACTTTCTGAACCGGCTGATTATATCGGCACAGGAGAATTTCTCTGAGTGAGAGTGAAAGGGCCTACCAATTCTACCAGGTAAGGTACGTTAATATATCTTCCAGGAATATTTCAAATACCACAATCGACATGAGACCGACGGCTTTACTTCCCCTCCAAAGTAAGTTTTGCTACTCATGATAAATCCGTCGAAATCTGATGGGTTTGAAACAACGAATATAGGGTTTTTATGCAAGCACTTAACCCCTAGATCCCTGATTTCAACGTTTCACTTATTCAATTTGACTTTTATAATGAAAATAACGGCCAAAATATCACTAAATTATGACGTTTGGTTCAAGCTCTATTGACTAACTACAGTAGACCCATGGCTTCTTTGGTGCTGACTGACAGCTCACAGTTATCTTCTGACAATCAACATTTAGGTATATACCTAAATGTTGACTGTCAGGAGTGAAAGCTGCTAAACACATGTTTTTGCAGATCATTTGGTTCAGTGTAGGGATATATAATTTGGTCTGGTAACTTTTCAAAGGCGTCAGCTATCAGCTGTGAGCTGTCAGTCAGCACCAAAGAAGCCATGGGGCAACTGTAGGTATTATCCATGAAATTTTTCTTAAAAACGTAAACAAATTTTATTCACGCATTAAAATTATTTTAAAGGCCCGACTAGGCTATTTTTTTAAATTTACATAGCAAAAAATTAATATATTCGTTGTGATTATGTATCTTCTTTATGAAAATATAGTCACTAGTGTTCATTTTATAAGACCCAGTCGCTGGATAAATCTCCTTTTAACTTTACCTTTAAAGATGGTTCAAGGTCATTGGAGAATAACAACAATTTTGCACCATTTTAACAAGTGTATAACTGTGTTATCTGATAGATTGTGCTTTTAATTGACCACTCATATGTATCCGACGATTTCAGCCCTTCCATCACAGACTTTGCCTTAAGATATGAGTGGAGAATGACCCTAGATATGGGATGACTCCTGGATAGCTTAGTGGTTGGAACATTGACGTATTAATCCAAAGATCCCAGGTTCAAATCCCGTGTCCGTTTGTTATTTTTATATTTTAAAGAATAAGTGTGGACAACTAAAGCTATAATAGTAATTTGATTATTTAAAACCAATACAGTTCACTAGTTATAAGGGGACAACCTTGGTATTAAAGGCAGTATTAGTTTTCTATATGGTGGCCAACCAATCCTCCAGTATTGGGATGAGTATGTTGTTTTGGCCGAATGGAAGATTGGTTAATCCTTGAAACTGGATTAAAAATCAACCGGTTTTTATTATTATTATTATTATCAGCACCGCGTATTAGTACCCGTTCGTGTTATACGCACTTACGCTAATGTGTAATGGTAGGGTGATTGTGAGATGAAATGGAGGACCTACAGTTTAACGTGGAATCCGAACCACGGTGGAGGTCTGGCATTCCACACGTTCACAAGTTGTGATTAATACACGTTTTATCAGAGGTGAAGGAAGGGTTTGGTAATCAGATAAATCTGTACCGGTACCAAGGATTGAACCCCGGACCCCAGCACAGAAGTCCAACACCTTATCCGTAGACCACCAGGTCACCAACCAATAGTTGAACAGCCCTGTTTCAAAACGCTTCCGTTATTCTAAAGTAAAATTTAATTAGACTTAGGGGTGCGCGAGTACTCTAAAATTTGAGTTCGTGTCGAGTTTTAGTTGTTGTGCCAATTTTCAGAAATTTATAAAATTTTGGGAACTTGTATGTCTCGAATTATCATATGAAATTTCAAAATTTTAATTCTATGATTTTATTTTATAACAAATAGAGTCCTTCAATATTTCATTTTGTATGATTTGTAAGACATATAATTTGTAGAAATATAATCAATTTATTTAATAATGCTGCTCTTTATTACTCTAACTCTAAGCAAATCGATGTTTTCATTCAAGCTCGATTATAATTCTGATAAATGCCTACGCGCACACCTTTAATTAGAATAGTGGTCGGTCATTTTATGTTAAATCTAATTACAAAAACTAATTGAACATTTCGAACATGAGCTGTAACAGTTGATGTGCAATCTATTTCAATTTAAACTATATATATACACACATACACACACATACTTAGTTACATACATAATAAGCCTATGTAAATAGAGCCCAGGTCGTTTCATCAATAAGGTCAGATTGGCAGTAGTTTGTATTTGAATGATGCCCGATATAAGCTGATATATGTTTTGATTGTTTTATTTTGCATATAGCATAGTTTGACGGCTACGTGATACCCCAATTTAAATTTATAATTAAACAAGTCAATTTAAAAAATATAAACATTTTCTTTTCTTGTGTACATATACTATTGACAGATATATTAAAACATTATATTTTATAATAAATTCACTTTTGATAGATTCCTCAATCCTGAAAAGGTTTTTTTGAGCCCTAAGAGTAGCATCATTTGTTCATAAAGTTAGGTATTTGAGAAGAATTCTATCACAAATCATTGCACCATTAGTACAGATGCCACTTCTCTAAGGCAACAAACATACACAATACAGTTTGAAAAATTCTTTGAAATATAATGTTTTATCAAAAAATATAATCAATTATTTATTTAAAAAATTAAATAATGGTCAAGTGTACACACTAACAAGTTAAGTAAGCTATTTTAATAGGCGGGTTTATATATTTTTATTAAGTTATTAATTAGTAAAATATATAATTTTATTGTGTTAAAGTAGGGGTTGCCATTTTTACTCAAAATATTACTAAATACATGGTGTACCTAGTTCCTGCTAGAGATAGTGCGACAAATTATAATTTTTCTGTTAAGTTTACATCTACGAATTATTTCTATCCGTGGAAAATATTTGAAAAAATTCTTAGCTATTGTTCAAAAAAGTAATTCACGTACAAAAGCCTACGTTATGAAATTTACTGAGGAAAATAATAACAAAATTTCTAATTTAATTTCAAACCCAAATAAGTTCAAACAAATTCGTTTGAATAAAATGTGACAGCTTGGACACGGGAATCAAACCGGTTTTGATATATTTTAATAAATAACAATTAACCTCCAAAATTTGTCGACTAGACATTCCTGGCTTTCTATTGACAGTGGCGGGTATGTGAACGTCTTCTAAGTTTGGGACACCTGTAGGTGGGGTTATTTCGTCCCGATAAGATGATATGATGGTAATGATGATGATTATGTGTTGCTAGTAGTAATATTAAACCTTGATATTAGAAATATTAAACCTAATTTGAGCCCAATTAACCAGACCATGACAACCTTAGGAACAATTCCCTTTCATGAAAAATAACTTTGGTACCGCTATGAATCGAACCCATGCCTTCTAGATTAGTAGCCGGGAATGCTGATTATTAGACAAGTAATACGTACGACTTATTAAATTATATGAAACTGAAACAGTTGAGCCATCAAATAGAGCCAAAGAACTTCCCACAACCTAATACATTTTCAAGGGGGGGGGGGGGGGGGGGGTATCAAAAATGACTATTTATAAAATAAAACTAATTCTGAAACACGACCATTGCATTCTCCCATGGCTAATGGATCCTTATTGGTATTGTTTTTGGTGTTAAAAATTATATAAATTATTTAATTTTAGAGCAATTTTATTAAGTGCCATTGAATTATACTGGTAATATTCTTAATACCAACCACCAAGGTGAATAATGGCTATTTTTAATTCGATTTTTTCATTAATTTTGTCAAATTATTTGGTAAATACATAATTTATTATGTTTTGTTCATATTCGATTTTCCTGATCTATTTGTAATTCACTCTGGCAGAAATACAATTGTGAGAGTTTAAGTCTAACATCAATAGTAATATTTTCAAAATTATATTATGTTTTATATGCCAAAGTCGAAATAATTTTTTCCCATAGAATTTTGTATCTAAGAGCGTGCATAACATGCAAATCAACTCTTGTAATACAGTCAGCTCGAAATTGTAAATTTACACGAACACTATTGCATGTGGATTATTTCTGATTTAACATTAATGGGGATATAGAGTTAATAGATGTTTATAATACTGAACATTGTTGAAATATTAAATGATATTTTGATAAAATAATCTGCGTTGAAGAGACAGATTTTGACCTTTTTAAAATGGCTTCACAGCTAAGATTATGCACAAATATTTATTGTATTACTAGAGACATGTTGTAGTTATTAACAAGAAACTGTCACTTTGTCTCCCGTCATCACCACGGGAAATTTCGAGAGATCATTCAAATACGAATTTATTGCACACATTTCTGGCATATCTTGGTCTTTTCTTTTTCCTTTAACTTCCACACCTCACGTGATCCGGGAGCTGAGTTGGGCCTGCTGTGATGCACGTTCTTAAGTAGTGATGATAGAACGGGGGCGCACAGGGGTAGATAGTCTCATTATATAAACGGCTGAATATTTTTGTGTCTATTATTAATTATAAAAAATTCCTTGATAAAACTTTTTTTTATTCCTTTTAAAAACCCCTGCAAAGGTTCTTGAATCTTTACCCAAATACAACAAGAGCTTGTACATGAGTAGTTTTTCCACGGGAATTTTTCCAGATTGCTTATAGCCCTGTGTGTCTTGGGAGTGGGTGAGACCCGAAATACAAAGAATTGTCCGCCATGCAGTGAAAATAAGAACCGAACAACTTTCTGTCAGAATAGTCAGTCCCAGATTCCCTCGTCCTATTATGAATGAGGGTGTGGGGGTGGTGGGGGGAGGAGAGAGGGTGAGGGACAGAGGACGGACGGATTGGAAGCCGATGAGATGAGCGAACGACCGAAATTGATTCCATACTAAACGAGTCGAGTGAAAGCTGAGGTAATGGCGTGTGAGAAAACGAGTAAAGTTTTGTAAATAAACTGCTCGATACACAATCCTCTACAAGACACTGATGCTGATTGCGTTTGGAATAACAAGAGTGAAACCCTTATTTTTCTTTTGTGATTTTTTTAAAAATAAATTTCGTAAGAAACAGATTTTTTTTTCGTTTTTTTTTTATCGAATGAAAGATTATTTTGTTTCACAAGAGATATATCCAGTTTTATTTTAGTCTTTCTTGGAAAATAAAGAGTGTTGACATGTCAAAAATAACTTTGTAAAAGTGGATCGATTTCGTATAACAATGTGTCATCTTTCATGTTGATTGAAAGTGATATTAAACTTTTAAACTCGTTTAAATAATAGTTATATATTATTGATTGATTATAACATTATTTGATTCGAAGTAAGGACAATGAAAATCGATGCTGAAAGAAGTGTGTAGCGATCATATTTTACACTCATTTTGATCAATTAATAGAGATGATCAGATATACAGTAGCCCCAGGCTTCTTTGGTGCTGACTGACAGCTCACAGTTGACTTGTGAACGTAATATTTAGGTAATACCTAACTTTGGACTTCAGAAGTAACAGCTGCTAAACACATGTTTTTGCAGATCATATGGTTCGACGTAGGGATACATAATTTGGTCTGGTAACATTTTCAAAGCCGTCACCTCTCAGCTGTGAGCTGTCATTCAGCACCAAATTAGTCATTGGGCTACTGTAGTACAACGTAATGATAGTACAAATGTATTTAATTTAAATTATATTTCTCAGTAAATATCAACGTGATGCAACATTCTTCCGTCTCTCTATCGGCCACCCAGACACAATCTTTCAAAGAAAAGGTGGGAAGGATGAGGGACGAATCCATCACGTCACTAGAGTATTCTAGAAGCCCACTCTTTAAAAAAAAAAACAAAAAAACTCGAGGAGAACAGAGATTAGGACACACGCGCAATAGTCACCGAGCGGTCAGGACTTGCGTTTGCCCAGAGAAAACTTTTTTCGAATCCGAATCAGGACCGTAATTATTCCGCATTGGTCACTAGATTGGATCAGACTTTATCCAATCACATTTGAAACATCCCAGATGCCTAAGAAGTGAAATATCATGGTTGATATTGGATCTTATATTCATTCACCCGCTTCCGAACAGCAATAACGATTATTAAATAATTAAATTTACAAAAGTGCCTTAAAACGAATAGACAAGTGAGAACATTAAAAGTGTAATAATACTTTGAATAAAATATTATATTGACACTTTTCAAGTAAAATTATTTCCACTTGAAATGATTAAGTTCCACATCTTTGAAAATGTATGAACTCATAAATTAGAAACAAATTTAAATTATTCTACATATATCTCTTATTAAAATAAATTCCAGCAAATTTATTAAACCTATATATATAAAAACCTATAAACCTTGTTATTAACTCTTCGAAACTAAAGATTATAGTTCAAATTGTGTTTTATACCATTATTAAAATCTCTCTTGTTATCTGTCAGTGATATTTTCCAATTTTCAGACATAAGATATAATTGTATATTTGAAATGTCCTCATTTCCTTGTGATATATGTAGATCGGAGACTGTTAATGATTGCTCGAATGAGGACTAGAGTGGGAGGAGGAGGGTGGGGAGAATATATCACAGGTAGAATTTAAACAAGCCCTGCTAACCTTTATACGCCACTAGTGCCCATGTTTGTTAGCTAAGGCAGAGCCACGAGAATTAGTTTAGCTAGAGTGTAGTAAACGAGATAAAGAGTCAGTTTTTTTCACTGCTTTTATAGCAACAATTTTTCGGGCCAAAATAAATAAAATATTGCTTCAGTACAAACATAGAGTTTAGTTATCTTTCCATGGTATTCTCAACAGTTGTTGAATATCTGTAATGAGCACAGTCGCATTAGATGATAAACTTTTTAAATTAAGATAAAATAATGGTCATTAAATTCCAGGACATTCTTTACAGATATTTAACAATTGTTGATTATCAACAAATGAAGAAAATTAAACTCCATATTTGACTGAGGAAATATTCGATTTATTTTGACCAAAAAAAGTTTTGATAAAAATACTGCCAAGACCTTGACCTTTTTTTAAGGTCCTCTACACACCCATTTTAAACGAGATTTTTTAACGGTTTGACAAAGGTTTCTCGACGATTTGATGGTTTCGCAAATTAGGCTATTTTTAGTAGCGATTTTAAATGGAGACTTAAATAGTTAATCTAATTATATCCTCACACGACTTACAAACTTAACTCTATAGCTGACACATCCTTCACTACTCCAGATGTTGATTAATTTATCAATGTTAAAGGGAGGCCCCAACTATTTTTCCACCGATACGCTTTGCTATTTTTTTTTTTTTGAGATGGCGATAACGATTTTGTTTTAAATAAAATTTACATTGGAGAGTGTTTGAGATAAAAAAATGTATTCTTGTTTTTTAAGATATTCCACTTACAATTTGATGTATTTAACATTCCATCATCCTCCGAATGTGTCCCGAGGAATGCGGGTGTGAAAAACCAACCGGCGAGGATCGCTGAAGAGATGTTTTTGTAATTACCAGAATGGAAATTACCCCTCGTGTTAACCAAACTCGAGGGTTGACCAATGCCATGATAAAAAAAAGGGGGTTACGCATTTCTACCAAACACATTCTTATTCCCTCCAGAATATACTAAAAACAGGGAGTGTCCCTTTGGAGCGGAGGACTAGTAACTACTTGGTGAGTAGTAAATCCTGGTCCTCCGCTAGGGGATTATGGTCCAGAGAGCAAGAGATTCATGAGGATGACAGGGGAAGGGACTCAAAATGAGGGAGCATTGTCTCGTGCACTCACCTCCCCCACAGCCCCACACCGCTCCCTTGAGACGAACATCCCCCCAATTAAAACCAGACTCCCAGGCAAACCTTGAACAGGTCTGCCTTACGGGATATTTCCTCCTCGATTTTGATTCACTTTAATTGTTTCGGTGGCTGAATAGTCTAAGACAGAGGTTCCTAAACCTGAGGTCCGGGAACAAATCTGGAATTCTAAGTTGTTGTTTTTCAACATTAAAGAAAACATAGCCACTCTGGATTTGAACCCATGAACATCGGGTCATGAGGCGAGCACTTTACTCCAATACCACCAAGTTCAACCTTTAGAAATAAAAAATGAACATATGTTGACGGGAGTTCCGGTAATTTACTGAGTTTTTTCTTAAATTCTTTTCAACTCTAAAGTCATGCAAATACGGGTACATTTTTTCTAAATTCTACTTTTATCATTTCTATTTCATTAGTTTAAATATATGCATAGTCCTGACATGTAGTAAGAAGCATTGAATACAAACACACACACACAACACACACACTCAAGAGCTTAGCCATTTTTTACAAAGACTTGACGTAAAATAAACTTGATAAACTTTCCAGAGGATTGTATAGGATGTTTGGTTTAATTTGATTTGTTTCTATCTCTCATAAAGTTTAAGCTTATCACCTGTTTCTATTTAAGTTTGTTTCAAAGTCATGTTCGTACATATAAATACTTGTGTTTGAAATTAAACGGTTTGCTCTCAAACATTTAGTATTAAATAGTTTTAAGATGGGGGTGTAGGGGACACGATCTAAGGTCAATGTTTTTGCAGGCTTTATATCAAAACATATGTTTGAACAAAATAAATACACTTTTCTCCAGTAAAAAAATATTATTCTATTATATTTCCACGGTGATTTCGATAATTCTCTAATATCTTTCATGAGTTTATCAGTATTGAATGACAAACTTTTTAAATTAAGAAGAAAAGTTGTCACAAACTCCGGAAAACCCTTGAAAGATATTCAATAACAGTTGATATCAACATGTGGATACAGACAGTTAAGCTCTGTTTTTCTACTGGAGCAATATTTAATTTATTTTTGGCAAAAAAAAGAAGCTATAAAAACTGGAAACTCATTGCCTTTTACTCGCGTTTTCTACACTTCCACTTTAATAAATATAAATAAATATGGGGAAGAACATACACTTTACATAATTTCTTATCTGTGTTAATTAATTAAATAATTAATTATTCTCCTTTGTAAGCTAATGTCTTTAAAAAGATCAAATTGTATATTTAGCCCCTATGGGATTAGTTTTAGAAGAGGCATAAATGTATCTAATTAAATAATTATTTTATTTGTTTACGATAAGGATCACGATCAAAAACCGTTAAGATAATTGGGGATTGCTTTAGTGCTTTTGAAACTTCAGAAATGTCATTCCCATGATAAGTACCCCAGTATGAGGATATTTCTATTCTTGTAGTTGGAGATCTTAAAAACAAAAACACTTAAAAATATGGATGGAAACAATGTTGAGCCTTTAATTCACACAACAAATTTATCACAAAATACTTTCATCTTAACACCCCACCCACACCTCCCTCTTCCCAGCAAAAGTAGCGTGTGGAGGGAGACTACCCTACAAAACCTTGAGTAGGCGCTAAGATCTTTAGTCACTTAAAAGTTCTGGTCCATCCTATTAGAGGTGACACCCTCCCCCATTATAACCCCCTACACACACACACACACAAACACACACACACAACACACACACACCCACAAACACACACCCCACAAACACACAACCACAAACACACACACACACAAACACACACACAAAACACACAAAACACACACACACAAACACACACACACACACCTTTCCGCGGTGTGCAGCAGCGAATGAAATAAAGCATGAAGACGGCAACCAACGACTGCGGTAATTGAATAATGTAGTAGTTGTGTTTCTTGTTGAGGGCTAGGGATTGAAAAAAAAAGGGGGGGGGTGTAGTGGTGGGGTCGGGGGTACGTGTACAGACGGGCTTACCACGAGAGTTAAATGACTTTACAGAAGTACAAAGTTACTTTTAACACCAGTCTTACCTTCTTTGTAATGAAAGAGAGATAATTAATTATAAGTGATAGCTTTAACTAGATATATGTCAAATACAGTTATTCTGCAAACCCTAATCTCTAAACTTCATCTTGGTTTTAACTTTGAATCCTGTATCTAGATTTCAAATCCGAATATCAGAAGAAATTATGAACATAAGAGGAAATAGGTTATAACATAATACACACATATAATAAATATATATATGTAAATATTTAATTTTGTTCAAACATCACGTCTTACTACCGGTTCAGTTTATACGAACATGTAATAATTATGCTAAGGAGTTAGGGATGAGGAAGGTTGAATTTAGAGGAAGTATACCCACATTTGCATGGAGAAAGGTTGGGAAACCATCTATTAGAAATCACTCTCAGTAGACCCGACCGAGATTCTAACTCAAATCGCCAAGTCATTGGCAGTTTAGATTATAGCGAGAGTGACGTCTTAAGCCAT
Organism: Timema cristinae; assembly: GCA_039000515.1. Classification (NCBI taxonomy): domain Eukaryota; kingdom Metazoa; phylum Arthropoda; class Insecta; order Phasmatodea; family Timematidae; genus Timema; species Timema cristinae. The sequence goes on along the minus strand of JBCFYV010000001.1, from coordinate 32,891,087 downwards.
GGAACCATCCAAGCGAGTAAGAGGTTTTTCGGTTTTGAATTTAGAGATCGGACCTTTAGGATCATAGCTAGCCACTTTTATAGTCAGTCATATTATAATGAAAAACATAAATCGAATAACTAATATTACAAGCAAAATATATCGTGTTCAGCTCCCATCGCTTAAGTTACAACAAGATTCTCATTATTTTAAAACCGTTCCGTCTCAAACAAAAAAAGTGCAAACTAAATCACATACTAGTAAATAGTTAGATTGTCGTTTTCTACAGAGTCTCCTTTATTAGTAATTTAAAGTTTAAATATATCTAAAATTTAAATTATTATTATTAGCACCGCGTCTTACTACCCGTTCGGGTTATAGCACTTACGCTAATGTGTAATGGGTAGGGTGATTGTGAGATGAAATGAAGGACCTACAGTTTAACGTGGAATCCGAACCACGGTGGCGGCCTGGCATTCCCCACATTCACAAGATGTCTTGTCAGAGGTGAAGGAAGAGTTTGGTAATCAGATAAATCTGTGCCGGGACCGGGGATAAAATTTAAAGGTCTTTAATACATAACATACATGAGATAATATTATTATTATTATTATTATTATTAGCACCGAACCGTGGAATCCGAACCACGGTGGAGGCCTGGCATTCCACACATTCACAAGCTGTCTTGTCAGAGGTGAAGGAAGGGTTTGGTATTCAGATAAATCTGTGCCGGGACCGAGGATTGAACCCTGGACCCCAGCATAGAATGAGATAGTTGAGGAAGTAAGAACGAGATGTTATGAACACGTGATAAGGATGGAAGAAGAGAGTATTTCAAGAAGATTGATGGATATGAAGTATGTAGGGAAGAGACAACAAGGGACACCAAGGAAGAGATGGGAGAAACAGATAGCAGCAAGTGTGCAAGTGAGAGGAGGAGAGTGGAAGAGAGTGCAGGAGAAAGAATGGTGGAAGGACAGAGGGAGATGGAGGTATTTTACTAAACGGACCCGGCCACAGGCTGGAAACAGTTCATGATGATGATGATGATGATAAATACATAACAATAGATTATTCGAACACTTGTTCCTGAAAAAATATTACACAAAAACGCGAACGTAACCATCACTGGTGGACACAAGGTCTAAGGCATCAAGCTAACAATTGACCGCGACGGAAGAGCCATGGTTCAATTCTTAGCCGGGTTTACTAGGGGGCGAGGGTTTTCATATATGATTAATCACTTTAGGTTTCCCATAATCTTTCCAAGCAAATGTTTGTGCACATCACTATCCTTATACTTTGAATTGAGATGTTAATGACCTTGTTTAGTGACAAACGTAATTAATCTAAATAATGTGTAACCATATAGCTAATTTAAAAAAAAACTGTACTTAGGTAGGTTTGTTACTTTGCTAAGATCTATTGTTTATTCTATTTTTTCTAACACCGCGTCTTACTACCCATTCAAGTTATGCACCTATGTACTAATTGCCCTAATGGGTTATGGATGAGTAAGGTTAAATTTATAGGAAGTGTACCAGAACTCGCGTGTAGGCATAGTGGAAAGCCATTTTAGAAAAACTGACCTCAGTAAAACCGACCGAGATTCAAAACCCGATCTCCCCATCATCAGCAAACTAGCCTATTGAGAGAGCGACGTCTTATAGACCATGCGGCTACTGAGACGGTTTTTATCCTAATTAAAGCCCTTTACACCCGCCCTCTCCTCCGTAAAAAGTCACTGGTGCAGTCTTCCAAAGGTCCGTTGAGGTAATATATCTACTCTTACAAAGGTGACAGAGATTATTACATTACAAGTGATCTCTAGGACGACGAGGACAACGTTAATATCTAGTAAGGTTGTAACGTAACAAGCTTAGAATGATTCCTGTGGATGCAAGCCAACATACTACAACCCAAACCCCTGTCGTCTGTTCATTTCCACACATTTCACTCCGAGGATATTACATCCACCAGGGTGGTTTGTCCGTGTGGTTGAGAGGGGTGTGAAGTTGATGGTGGTTGACAGTAGTTATATCCACTCATCTCCCTCTCGTACACGTTCATTTACATACACAGGCAATCATACACGCCAGTGTTAAATTACTCCCTGTACACTCTGTTTTGTTTATAAGTTGATGGTTTGAAGGTGAAACCTGCATGTGCCATGTATTTTAAAATAATTATGGGTATCATTTTGATCTAAAGATATCATCGGTTTAAATCTTCCAATGGTTTTAATTAAATCAATTACGTATCAAAGCTATCAAACACTTGGATGTTATAGGTTATTTAAAGTTGTTACGTAGTATATTTGATAGTAAATAAAATAACGAAAATGTGTTTTAACTTGTAATATTATGTAATAAATTCAAAACTAATTAAAAATATTTTCAAAAAGACAGTGGACAATTTTAGTACACAGATATATTTTTATTAGTAGTAGTGCTGTTCTCTTTCCCCCTCCAAACAAACAAACAAAAAAAATGGTATAAATATTTTTTTATAAAATGTTTCACTTGCGGAATATTCTGATATCTCATCTTAAATGCCTCACCTGGTATATGCGAGGAGCTCGGACTTCTACAGAAAGTTCAAAAAGTCATACAACCTTATGGGGAAACGCATATAATTGTTTTCTTCTCTTCCAGGTAGTGAATAACACTGAATTACCATGGGGTACTCATTGCAGCAACGTATATTCACTGTCACGCAGTCAGTACATCCAGTCATCCGTACTGGCAGCTATGCCTGGATGCAGGAGGCTTTCTCAGAAAAGTACGAAACAGTTTATCCAAACAAATCCTTCATAATGCGGCTACATGGCAACTTTCATGAGACAAGGAATGTGACGGACACACTGAGAAGGGGTTGACCGAAGTTGTTAACTGAAGAAAAGTTGATCGACGTTTGATCTGCATATGCTGCTAGTCCTTGGAAGTTCTTGCGACATCTTTCAAGACAGTCCGAGCTCTCTGTTATCAGTGTCCATACGGCGTTGCGCAGGAACTTGAAAATGTACCCCTACAAAATCCATGTCGTCCAGCATCTGCTTCCTGGAGATCTAGAAATACGTAAAGATGATTTTCAATGATTATTGGAATCAGTAACGCCTAGTGGGGAAGAAATTGGTGAATGTACTGGCCTGAAGAGACACAGTTACATATCAATAAATACATCAATTCCCAGAATTCTCGAGTATGGTCCAAGGAAAATACACATAGGTTGCATGAATCGCCAGTGTACTCACAGGAAGTTGGTTTCTGATGTGCCATCTCACATAGTCATATCTTCATTAAATTCTTACAACACACAGTGAACATCGACTAGTACGTAACGATGGTGCAACCATTTGCCAACAAGTTACCGGCAGAGAAGTTGCATAACACGTGGTTTCAACAAGACAAACACAGCCCATACGGCCAGAAACACTATGGCTTACTCAGAAGAGTGTTTTCCAAGACGACTGATCAAAAAGAGATTGTGGCCAGCATGATCTATGGATTTATCACCCTCTGACTTTTTACTGTGGAGGTACCTGAATGACGACGCCAAGCAACTCATACGCACCGTATTCGGGAATTGCAAGCGAACATTCAGAAGCGTGTCGATACAATCTCAAGGCGAACATTGCAAAGAATGTTCAAGAACATTACTAACCATGTCCAATTGTGTGAAACAAAAATGTTGGGCACTTCCAGCTTTATGTGAAATAAAAAAAAATAGGAAATTTAAATAGAGTTTCTTCATAAGGATGCGTGACTTTTTGAACATCCTGTAGTAAGACGTGGTTGGGGGTGAGGTGGAGGACTCCATGGCATCAGCCCTCAATCGAGCTATACCACCCAAGCAGCCGCCGTCTGTTGATGAAGATAAGGACAACTTTTGTGGATATGGTGTCATGTGGTCAGCACAACGAGCCCTTCGGCCGCTAGCCTCAGTTTTCTAGACCGAGGCTGAATTGACTCCGATCCAGTCACACTGCTTCACAGAAAATATGAAAGTACCGGGAATCGAACATATTTAAATAAGATATGTTTAACACACTTCGGTGACCACGTGATCTAACTCGCTACTCTCTCAGTAAATTAGACTGCCGATTATGGGGAGATCGAGGTTAGAACCTCGGTTGACATTACTGAGGTTTTTTCCAAACCCCCTCCACGCAAATGTTGGTACACTTTAATTGATTATAGCCTTCTTAATCTATAAATCATTAGCGTAATTAGTACATAGGCGTACACCACGAACGTATAGAGTAACACGTGGTACTAAAAAAGAAAGAAAAAAAAAATTTGTTTGAATCTAGAAGTAGACTCTTGAATAGTTCCCACCCCCCTATTTCCTTCTTACACATCATACAACCCCTTAAGTCGTATTGTGTGTCCACCCACATCTGTCCACTTAAATTATCGGGGAGAGGGTATCTCACAGTTGACGTGTACTAGTATTTAGCTCGGTAATATTCAGTTCTCCGCAACCCCAAACTGACAGGCGGGTGAGGCCCGTCTGATAAAACACATCACATGGACCAGCAACAACCTCATTATCTTATCACAACCTGTCTGGGAATAATCAACAAGCGAATACTCATGGAATAACTAGGGTGAGAGGGGCGTACACTTCAATCTAACCGGCCCTGTGGAGTAGTGAGTGATCAGTATACCTGGTACGAGTCTAAGGGTCCCGGGTTTAATTCCCGGCTGGTACCTTGGGTGTTTTTCCCGAAAAGGGAAACTATCCCAATGGTCACCAGGGTTTTTTGTTGATTAGCTTGAGTTAGGTTGAAGTGTTTCCAATGGCTCTGCACCTTCATAGTCACTATCACTTATCTTCTCATGTCATCGGGACATGGAAAGAGCCTCCATGGAAAGGATGTAAGATTAGTACATTCGGATGTTCCCTGGCCAAATGTAGTACTGGCAAATCTTTCCAATACTGGGCTACAAATCATGTAGCCCAAATGTGCAATATTAAATTACTTCGCGGCTGGTCCCAGTGGCGTATCGTGAAACGTTGTCCATCTAGGCGGATCTTGTTACAACTTTACCTTGTTTTTTTCTATCGCCGCATCCTACGAACTTTTCAGTCTACACGCGTATTCAATATCATGCTAATATGCTTGGGATGAGGATGGTTGCATTTCAAGCAAGTGTACCCGCTTTTGCGTGGTAAGTCCTTTATGAAAAAAACACCCTTATTACACCCGATTGGATTCGAACCCTGATCTCCCTGTCATCAGCAGTCTGGTATACTGAGAGAGTGACGCATTAGACCATGTGACCACCAGAGCAGGTTATGTGATGATATTCTCCCTCCACTTGGTAGTCTCAATTTGATCAATCATACACAGTATAATGATAGTTACAAAAGCTACCTAAGCATTTAATTTATATTTATGTGTCAAGTTACGTGACCTGCAATTCTGACGTTTTATATATGTATATATAATTAATTTTTCCCCATGTCTTAATGCCTATTAAGGCCATACGTATACATCAACTACTTTAGTGGAATATAGGAGTGATAGGTTGAGTTGTGGAAGAGATTTACCCACATTAACGAGTAGGAAAATGCACCCTTGGTAGATCCGATCGGCATTCAAACCCCCAAATCCCCATTGAACAAACATTCATACGATTGTCATAGTAGCTCAGTTGGTAGCCTATTAATCTACTTAGTGAAAGGAATATGGTTAAATTTTTGGTAAGGTCGAAAATTTATAATTGGGAATTATTGGTAAGAAGACTGTTCTAGCTGACTGTGTTTAATCTGGCCGGATATTAGGATAGTTTTTAAGTTACATGCTGAAATATGTGTGATTAGAAAGTGTACGTTAAGGAACTTTGATGATAAGAATCAAAACATAAATTTAAATACACTAGTATAGGCTATAGTTTGTATATTAGTAACAGGAGAAATTAAACGGAGGTTTAATGTTCCCAAACTACAAAATGACTGTAGTAACGATTAGAACATGGCGAGAGCTAGGTTTAATGTTCCCAGAACTACAAGTAGGATTGTAGTAACGAATATAACATGGCGAGATCGAGGTTTAATGTTCACAAAACTACAAGTAGGATTTTAGAAACGATAAGAACAAGTAGGAACAAGGCCTATTGTTAGAATAATTTTTAGTAGATATTCAAATAATTAAAATGCAATTTCTGGCGTCTTATTGAGTACATAGCTAAGTGTATGAATACGAATGGATTATATTTTAATAAATTTAAAGCTGTAAGAGATGGTTAAAGGGAATAGGATTCAACTACAATTTAGGACCACTTTGAGTATTTTCTTAAATAATGTATACACAAACAGTTTTGGGTTGATTCTTATGTTATTTTTCTAAAATTTAAATGAGAAACGCATGCACCACAAATAGCAAAGGAATAAAGGCAATAAATGCTCAAACAAACAAGAGAAAATTATATAAAATTGCGTGTTAAATCTCAAAGTAAGGTGGTTGTTGTTTTTAAAGTGAACCAATTAATCAAAAATCCATAGTAAAAGTGAGGGTTAAACAGCCCTTCCAGCCTTTACCAACATGCTCCTTCACCTTTTTTTATCTAGAGGGTCGCTGTGTGATTGGCGGAACACTATTTACGTGGTGACAATTTGCGAGCGAGGTTTGACGTCGGGTTAATTTAAATTAGCCAGAGATGGCCACGCAATTTACTATCGATCGTGAACCAGATTTATCCATGTCCGTGAAAAGCTTTGAAGTAAATTGGATTATCTAACAGATTTATGTCTAATTTTTTTTTACCTTTAGGTTTCTTAAACGTTTTAAATTAACTACAACTGACTGAGCTTAGCAAAGTGTTTTTTAATTTGACCATTTCATCTGTTTGTTTAAGGAATTGTTCCGCTATAATGTCAAATACGTCGACCAATCTTAACGAAATTTGGCAGGGATATTCTTTGAATTTAGGCCAAACAATATATGTACATATTTTTCAATCTGCTAATCCGTTTCAATATGGTGGTTGCTCAAAAAGATCAGATTTTCATATGAAGAGCGTTTTAGAAAACAAATATTTATTATTACGATCAGTGACATTAAGCTAACCGAGGCAATAATAAAAGTGCAAAGCTTTTTTAGCTAAATTACTACAAAAAGTAATATTTTTTTGTGTTTAGAAAATAAATATTCAATTAAAATACGGCACTGCACATGTAATAATGGCAAGCACTATCGGTGAAGTAGGACCGTTAAAAATTACCCTCAGAACGTATTTCGCATTTATAGATGGACTGATGTGTTGTTTACTAATAATTGTGGTATGTTCTGCTGCCGTGCTCCAAGATGTAAAGGTATGTAGTCCATACGCCTAACTCCTATGCAACCTGTTGTACACGCAAGCTTGAATAGCTTTGCTCTCCAGGTAGTGTACGCCAAATTTGAACACAATTTAATGGTATTAGCATCATTTTTCAGATGTAAGTGTCCAGTGATTTCATATTACTTTTTGTTCAAACATATAATACCATATGTGCAGTTTTGGCAACAAGTTTCCGTATATTCTGTATACAACCTTCATGTACAAAGTTAACAAATATTACAGTAATTTTACTAGCTTTTGCAAAATTTCCCGTGTTTACACGGTTTTTCAATTGCGTGGTAGCCCTAATTTACCAGTCGCTTGTTACCATTATAAGCCAGAGCGGTCAGCCTGTACTAATGAAAACATCCTTTACTCGTTAATCCATCGTTTAGTGTCAGCAACTACCGGTAGCCTGTTATGAGGGTTGTTTGTGTATGTTTAAGGTATGTTGTTGTGCAGGTCCAACAATAGTGTTTTAATTACTCTCAGCCCTTGGTAATATTATGTATGCATTTTGTTGATATAAGTTGGTGACATTGGTTTAATGGCTCCACAAAGTTTATCTCAGATATTATTATCATTTGAGAACATGATTTGTAATATATAAAATGATTGTATTTTTTAAATTTTGGTTTATAAAGTAGGTACGTTTATTTTCGGTTAAAAATTGTATCAAATGAACTCCTTGCACAACTTATTAAAAACAAAGACAGTCCTACAAATGGAAGATCAAATTTTTGTCATAGTTTGGTGTGTACTTGAGGTATTTTGGCCTAATCCCGGATGTAAAAGGGCCCAATATGTTGTTTTTTTTAGTTATGGTATTTTCTGACCAGGAGGGACCTGACATCCAGTTAGGGTTGCTTGTATGTATACTATTCGCCAATCTGGTGGCACAGCGCATTTCCCAGGGTACACCTATGGTGGCTGTTTACACGTCATACCTGCAATAGAGATGATGATTGTGAATATGGAGGTGTGGGTCAATATGAGTCTTAAACCTAGCTTAAACCTGATTTACCAACCCTTGGCAACCATTGGATAATTTTTCTTAAGAGAAAAATACCCAGGGTACCTACACTGGTAATTGAACCCGGGACACCTGGGTTCACAGCCAAGTGCGCTGACTCTACACCACGGGGTCAGATATATGAATAACTGGAGCCCTTCATGTGTAATGAAAAACAATTACCACCCCATCCTCAAAGAGCTCATAAACGATGTGAAAATAATAACATTCATGTCACTACCTAGCTATGTATTTCGCTGAACGAAAAAAACTTTTTTGTGGTTCAGTTGATTTATCGGCAATTAAATATACAAAAAATTCACAGCTCACAATTTTTTAATCTAGCGTATGAAGTCTAATATTTCCAGGCCCCTAATAAATCAATTTTCAAAATGTTATATCTTTCGTAAAAAGAGCCCTATAATACCAAATTCATGCAGTTATTGTAAATATCTATTCTGTTATTTATTTCAAACTTCCCTCGGTTAGACCACCGAAGACAAATTATCGTTCTACCCAGGTAAAAAACGACCATCCGGAAGAACCAATTTGCGAGCCAATTAAGAGTAAAAGGTAAAGTTAGAGAGGGGAATTATCTTGGTTAGAGAAAGGGGAGAAGAGAGAAGATGTTAAAATCTCTCTCAATAAATCGTCATTTAATGGAACAACTAGGTCTACAACGGGTTGATTCTGTTTGTGTTGGCTTCAACACTTTTCAAAGCCTTGTTTATTACGTTATTAGTTGGACCCAACATAAGAGGAAAAGTAAGTCGTGTTGATCTATTCTAGAAAAGTTGTTGGGCTAACATAAGAGGAAACGTAAGCCGTGTTGATCTATTCTAGACAAAGTTTTGGACAATAGGAAGTAAGCAGTGTTGATATGTCTAGACAAAGTTGTTGGGCTAACATAAAGGAAAAGTAAGTCGTGTTGATCTATTCTAGACAAAGTTGTTGGGCTAACATAAGAGGAAAAGTAAGCCGTGTTGATCTATTCTAAACAACATTGTTGGGCCAACATCTATTGCCCTCTAGTTCAATCTACACATCTTTGGCCATGGAGGTGAAAGCATTACTTGCCGTTTCTTGATCGTCTGTTGGCAAGAAGAGTACTCTAGCAAAAAAAAAAGTACAAATTAAATCGGTGGTGGCTTCAAAGTTTTATTTTTGGCTAATCGTAAATTGAAGGGGTGCATGTGAGCATAAGGAGTTACTACATTTTCATCTAGCCTCATAGTGTAGTGGTCAGTGCACCTGGATACGAACGAACCTAGAGGTACTGGTTTCGATTACTGGCTGGCACTAAAGGAATTTTTTTCTCTTAAGGTGAAATATCCCAACTGTCACAGGGTATGGTAATAAGGCTTAAGATTGATTAAACTCCACTGGCTCACACCTCCATATTCACTACATCACATCATCTCATTGCAAGTACGTGTAGACAACATTCTATAGTGTACCTGGCCTAATAGTCCACACACGGGTGATCTGGCGGCCTAGGGTTAAGGTGTCAGACTTCTGTGCTGGGGTTCGGGGCTCAATCCTTTATCCCGGCACATATTTATCTGATTACCAAACCCTTCCTTCACCTCTGACAAGACGTGTATTAATCACAACTTGTGAATGTGGGGAATGCCAGGCCTCCACCGTGGTTCGGATTCCACGTTAAACTGTAGGTCCTCCATTTCATCTCATATTCACCCTAACATTACACATGAGTGTGAGTATAAACCGAACGGGTAGTAAGATGCGGTTCTAATAATAATAATAAAAAATAATAATAATAATAGTCTACACATAATCATACATAAGGTGATATGCGTAGAACCTCACAAGCCAGCAACATGTTATGTTAGGCCTATGTTCTACAACAGTTGAGCCAACCCAACAAGGTGGCCAACATTTTCAAGGATCTGTGAATGTGTTTATATTGTAACACAACTTTTTGGGAGCGTGTTGACAAGTGTTGTTTATAAAGATAAATCAGATTAAACTCATATCGGTAAGGACGTGGAAAAATATGTGTACCTGATCTACTTTGGTCATCCGGTGAGACCGGGGTTAAGCCCAGGATGACTTATTTTTTCTAAATAATTTGCCACTCTTCACCCAAATGCTTCTGAATTCTACATTATTTATCATTCAAAACCTTAGTTCAGTGGATATTATGTTTGATTACTGAGCTAAGGATCCCGGATTAAATTCCGACATGGCCGAAAAAATATAATGGTTGGTTGAATGTGGGTTTCCTCTTTTGCAGTGATAAATTAACAGCCGGGGGGATGGGTGTTGTGTTTTCTCTTTTATAAGTTGTGTTCTGATACAATCAGTCGGTTAAGAAAGTGTATGTTAAATGTATCAAATTAAAACAAATACACTCATAATCACTTTCCAAATGTGTGTAAAAGCGCAGATAGTCTGTATGGAAATTTTATGCGATGTTACAAAAAAAAAAAAAGTCAACTAGAATAACAAAACATTTGATGATTTAAATTGATCCAAACGCGTAATTTATACCTCACTAAACGTATGTTACATAGCACATTCACTATGGTCAACATTAATAAATCACACATTACAACTGTATCAAACTTGTGGGTGTCATCGAATAACTCCGCGATTGGTCTACAGATTTGCGAGTAGAGTATGAATAATGGATCCTCCATTTTGAAATAATGGCGTGAGAGACGTGATTTTATAATTATTATTTATGTTTGCAAAATAGAGATCAGTTCACGTAGTTCGTGATATTCTCATTTCACTTCATGAGGTCGCTAGGATCGTATTGCACTGGGGCATCTAAAGCCGGATCCAAACTTGTGTCATATCCTGGTATCGTATCCCCGACGCGTATCTTGTCTGTTTGGGACGGGACGCCGTATCATCGACGCTCGATCGCTGCGTCCCGCTTCTAGCCGGTATTTCACCGTCGCATAAGAGGAAGCTACGCGGTGTTCTGATGTGCTCCAAACAGAACACCATCGTGGTTCAGGTTTTACAATTTCATCTCTCTTATTTCAACGCTACAACATATGAATGATTGAAATAATAGATTTCGTCAGTGATCGCGACGGAAAAAGATCGGATCTGACGATATTTGGTCTCAACCCACTCCAACACTGATTGCGACGGAGACACGATTTTCATCTTTATTTTCCTTAATATTATTATTATTATTATTATATATTATTATTATATAGCACCGGTCTTACTACCCGTTCGGGTTATACGCACTTACGCTTAATTGTATGGTAGGGTGATTGTGAGATGAATGAAGGACCTACAGTTTAACGTGGAATCCGAACCACGGTGGAGGCCTGGCATTCCCCACATTCACAAGATATCTTGTCAGAGGTGAGGAAGGGTTTGGAAATCAGTAACATCTGTGCCGGGACAGAGGATTGAACCCGGCCGCCAGCACAGAAGTCTGACACCTTACCCTAGACCACCAGGTCACCTACTTCCCTTAATAAAGTGCTAGCTAAAAGTCAATACCTTTACCAGGCTAGCCCTGACAACACTAATTACTATTAATATAGTACATTGCAAGGTGTTAAATTTACTTTCAAAATTCTACCTCTCAAAATCTTTTCGCTGATGTGCGTTTTCAATTTTTTAGTTTGATTTTATTTCAGAAATATATGTTGAAAAATGATACCTAGACACGGCATTAGAACCCAGTATATTTTACTTAACGTGACAATGTTCTACCTCTGGTATATCTAGGTTATTATGTGAACCAGGGCTCTTATTGGTCATACCATTTAAAAAAAATCATGGACATGTGGGATAATCAGCAATACAATGGTTTTGGTAGTAATGAATATGCAAAAGTAATTTTTTCTTACCCGAATTCTACTACAGGGTTCGTCTCCTGGGTCAGATGCATTGAGGGTGATTTTTCCTAAATGTTTTTCTCCTATATCTCCTAGCAAAAATGGGTATAATTAATCTAAATCAACCTTCCTCACCCCTAATGTATTATCGTAATTAACTCATATGCGTATAACCAGAGGGCGTAGTCAGATTTGGTGATAAAATTCTAGTAGCAGAGCCACCTGCTAAGCCTAAAGTCTCAATGTCCTATTCCTGTGTTCGGGTTTAATTTTTAAACATAATATTTGAAAAAATATATTTTTTTAATCGCACCAATTTAATCGGCCCCAAATGTTTATTTCAATATATTGATTTTATGGACCTAAAGGGTCAATTTTGGTCTTAAATGTTTTTTACTACTTAGATAATTCTTTAAAGCTTTATAGAGATCTAGAAACGGTGTTATTACTTTGTAATTAAATCATGTATTATCCCCACAATTTATTGTTGAACGGTTAGAACACCTGTAGGAAATTACTCATTTATTCACCATAATGATAGATTGTACAGTTTATAGAGCGTAAATATTTACAATTTAACTACGCAATTTTCTTAGTATTGATTTGTAATGTGAACCAAACTTAACGTTAGGAAATTAGGAACATCTGTTGCGTCAAATTAAGGATGTGAATTATTCAATGATATAGAATGAGGAAAGCTGAATTAATTTAATTTCAAATAGAGGTTCAAATTAAATTCTTATATTATTGCCAGAGGTCGATAACTAATTACTCAAACAATGAGTTTGGGAATCTGTTAATGAACTGGATTATATAATCAACTGCGATACAACTTTTTTAATAAATAAAGTATATTTAATAATGTAAGCCTACCACTGGGATTCTATTAATTATAAAATTATCATTTATTAGTAAAAATAATTTGAGTGTGATTGTACTGATGATATAACCGGCCCCGTGGTATAGTAGTCAGTGAACTTTGTTACGGGCCTACGGGTCCCGGGTTCGATTCCAGACTGGTACCTAGTGTGTTTTTCCCGAAATGAGTTACCCAAATGGTCACCATGGTTTGGTTAATTAGACTTAAGTGAGGTTTTAGTGTTTCCACTGGGACCACACCTTCATACTCACAATCACCTTCATCTCATCTCATCGTGACATGGAAAGGACCTCACGGAAAGTATATACGACTTGTAATTTCGGGCGTCCCCTAGACAACGGTACATTAGTACTGGTTAATCGTTCTTCTTCTGGGCTACAATATTAGGTTATTACTGAGGATATGTACATTTCTTTTACCCTTGAAATAACAATCTTGATTTGAGCCAACTGTGGTTCTATCTTATAGACCAGTGGTCCCCCAAATATTTTCAATTTGTGTACTTATTTTTGACTCATTTACATAAATTGTATCAGCAATAATTAGCAAAATGTTTAATTAATATTGCGTGTGATATTTGTTGTAACTGAAAATAAATGGGATTATAAATCAGTGTAATATAATAAGGTCAACTAACAGGACATCAAAAGTTTCAATAAAAATAATTACCAACACGTTTAATTCTTTAATACTTTAATAACAAGCTATAAGTGGCCGGTTCTACCCGGGTGAATTAAGTGGTCTTTTGGTTTTTAATAAATGCTTTAGATTAAAGTTTTAAAATTTTCCTTGGAGAATAATTTCAACAGAAAAACGAATTTCTACTATATTTAACAGCACATGATAACTATAGTCAACCATATTTGACTTATTTTTATTTTATTTTGACTTCTTGGAGAAAGGAAGTGTAATGGTCACCAAAAAATTGATCTCAAGCATGGGTGCCCATAAATGAGCGACAAGGGGGTATTTTTTGTTCATCAATATAGAAAATTAAAACTGCGTATTTATGATTTGGCTAAAAATGTTTATTAACAAATTTGAATCATCAATAACCGAGTTAACAGATAAAACAATTATAAAATTTAGTTTTCCTCCCATTCCCTTTAACGGCTTTATTTTGAGTTTGTTCTGTTTGGTAAATTTGTAAAAAAATATAACTTTTCTTTTCAATGGGTTTTTCTACACATTTTATTTTTTGTTAATTTTTCAGAAATTTTTTATTGTGAAAATTGGCTATTAAAACTCATATAATTAGCTCAGCTGTTCTAAAATTCCTTCTTACAAGGTTAAATTCCTGAAATTTTCTCTAAAGAAGCGTATTGCGAACCACCCTGCAGATGGGACTAAAATTCCGCCCCCCTCACCATATGTAAAATCCACATAAGCACCCTTGAACTCAAGATTTTGATGGATGTTGACGTTCCATGCCACCCTGAACACGAAAAAATAGTTAATTGAGATGCCATCTGTATTTATCTTAACCTCAAGCCAAAATCATTTTACATAATGGGTTATAGCTTGGTATCTAGGAGACGGGAAACGAGGAATCTTCTCAAGGTCGAATAGCGAATTGAAACCACAACACTCCATGCCATAGCTTTTAATTTATTTCACAACTTTTGACTTATCTCTTATCTAACATTACTGAGTGTTGCCATATGTAGCTTTTTCCCGACATTATTCAGTAATTTATTTTCGTGTACTCCCAAACCCATTGGACCGTATCTCTGGGGGTACACGTACCCCACGTTGGGAGTCACCGTTATAAGCTACAAAGCTTGATACCTTTCAGGGTAAACAGAGTGTATATCCTGCTACGGGACAACTGAATATTTTGAAATGGCTGCACTAAGTTAATGAAACTCAATCCTTTGTCATGTAGCATATTAATTGTGTAAAATGGTTTTAACATATTTTAAAAGTGAAACATTTATTTTAGCAATGTGTTTTACTACCCGTTCGGGCTACACACTTATGTATTAATTACACTAGTGGTTTCAGGGAGGTGTACCCGAATTTGCGTGGAGAAAAGGGAAAACAATTTATGAAAAATCTTAGTACACCTGACAGAGATGTGAACCTTATCTCACCATCATCGGCAGTTTGGTCCACAGCGAGAGTAGCGCGTTAGACAACGCAGCCACAGAAGTTGATAAAAGCTATTAGCGACATAAACATACTTGCCAATATTGCTAACCAGAGGGAATTTGGTTCTCAGAGAATTCCCGGTTCAATTCCGTTTCACGTTTATTTTAACTATAATTAATTTAATTCGAAGATATATTTAAAATGTTAATCAAAGTTGTGTTTCTAAACATTGAAAAGTGTATCTTATTAAATTTAATGTTTAAATTTGATTTGTGAAATACAACTGTGTTTGTCTTTTATATTTCTCTGTCTTATATTATTCTATTTAATTTTTATCACCGCTTCTTACTACCTTTTCATGCTACACGCCTATATGTTAATTACCATAATGGGAGAGGAATGTAGGAGGGATCATTTTAGAGGTAATTTAGCCACATTTGCTTAGAAGGAGAGTGGGAAATAATTTATAGATAATCAACCTCACTAGACCTATCGGTTTCAAACCCATAATCAATTACTTCAGCAGGCTAGTTTAGTACGAGAGTGTCTGACGCCTTAGATCATTCGGCCACTGTAGCGAGTCGATTTTCTCAGTCTTCTTTCGTTACCCAACTGTAATATATTTTGATAGCCTTCTATTTGCCTAACAGTTTTTATAACATTGTAAAAAAATTCTTTCTTTTTATGCAAATTGATGAAAATAAAACAGCCCTCCTCCAGTTGAATGATTCATTTGGTATTGGAAATTTTTGGAATTTCTGCCTTTCAAAGAATATTTTCAAACCAATTCATTAGTAATAATAATTGACGAAAGAGGGATATGAAACATAATGAGCGAGCAATGCCTTTTTTCCTCTTTCGTATAATTTGTCTCAATTTAAATCTTTCATCTCTTGAAATTGAAAAAAAAAAAGAAAAGTCAGCGACAAGCGAATTGTGAATATAAAACGGAGGAAACTTTTAGCAAAGTGATTATTCATGACCAATCTTTGATGTGTTCGTCGTTTTAAAAGTTCAATTACTCGTTGTAGCGAATGTTATTTAGCTAATTTGATTAGGTTAATTTAGGTTAACGAGTGTCGCTAGGAATATTGTAGCAATTCATAAAGAACAATCATTTCTTTATACTAGCCGTAAAAAGTTTCGTATACTTCCCTTAGAGGGAGATGATTGTAAAAAATATATATTTAAATAGCTCTTGTAAACGCGAAATATTTTCAGCTCTATTTTATGATGGCTATCTAGTTTTTTGTTTAAATTGTTAATTATAAAATTGAGAGTTAAGACTTGGATATTCTAAAAAATATTTAAATATTACCTTTATTAAATTTAACATTTCACGTGACATTTTCTTAAAGGATTTACGTTCGAAGTCAACGACACCAAGTTCGTAATGAAATGTTTTTTCTGATGAAAATCGGGAATGATTTAAATTAATGAGAACCTCAGATTTGAACACAAATCACTATACATCCTATGTGATATTAATGTATCAAAGTATAATAAATAAAAAAACATAAAAAATGTATAAAGTTCACATAAACTGATAAATATCTATAACAATATTTTAAGTCCCTCAACTAATTTTGTTCTATTTTCCCATGAAGAAGTGTCAGGAATCGAACACAGACGGGTGTACCGCGAGTGGTTTTCCTAAAAATTGTTGTGCAATCACCCTCCAATTAGATGTATGTTCACTCTAAAATTATACCTTACTCATATTTAACTCATTATAAATATGCGTATGGGTCGTAAGACGTTGAACGCACGCACGTGTGCGCGCCCAACACACACAAACACACACACAATATTATAGCAATGGACCATTTTTATGAACTTAATTTTCTGTTCACTAATCTAACATCAGTGTTTGTTCCTCTCGCCAATAAAAAAAATATATATTTCAATTTCCTGTTTATAAAGGAACAGAATGAAGGTATATAATTAAATAAAGCCTAATAGAAAAAAGTTTATTTTACAATTTGATTTCTTCCTTTCTCTGTAGATTTATATATAAATTGCAAAGTCATAATCATTGCTTTATGAGGGATTTTTTTTGTGTGTGTGCTTCCGTGCCCAATACCCTCATGGGATATAAATGAGGAAGCTAGTATTTCAAGGGAATGTACCCTTGTTCGCGTGAAGGGAAATTGCGAAAACACTTAGTAAAAATAAAATCAAAAGCCCGGTTGTTATTAAAACCTAGACATCCCCGTCAACCACAATCCGGTTTAAGTGACTTGACATATTTAATAATCGTATTGATGTTTTATGCGGAAGGCCTAGGTTATCTATTAAAATGTCTTGAGATTGATATGTGTGGGTTTTTTTTAGTTAGTAGTATTAATGTACATTTATTGAACCAACAGATTATATAGTAACTCGACCAAACCACCTTTCAGCCGTCGTTGGTCGTCGGCATTGAATACCACTGATGCATGTTTGAAGCTTGTAAATGTCCACGGGTACTAGAATTCTCTTTCCAAAGTTTGTGGAAGGGAATGAAAGATCTATCAAATTTATTTTGTGGACATGATATCAAAGTTTCCTTCGGCGATATTAGCCTAAGGATGGGACCCGTGATTCTTTTTTTAAATCTCTATTGAGTGAATCAATTCAATCAACCTCCTTGCTTTTATTTTGAGTATCCTTTTCATCTTTATATAATACCTTTAACTTTATTTCATATTGGACTCCCTTAGAGTTGTATTCTGTATCTCAAAGCTTGCTTATAGCGAGTTTCCTTTAATGAGAAATGATGACACATTGTTGGTCACATGAAGGTACTGGATAGAAATGGGGCTAAACACAATAACGACGGCTACATTTTGTGAATGTAACTGTAGTGATATAGAAATAAATAAAATGTTGTCACAGTAAAGGGCTTTTCCTTTCATTTCTCAAAAAGCTATTTGTTAAAAAAGAAATTGTTCACAAATTATAAAAACAACTTTGCAGCGAATCGTAAAACTTTAACTGGGTGAGAACTAGTTAAGGTAATTATTTGATTCTATTAAATAACTACCATCCTCACCTGTAGTAATGTGGACTAAGACGTTATTCTCTTCTAGTATGATTTGTTGGTGATTGGTAGGACTACGTTCAAATCCCAGCCGGGTGTATTGAGGCGTTTTATTTTCATGAATGAGTTTACTACTACTTAAATTCGTTACATTTTATATACATACTACCTTAACTCAGCCTTTTTTTACATTAGTTGGGATATGGCGACAGCCCCGATAGATACGAAGACTTGATGACCACGTATTTACTATTCATTTGTAAGCCTATGATGTGTTATTAAAGAACAGAGAATTTTGTAGCAGTATGATCTTGAGTAGTTTCATTTCACTGTGAGGTAGTTTAATTGTTTGATAATATATAATAATTGCTCTAGTGGGAAAGTGATGTGGAAGGAAACATTTTAGATGTAATTTATCTACATTTGCTTAAAAGTACTGTGGGAAACGGTTTAGGAAAAAAAAACCTCAGTAGACCCGACTGGGATTTGAATCTTGATCTTTAAGTCATCAGAAGGCTAGTCTAACATGAAAGTGAAACCTTAAGTCATTCGGCCCCCGTCAACCCTCCTCTATATAGGAGGCGTTGCAAGACAAATAAAATAATGGTTGATCACCAGGGACCTTCAATTAGCCTACTCTCGAATGCCCAGCCCAAGTATACAGACTTACAGTAGCCCCATGGCTTCTTTGGTGCTTACTGACAGCTCAGAGCTCCCAGATAAAAGCTTTGAAAAGTTACCAGACCAAATTATGTATCCCTACGTCGAACCATATGATCTGCAAAAACATGTGTTTAGCAGCTGTCACTTCTGACGGTCATAATTTAGGCATATACCTAAATGTTGACTGTCAGAAGTCAGCTGTGAGCTGTCACTCAGCAGCAAAGAAGCTATGGGGCTACTGTAGTTATCTGTATATATGAAAAAATATAATTTTAGAATACACAAGGAGGTAAATAGGGGATTTCTACACTTGAATGCAAAAGACAAACATGATATCTATAATAGCCTTCAGGCCTATTTATTATCAAAGAATAGATAAGTCTCATATGAAATTACAATATAATTTTACGTAGTTGAGTATCATGCGCAATATAAATACGAGCTCTTAATAATTCTAAACAATGTTAGTAGAAAGCGAATAAATCGCCTTTACCAGATTAGGACATATTTAAATTGTTCAACAATGTTTTCAATCTCAATATTCTCATAACAAGTTATAGTGAAAATTATGGAATATTATAAGCAAGACTGAATACAGCCTATCACTTACTTATAAGGACTAAGCCTTTTAAAAGAAAACAATACAAGAATAATGATACGTCCGTCTTGAAAGTGTATACTTCTGACAAAATCATGATTATAAATATACTTTAATAAATAAACTAGTAAGGTTTTGCTCACAACATTACTCCAAAATTCGTAATTGATCATATATGAAATTATCTACAAATATTAATCTGTGAAGCGGGGGTAGCTATGTCGTAAAGCTAGTTAATACATTCTATTATATCCACTACAATAACAGTATATTCCTAACATTTCAAAAATACCTACTTAATATAACCGAAGATACCTAACATCCCACGTTAGACTTAGACTGACAATAACAATAAATTTAAAGGCAAAAGTTAACAAAGTGAGAAAACTCGGTATAAAAGAGTGCTATCTGAATGCAGAGCACAAGCTTATATTCAAAGTTTCCCAGTGGGGAAAATATGGGAGGGAGGTATTTTAAGTCCAATGATGTCATTTTCCACAAATGATAGCATTGGGCTCTTCTCGACGCCTGCGCACAACGTCGACGGAGCGACAGTTAGGGGGGATAGGGTGACACGTGATTGCACAGAGAGAATTTTTCTCCGATTCCTAGCGCCTGCGCATCACTCGCCACTCTGTGAAACAGGGCCGGATTCCTTCTTCTTTAACTTGAGCGTGGACAGTCACGTTTGTTGATGTTAGCGGAGGATGTAAACAAGGTTACAAGCGTTACTTGAGAAAATACTTTATCATTAATTTACTTAGTACAGTACAGTATTTAAATTTACATTATACTGATTACGTTTTTTTAAAATCTTTTAATGATATAAATGCTTATTGATTTTCACTATCTCTTTTATTTTAATTTACATTATTTTTAGCATCCGGTCTTACTATCCATTCGGGCTATACGTTTATGTACTAATTACTCTAATAGTTTTAGGAATAAGCGACGGTATATTTATAGAAAGTGTACTTACATTTGAGTTGAAGGAAAGTGAAATCATTTTGGGAAAACCACCCTCTGTAATCTTGAACAAGAGTCGAATCTCGATCTCCCCGTCATCGGCAGTATAGTATATTGTGAGTTACGCGTTAGACCACGCGGCAACAGAAGCTTGTTTTTTATTATAGAAATGTATTATTATATTTTAGTAACCATCCCTTTTCCTTAACATACCTTGTTTCCTAAATATAGTAATTCTTGTACTCCAGTAATGTGGAGCTGCTTAACATTATAGGAGGAGCTCAAAATGGCAACCTTTGGCTTGAACGCAAGCTTCAATTAATCGTGTCGCAGAAAGGGGTTTGGAATAACCTATAGAACATACCTAGCTAACAGGTCGAGAGATATCTACACTGGATATCATATCTGAGGAAATTGCATGGTTACTATTAGGAAACAGCGTTGTAATTCTCTCGTGTGTGTGTGTGTGTGTGTGTGATCAATCTCCCAGCGGCGGATTTAAAATTATCGCGCCCCTAGGCACGATTATAATATTCGCCCCCTCCCCCCATTCTGTTCCAAGGGTTTTCGAAGTTTCGGAGGAAAGAGATGTTGGGGGAAAAGGGGGTAGCGGAAGTTAATATTCGAGAAAAGATTTTTACGAAATAAAATCAGGCATGTACACACCATAAACGTAATTATTAAACACACAATATTAAAATAAAAATAGTGTTATCCAAAATGTGCCGTCCCCTAAAGCTGCTGCCCCTAGGCCCATGCCTGGTGGGCCTATAGAGTAAATCCGCTTCTGCAATCTCCTCTCAGCGATTATATTGGGTGTCGTATAGTATATAAACATATTATTGAAAGCACTTGACTGTAACTTGGAAACAAGCTCAAATGGTACCCATGTTTATACATATCAACTTTCTTAGTTTTTTTTTTCTCCTGTCAACCACTGAAGTGGGTCCCACATGGTACGGAACAGCCTATATTCATATAATGTATGACCTGAACGAGTACTGTTGACCTGGTGGTCTAGGGGTAAGGTGTCGGACTTCTGAGCTGGGGTCCAGGGTTCAATTCTCGGTCCCAGCAATAATTTATCTGATTACCAAACCCTTCCTTCACCTCTGACAAGACATCTTGTGAATGTGTGGAATGCCAGGACTCCACCGTGGTTCGGATCCCACGTTAAACTGTAGGTCCTCCATTTCGTCTCACAATCACCCTACCATTACACATTAGCGTAGTAAGCGGCGGTGCTAATAATAAATAATGAACGAGTACTAATTCGCAACTGGAGGGAGAGGGGGAAAACATTTATGAAAAACACCCTTAGCACATCTGGCCTGGAATGGAACCATAGCCTTCCAGTCACCGGAAAACCAGACTAAACGAACGTTCTCACCACACTGGTCAGTTAATAATTTCACGCTTGGGTATTTTTTATTTTACATCCGAGTTGTAAGCTTCGTTTATAATCCAACCACAAAGCGCATTCAATCTAATCCTACCGAAGCTTAGCATTTCGAATTATAGATGGCTCCCCGTCTGCACCAGTTCACATAGATTGTTCCCCATATGGAAGGGAATGGTTTTCCCCTCAGATAATAGGGAACTGTGCGAGAGAACCATTATTCTATACTTAACTAATCATGCGTGTCTATCACTTGATCATTTCGACGTTGAATTTAAATTACATCTTTGATCATTTTGTAGAAACCTTTCCTGATATATTTGCGATGGAAAGTGCGATTTTTTTAAAGCAGGTGATTCGCATATGTACTAGCTACTCTAGTGAGATAGGGATGAGGAAGGTTAAATTTAGAGGAAGTGTACCTTCGTTTGAGTAAAGGGAAAGTGGAAAACCATTTATGGAAAACCTAGGTACATCCGACCGGGCTAGAACCTCGATCTCCTGGTCAGAATCAGACAAGTCTATCGCGAGAATGCCGCCTTAGAACATGTGGCCACCGAAGCAGGTAGAAAATAATTAATTTTGACTTTTTGTCCTAAGCTACGAATAAGTAATATTATAATGATTAAGTTATACATATATCGAGGAATATATATAGTAGGGAGTGATAAGACAACATTTCCAATGTGGAATTTGAAAAAGAAGTCCATTGGTGTTAGTTCTAAGATATTCAATAAAAACTTAAAAAGTCCAAGACTAGTTATTTTTTTCAAAGACCCAAAATTAATCACAGCTATAAAGTACTCTTCCATGTACAAAAGTTAACTTGTTACTTCACAGAATCATGGGTCTTGCCTTTTAGAATATAAAACCAGTGTTAACTCATTTTTATTTTAAAAAATGTGACTTACCCCCTTTTTCAAATGACCGATTCGATTAACATGTGGTCAGCGACGCTAAATGCCTTACGGGTGCCTATTGTCGGGCAATTCAATGCCTATTACTATATACATATCATTTACCCTACACTTCATTTGCTAAGCGCTGAGATTCATTAGTTAACATTAGGTTAACAGCGCCAACTTTGATGTCTCGTAGCGCCAACACAAGTTCATTACGTGGAAATATTTGTAGTGTCACCCTCTTCATCCTGTATCATTTTGGAGATCTGAGTAATTCTGTATGTATAGGTGTTTGTTATCTATTTAGACTAAAATAGAATAAGAGGTTACTTAAAAGTTAGCTAAATTTGGTACAGGAAACTTGAAAAATGAACGGTCAATAGTGTAAATAATTTTATATTCTGAGTATTTTTATAAACTAAAGTATAAATATTAGGTATGAGCTCTTTGAATATTCGAATTTTTAACTATTCGAATTCTTTAGGTTGTTCGATATACAAGGTTTAACAAAATTTAGATTCGAGAATACAATTTTTTTTTTATTCCTCCAATTTTTGAGTCGGATTATTTTTAAAGATATTGTGATGCTAATAATTTGGTCTGACATAATCATAGGAGAAACCTAACCAGAACCCCAAACAATAAATTTATCATTAGAAAACATACCGATATTATTTATTATAAGTTTTGGAATTTGAATCGAATTCAAGATTCTGGATTCGTAGATAGAATGAAGATTCGTATTTTGAAAAAGTAATTCTACCCAACTCTAATAAATATTAAATGATTATTTGTACCACTCGGGACTCAAATAGGGTTCTTTTGTTTCCGGTTTGACCTATATCCCCTCTTGGTCATAGAAAGAGATAACTTAAGCTTCAGCTCCCTGTAAGGTGTGAACGTAGGAAACGCGAGAGAAGTCCAGTATTTTTGCAGTTTTTATATCAATTTTTTTGATCAAAATAAATTAAATATTGCTCCAGTAAGAATACTGTTTTAATTTTATTCATGTTCGGGTATTAAAAGTTTTTGAATATCTGTCAAGGGTATACCAAGATTAAATGAGAAACATTTTAAATAAAGAGAAAATGTAGCCATTAAATTCCAGAACTCTTATGACTGATATTCATAAACTTTTAATATCACCATGTGAATAAAATTAAACTTTATGTTTCTACTAGAGAATTGTAAATAATTTTTTTTTAACAAAGAGTGCAAAATTACTGCCCTTAACTCGCGTTTCCTACACTTCCACCTTAATTGGGTAAAATGGTAGAAAAAATTCTAGTTGAACTTATTCTCCAGACGGAGTGACGCTTTGTATAACGTTAATTTCTGCTTATCATTTAGTACATATCAAGGCGCTAATGTCAGATGTGTATTATTATGTGATATGTCCTAGTTGTGTAAATTCAATAAATGACACCTAGGCACGAGAATCGAACCTGTAGACTTTGGTCAAAGTACACGGGTTCGATTCCAGTGTCCAGGTGTCATTTCTTAAATCTATACAATATAATATCTAGATGCGACTACAACCGTAGCTAACAAATATAATAGCTTGTATATTTAATCAATTATGATCTGTACTAGGTTTAATTAGTTTGTAAGTCGTGTTTTTAATCTATGTGTTATAAATTTATCGTTAAATACCCTAATACAAATTACTCTGGCTTAGTAAAGTACAGCAGTGTAAACCGACTGATTATATCAGCACATGGCTTATAAACTAACTTAAATCTAGAACAAACACAATATCCAACCTTCGGCCGTTAACACATCATTGTGAGCAGGGAAATGAACCCGGGATCCGTAGCTTAGTATACAGACACGCTATCGTCTGAACTAAGGTGTTGGACCACGTTAAATACCAAAATAAAAATATATAACTATAATAAAACGACAATATACTAAAATAATAATTTATAATGTAACGATTTCCCCAAATCATAATTTTTTTAAACATTTTCTTTTAGAACCACGTCTTGCGTACTACCTATTCGGTCTGTACACCAATGTACTAATCAACTAATGCCTTTAGGATAAGGAAGGTTTAATTTAGAGGAAGTGCAACCCTAATTTGCGTGTTGAGAGAGTGGAAATAAATTTAAGGAAAAACCTCCTCAATTCACCCGTCTTCAGCATTATAGTCTATTGCGAGAGTAGTGTATTAGACCATTCGGCCAACTAAGCGGGTGAAACAATTTGACCGTCCAAAATTATATGTATAGATTTTCAAATGTTTCTTTACTGATCTCACAAATATATATATCAAACGTTTTGTCACTCTTTTATAATCTAATTTGACAGCTTTATTATGGCCTAATAATTAATAGTAAAGGAACACGTTAAAATTTCTTATCTTATCCAATATAAAATTTCATTATCCTTATCAAAATTAAATTTTTATTATGTTTTCTAATTGGTGATGTTATTTTGTCCTAAATCGCAAATTCAATTCTCATTTATAAATAGCGTCCAGATTTATTTTAAAGCCGTTGGGAAAACGTTCAGGCCCTTGCAAAGACTCGCAACCATGGGATGCAATCAATACCATGTTGTACTTTTTGCAGTCCTCAGTAATAAAACAATGGAAGCTCAACTAAGCCGTCGTCATATACCAGAATATTGTAGTGTTGTTTTAAGCCCTAAAAAATATATAGAAGTAAATATCATGGCAAACAATGCCATTTTTCTTTTGTGCAGGAAAAAAACCAAATATATCACACTTTTAAATAATATATAGGCTATATTTAATGTAAATTAAGTCACTAGCTTCATAAGATGTTATTGGAATAGGTTTACACATTCAACCGGTGTTTGTCAAATTTGATCTAGTATATGATTATAGCTTTGACCTTGCTCATCCAAAATTTAAAAAGATTATCACATGAAGCCAACGGTAATCGAACTTATAAAACCAATAAAACAGTTTAAGTATATTTAATGTGTCTTTCTGGACATACTTTTGGTATCAACACACGACCTACAAACTAAATGAGTTATATAACAGACCAATAAGTCAATTGAACACTGAAAAGGAGAAATCCTCAATTTCACCAAAGAAAGGTTTTCTAGCCGTATCGAGAATCAAACTCGCAGCTATTGGCTAACTAGACAAATATATTGAATGCTTATGATTATATAACCAAGAAAATTAATTAAATTGATTACACCAATAGGTATAGAAATAAATACTGTATATTTCCTAACACAAGCCCAATCACTAAAGGGAGGAGGGTGAAAGAATTAAATTAAACATAATAAATTTATATTAATTATTTACATTATTATAATTAATAATAATAATAATAATAAATATTGATTAAACATTGAAAATGCAATTATTGATAATATATTTATAAAAATATATTATGAATAGTTTATAAGTAAGGAAATTGTTGATAGTTTGTTTATCTCTTTAGAGAAAGAAATAAGTTTTGTAACTTATAATCCACATTATAACACTCCTAAATCGGTTGATCAATTAGTATACCGTAGTTAACAGCATATTTTATAACAATATTTAATGTTTATTATTTTAAATAAAACTTTTTTTCAGGTCAAGTGCATCATATATTAATTAAGACGATATGGATTACATTAAATGCATTAATATGGATATAATGCTTTTAAATGATAGTTTTTGATAGGGGATTTAATACTAAATTTTATTAATATATAACATTGATTTTTATCTGAAATATTCAATATGTGTCGTTATCATGAAGCTTAAAGTATTTCGGTCTTACAAATAATAATTACATCCATCATACGTGATTTAATACAACTAAAAGCTCTATTTGATGTACTTGTATAATGGCGTGATAAGCCGATAAGCCCTAAGTCATTTCATGTAATATCATTCTTATGTCCTTATTATTATTACTAGCACCGCGTCTTACTACCCGTATGGGTTAAACGCACTTACGCTAATGTGGAATGGTAGGGTGATTGTGAGATTAAATGGAGAACCTACAGCTTAACGTGGGATCCGAACCACAGTGGAGGCCTGGAATTCCCCACATTCACAAGCTGTGATTAATACACGTCTTGTCAGAGGTGAAGGAAGGGTTTGGTAATCAGATAAATCTGTGCCGGAACCGAGGATTAAACCACGGTCCCCCAGCACAAAAGTTTGACACCTTACCCTAGACCACCAGGTCACCGTATGGACATATTAGTTAAATAATTTAAATAATAAATAGTTTATAATTTTAATTTTTAGGGCTTCAAACCATATTAAAGATTAATAGTGTAAGATACTGGACTTATATTGTAGCTTACTTTGAATTTATCGCACATTATTTTCTTCCTAATCACATAAGGACGTTGCCTACTTCTGACGTCATGGCCGTTCAAGATAGGATCTCCATTTTAATGAAGTTACGTTTTACTCAGCGAGTTTTAAAGATATAATGATGAAACAAAAAGCATAAATTCTTAAATAATTCTAAAAATAGTCCTACAGTTTCACAAATTTATTATTTTTAGCTTTGAGTAGTTTTTTGTAGATGTCTTTTTTAAATCATCTACAACTTATGCTATTTGTATTGGTCACAAAAATGGCCTGTAGGAGTCGTCCTGTCAGGATGTAGATTAAAATAATTCCGTGAGCACATATGTCTATTTAGAATAGGGAACAAGAAAAAAATAAAATATTAAGGCAAGTCAATATTTCAAGGAGAAAATATTAAAGTGACTGGGTAAACTCGTCAGAGGAAGAGGGAAATGGTTATCAGCACATAGACAAGAGCCCTATCATGGCGAATTTATCATAATCCTCTCCATCTATTTTGTGTATTAGCGTCTAAGTGTGATATTGTTTATACTGCTTAGGTGTGTGAAGTTAAGATGCAACCCACTTCGAAAAATAGCTTCAAAATCTTCAAATGGGCAATGTCATTAAGACTAAGTTAGTTTGACCTCACTGAGATTTTAATGAATACATATTTTTAGAGGGTGTTTGAGCAACGCTTTATATCGACATCTGTGAGGATCCAAGATAAGGTGTCAGCCTCGTCTTGTATGAATTGTCAGTGATGGTGGGGTGGGATTTTTACTCTCATAAGGATGTATGACAGTATTTTCCTAAAGGATTTTTTTCCCCTCTTCATCAACGAAATTGTAGGTCTATTTCCTCTAAAAATCATATTTCTCATCCCCATCCCAATAAGTGAAAATAAGCGGATATCCCGAGTGGGTAGTAAGTAGTGGTATAGTAACAAATAAGGCAAAACGTCTTAGTGTTCTTGCCCATGCAATATGCAGGTCTTAATTAATTAACAGGTTTAAGATATCTAAAAATGATATTTCTCGGAAAACAAAACTGAAAAAAATCTAAATAGCTATGTAACTATTCTCCACATAAATTCATTAATATTTACTTATAGCATCATATTTTGTTATCTAATCATTAAAAATAGTTTCTTTAAATAATTGGGAATTCAGAAAGGATGATTAATATTATCAATAGAAGTGGCATTATTATGAATACAAAGTTTCTTATAGATTATTAAATAAACACAGATTTTGAAATTAAATCACTAATTACTATATTACATAATTAATTAAAGAAATATATATTTTGAACAGTGATTTTTATCTCAATCTTTTATTTGTTTATTTATCTAACTTATTTTTTCTAACAGATGTGACGTTTACAGATGAAAGCTTAAAATATCTTATATTCAAAACAGTATCTCCTGGAGGCTTTACGTTGAAATAGAGATTTGAAAAAAAGTTTTTATTTTTATTTAGTAAATTGTGTGTGGATTCGTAAAAAAAAAAAAGTTGGAATTGGACAGCAGTGAGAAAGCAAAAGAATACGAATCTTGTGACATCACTGAGATTGACGTTATCTGATTGCGGGAAGGAGGCAGTGGTATTGAACATTTTTGTTCTTAAGGGATCGTGCCTTATAAATTTCTTTCTCTGCTATAATATTTTCTAGACATGTTTTAGTCACAATCACTTATTTTATATGCCAAGACATCCAATGTCGAAATAACTTCTTGCCCTGGAAAATATTTTTATTTTAATTTCACATTTTAAAAATAAATAAAATACGTTTAATACTGAATACAACTTTTATAAATAAATATTAATCATTCTACCGTTTCATAAAACTTTCTATAACTATATTAATTGACAATAGTGATTGCTAATCATTTTCAGATGACGCCCCTCCTTAGTAGATCATCAAATTCCCACATCCCCCGTCTTCCCTAGCTGCACTATTTTTTTGGATATTAAAAAACCATCTTTGAACAGTTTTGTTTTCTAGTAAATTCTTTATTCTATACAAAAATCTATGCAACATAAAAGTTTAAAAAAAAGACTGAATATTTTTTGATGATTTGCACTACAATGGCCGCAATGGTAGCTGAGAGAAGGTAGAGAAGAGAAAAATTGGGGGTGTTTAGGGGCAAGGTGAATCAGAAGATTGCTGGTTTGAAAATAAACATACGAATGGTCAATAACGTCTTACTATCCCCATATTTACTCTCATACCGTAAAGAGGTGTATTCAAAAGATAATTACCCACATCAATAGGTAAGTATAAAACTGCAATTAAAGAAAAAATAGTTTCAGTACACCCGTTCGGAATTCAAAGTCAAACCTCCCCATCAGTGGCAAACTAAATAAGACTAGACTGACGCCTTTATCCACCTGACCACTGATTCGGGTCCCAATAATGTTATTTTTAACTTTGAAACCTCTCCTGAGTTACATCGATTGAGCGATTGAGGAGGTAGGGTAGAAAACTATTCCGTAACACTTCTTTTATGACGATTATTTCTTTTTATTTCTTACCAATAGGTCTACGTTTGATACAAGAGCTGCAAACCATTTAATCCTAGCTCAGGTCGTTATTTAACCTTGTGTTAAATAGACCAACTATAAAAATAAAATACAAAAATTATATCACCTTTAATTAATAATACTTAGTAGCACGTCTTACTAACCATTTGAGTTATATACTCGAGTACTAATTATGCTAATGGGTTAGGAATTGGGAAGGTTGATTATAGAGGAAGTGAACCTACATTTGCGTGGAGGGAGAGTGGAAAACTATTTAGGGAAAACCACCCCAATTAACCCGAGTGAGATTCGAACTTTGATTTCCCCGTCCTTGGCATTCTAGCTCAACACGGAACTAACGCGTTAGCTAACTACACCACCGAGGCGAGTCACCTTTAATTAGATGGCTAAAAAATTAACTATATTTTATATTATTATGAAATTAACTAATGAACCAGTTATAACCGTGTACTATAGGTAACCTGTAACGAAACAGGATGGCTCAGTCGTAGGGCGTTGAAACGCAAAGCCAAAGGTATCGGGTTCAATTACTCGGTCCAGGTTGTCATTTTGTACTTAAATGGATTTGATCCAGCTATCAGAACTAAGCCTATGGACAATCACTTATCAGTTTGTGATACATATGAATTAACATATTATTTATTTAAACATTTGAATTAATTCATTAATTTAATTTATTCATTAATTCCTTTAGTTTAATGTTGAAATTTTGGAAATGAATTGTGCCACACACAGTATTAGCATTTTACAATCGCAACTCAGTATTGTATTATTGTTTCAGCATCTGACGCAATCAAAATGGTAATTTTGTGTAAGATTTTCCATTCCTGGTCCCAAAATCCGTATTGGGATATTAATTAATTAGATCTCTACTGAACTCCATTTATAACAAAATTATTTCGATTTTTTAATATTATTTGTCCACGTATACATATTCAAGCTTTCATATATATATATATATATAATATATATATATATATATATATAATATATATATTTTATGTATACTCTATTGTTATTTTTAAATTTCACTGTAAACTTTTATAAATAATATTTTAAACGTTCGAGTACCTATTGAGGTGATTTGGAGACTAATGGGAATAATTATGTTATAAACTACGTGCACCTATGGGGGCTTAAGATTTTCTAAATTTGGTCCAAACCGGAAGCTTAGTTCAAGAGAAAAAATAGGCCACGTATTATATAGACATGTTCCAGGACAGAACACTTTCTTGCATTATACATTTCTTAATAAATAAGACTAAAAGGTAAAAGGGATCAATACATAATGTGAGTCAAAACTGTTTTATGAGTTGTACACATGGGAAATGTTTCCTTACTTAATTCAGTACACGTTGACTTTACTGTGGGTACGACCAAATTGTCACAGCGACTATCAGCAAAAACAAGTAGGGCGTCATGAAAACTAGTGGTAATAGCAGCGCTGGCTATATTTCTCAGCGTTGTGTATAGACGCATGCGCGCAGTAGATTTAGACTACAAACAAATTTAACAGTGATTTTTTTTTTGCCTTCCAAATAAAAGTGAAAGTAAATATCTTTGTTTGGAACTTATTTTAAGGAAGTTAATTCATTGAAGCTTATTTTATAGTTGTATTTATAATTACAATTTTTTTTTAATTGTTTCAAAATATATATTAAACTTTTAACCTAAATAAATATAAACTATTTCTAATAAGAATTTTACTGTTGTTGGTAACATTGACAATTCACAAAATAAAGATAAAAACAGTGACAGTATTTGCGCATTATCTATATTTCATGGTATCTGATTTTCTAATCATTTGACTCTAGCCGCCATTATCATTCAGAACATGTTTATTTACTAAATTAAGTATGAGAATATCTATTATTATTAGCACCGCGTCTTACTACCCGTTCGGGTTATACGCACTTCGCTATGTGTAATGGTAGGGTGATTGCGAGATGAAATGAAGGACCTACAGTTTAACGTGGAATCCGAACCACGGTGGAGGCCTGGCATTCCCCACATTCACAAGATATCTTGTCAGAGGTGAAGGAAGGGTTTGGAAATGAGATAAATCTGTGCCGGGACCGAGGATTGAACCCGGCCGCCAGCACAGAAGTCTGACACCTTACCCCTAGACCACCAGGTCACCTTATGAGAATATCCTTTTTGTGAAAAATTCTCAGATATTTTAAATAACCTATTATTAGAAAATATTGTATAATATTCTATACTTTTTGATATTTACAAGAATGTAAAAAACACAACATAATTATAATCCATTATATGAATTCAATCAGTTCATTTTTTTTTATCGGCGGTGTTTTAAAGAGCATTTTCTTATCCTACTGCTTACATACAACACACTATTTGCCAACTAACTTAGATCTAGAAAATATTTAAGATGGAAGGGTAGGGATGCGAGAAAAGGTGTTTTTGCAGTTTTTATAACAAACAGTTGTTTTTTTTGCCAAAACAAATCAAATATTGCTCTAGTTGAGATATAGAATTGATATTAAAGAACTGTTGATGACACTATGTGCAATTAAATTAAACTATATTTATACTATAGAATAATTAAACCTCTTTAGAATCAAATAATGTTTTGTTATAAAAACTGCACTTTTCACGCGTCCCTTTCCACCCCACCTTAAATCTCAGTCCTATACCCGTCAATTTATCACCGTGAAAGGGAAAGCTAATAATAAATGGTTCAGTTCTGACATGATCAAACCCGGGCCTCTTAGCTCAGTAGACGATGACTGAACTATGTGTCGGACACAGCACAGAGGCAGTTTATATTTTTCACTCTATGTTTGTATGAGAAAGGCTTTCTACTTCGGTTCAACGACGTAATGCATCGTCCCTAGGAGTATCATTTATAACCCGGCGCCTCTACAAAAGCCAAAATATATGATTGCCGGAGGTATGAATTCACTGATGTGTTATTTACTAAGCCCCCTTTCTCTGCTACCCTCTTTACGGAGCAAAGGGGTGTCACTTTTCTCGTGAACGCGTCAGTGAAGAGAAATCTGATGAGATATTACACCTCACAATTCAGTTTCTATATAACTTCTTAAGATATAGCAAACACTTTCAAACGCTATAGCTAAGAAATTTTTAGGACATTTCAAACAAAAAAAAAAAAACAATTTTTGATACACATGTTGAAGTTTAGTAATAAAATATAATATTTATTTGTGAATCAATAAATATACTACAAGTTATAAAATTATAAAAGGTATTATATAGAGGTATATTAGACATTAGACACGTTTAATAAGTGCATAAATATAAATATTCATATCATGATGAATGACAGTCAAAACATATGATAAAATTTTGTAGTTGTATGGTAAAAATATTAAAATTAGGATAGTATATAAGAGTATCAGGCTTATGAATAACTGGAAAGAAAATAATTATAAACAGAATTTTATAATTACATATTAGTCACTTGATATTTTAATAAACTTACCCTGCTGATGTATGTATGTATAGTTACTTAGTAATTTAATTGAAACAGAAATTAATAACTATTAGTTTTTATAAATTTGCAAAATGAAAGTTGAAACTAGTAAATTATAATGTAAAATAATAAATGAGTTTGAGTTTTAAAATTGATGATTCATTGTAAGAAATCCCTTTATCCTTATGATGTTCCTACGTGAGCAAAACCACCATTAGATGACTAGTTTAGAGATCGTTCTACATTATTCTTTGGTAATCAATAAATAACACAATGAATCATCAATTTGTAAACTCCAACTTTATTACTATTTTATATTATAATTAACTAATCTCAACTTTCATTTTGTAAATTACTAAACACACGAGATCTCATTAATTTCAGTTTCAATTAAATTACTAAGTAAGCTTATATTATCATAAGTTTAGGTTAATTAAAACATCAAGTGAATAATAGACCTATTTTATTATAAAGTCATGTTTATAATTATTTTCTTATCATTGATTCATAAGCCTGATACTATTAAATAATATCCTAAATGTAATATACGTTTTGTTGCAAAGCTCTTTTAATGTTTTAAACGTCATTCTACATTAAATGAATATTAATTATATGTATGTACACCTTAAACTAGTCTAATGTTTAACACAACTTTATCTAAAACTTTTTTTAAATTTATAACTTCATAGTTCATTGATTGATTCACAAATTTAACAGAAAAAATGTTTTGCTCCCTTTGACAACGATTAATTATACAATATGGTTTTAATTTATATTACCCATATCGGTGACGAATGGTCCAAAACATCACACTCAATATTCTGGATCGCCAATTAAGGGAAGATACGAGTTCGATTACCGGCCAAGTTTTATGAAGGTAGATTTTCTAATTGGTTCCCGACCCCTCTACCATGCAAACGCAGGTAGATTTCCTTTAAAATGCTTCCTTCCTCATCCCTGCCCCATTAGAATAATTATTATAATACATACGTATAACTTGACGTGTACACGGTGATAAAAAAAAACTTTCCCTATCCATAACACATCAACGTAATTAGTACGTACGTAGGTAGCCCGAAGGGGTAACTAAATGCGGTCCAAAAAATAAAAAGAATATTATAGAATGTTAGCAGTTTTAAAAGTTGATAAAAAAAAATCATGAATGGGTTTTGTATTAATAAACGATCATTAATTACCTTTATAACTGATATAAATGATGTGGGTTTCCATTTTTAATATTCCTATTCACCAAATTTTTACCTTTTACTTGATAGTTGATACAATATAACGAGGGATTTATTGGTTGGTTATAAAGTCTTGAAATTTTTAAATTACACCAAGGCAGAAAATACATTTCTATGAACAATTAAAATTAAGTGCAAAAAAAAGTATTACATGATATCGATTTATAAAGTAATGAAAAAAAAAATACATTTTGAATAAATGTGTTTTGTTATTATATTTTACAATCCTGTCCAGAAATAATTCTTGTTAGTATGGTTTGAAAGTAAAATATTGAAATAATCTGCAAGGGTGATTTAATACCTATCAATTTTGTTACTATATTAATAATTTTAGTTATTTGTTACGTCTCACAGTGATAAAGTTCAAAATAAAGACAGAAACAGAAGTTAAATGTTGTCATGATCGGAGAAGGGGGAGCTTAACCTTACGTTCCTGAACTTGCATTCCCCTAGAGCAGCATTTCCAAACTAAATTTAGTGACAGAACCCTCTTATATTTCGTACAATATAAGGAACTCCTAAAAGAGCTTTAGTTTAGCTGATAAAAAATTGCACCGTAGGCGACCAATTTTTCTTTTTGGTTTAGTGTCAAATGCCCCTTAAATAAAAAGCTACATTTTTCCAGGGGAAAGACAACAACAGTTTGTCTTCTTTCATGTCCCATAAATAAATGAAGCCACCCGGTGCACGTGTCAAGAAAAAATAAGGTTTTTAATCAATTATATGATTATCTATAGTATTAAAAAAAATACTAATAACGTCAATATATATCTTAATTATCAGAGTGTAATATTTTCTTTTTTGGTAAATTATTCTTATATCCATATTAATTGCTAACATTATTATATCCGCATGTCTGGAGCAGAATAAAAATGTCTGTTTCGTTACTTGGTTTTGGTTTCCAGAGTATAGTAAGATCCCAAAATTCGGTAGGAGTGACCTGACCCAAGTTTTGTCTCGTCAGACAATATATAAACGTACCTACAATATTTTTTTACTTTTATTGTGAAAAGCAGCTTGCAAATAAGTATTCAGGATGTTTTATTGGAAAAGAAAGAGGAGAGTGGAGAGGAGGGGAGGGGGGGGAGGGAGGAATATGAAAATAAAAACTGAAGTAAAGATTCCAGGGACAAACGGAATGTTATTTATAGTACCCCTCAAACGTATTCTGAGCGAGACAATATACATACACAGCGCGTGAGAAATAATGCAAGGCTGATGGTGATCACATAGTGGAAGACGAGTTCCCGGCAAAGTAGACACATCCTATAGCGATAGATTGATTATTTGTGAGAGAGTAGATTCGACCAATCTGTCGAAGGCATTGGATCTTCGAGAAATTATACAAGTGTTTGTATTTTTTTTCTAAACAATGTAATTTACGTGCGGTAAATTTAAACTTAATGTGGGATGGAAGGTGAGGTGAGAAAAGGGAAGTGTGTTTGCAGTTTTTATAGAAATCAATTATGTTTCGTCAAAATAAATAAAATATTTCTCCATTAGAAACATAGAGTTTAATTTTGTTCACATGGTGAACATCTGTCGTGAGTATATTAACATTTGATGAGAGACTTTTTAAATGAGGTGAAAAAACTGTTATTAAATTTAAGAACTGTTGAAGTTAATATGTGAAAAGAATTAAACCCTTGTTTTTACTGGATCAACATATATTTATTTTGCTGAACGAAACTATAAAAATACTTAACCTGTAGAATACGCGTTGGTTAAACCCGTATGGGTTTGCGGACTAGAAAAAATAACTTTGTATGTTTTATTTCCCCGTCGGTAGATAAGATATCAGGTCAATGAACTTAAACTAGCCTTCCTTCATACTAGTAGTTCTGAAACAGGAGCGATAAAAAAAATAAACGTCGTATACGTCTTCTTAAGGTACGGCAGAAGGGAGCACGAGTAATTTTACATTTTTTATAGCATTACAATTTTTTGGCCAAAATAAATAAAATATTTCTCTAGTATCAACGTAGAGTTTAGTTTTCTGCACATGCTAATATCAACATATGTTGAATATCTGTCAAGGATGTCCTGGAATTTTGTCAAAACGATTTTTCTTTATTTAAAAAGTTTTGACAAAATTCCAGGACACCCTTGACGATATTCAAGATCTGTTGATATTAGTATGTGCAGAAAACTTAACTATGTTAATACTGGAGAAATTTGTATTTATTTTGGCCAAAAAATTTATATTCTACAAAAACTGAAATATACTTGCACTCCCTTATGCCGCACCTTGACTTCCAGTTGGTCGTATCAAGGCTTTGACTCGCCGACGGATGCGAACACTTACGGTTTATTTTAGGCGGGCACAAACGCCCACGTTTTTTCAAAGGACTCAAACAACACACTCCCAATCTGATTTCCCTACCATCCCACCTTAAACCAGTTCGCAAAATCTAATCAACCTTGGCACTTTTTTTTAAAAACAAAAAGGCATAGTAGAAGTTAAGCGCGTTTGTGCTTGGTACGGCACTTTAAGTTAATATATCTGTACCGATATGTATTTTTCCTAAAGAATTTACATTTTACTATTTTGACACCATAGCTCAGTCAGTATTTATTGAGATAAGGTTCTCAGATTTTAGTCCTAGCAGGATCGAAAAATTTATTAATAGTGAAAATGAGGCTTGTCCTTTCGCTGTGATTGAATTAATGAACGAGAAACTGTATGTGTCTTTTAAAGAATTATATTCGTTTTTATCTCATGTTTTGATATAAGCATTCAGTTCATAAAATTCACATAAAAAAATTACATATATCCTTTCATAGCTGAAACAAAAACTCTTCAAGTGGAAGTTATTTTACAGTCAACAGGATGCTGTTTATACAACTCTACTCTGAGCTTGTTCCTCGAACATAATATGTTTTATTTATAAACTCTTGTTTGAAAAGGAAAAGTCTAAGTAATATAGTTCTACCTAACACCAAGTATGTTTTACTTGCTTTATTATTGTTTACATTAAGTAAATAATATTTGTAATAAAAATAATCTACTTTTTTGTATGTGTTGTTCTCGTACAAGCTATGAGGATATGTTTCAGATATTTTCTTTAGGTAGGGATACTTTTATTTTTTTTTAAACTTGTTTACCTGTGTAGGTAAAAAATTTTCTTGAAACAAATAAAAACCGGTTTGAATTGTTTATTGCATGAAATAGAACGAAAACTGAAATAAATTGAATAAATTTGAAGAGAATTGAACTAAAGTTTATGACTTGATAAAATAAACAGTTACAGATATGCAAATTCATATACAAAGTAAATAGCCTTTAGAATACAATTTAAAATTTAATTTAATTTCCTCCCAGCAAGAAATTTATTTATTATATTATATATGATATGGCTGCTTCTGTGGTCTAATGGTCAGGGTTCCTGGCTACAGATCCACAAGTCCCGGGTTTGATCCCCGGTGCTTACCAGATTTTCTATGAAACAACGGGCTCAATTTAGCTTCATGATGACAAATGAGAAGTTACTTGAATAAAAAAAAAGTAGCGGCTCCAGCCTAGAAAACTGAGATTAACAGCCAAAAGGGTTAGTTGTGATGATCACATTATACCCTCTATCTACAAGAAGTTTGCACTATCTTTACCAACATATGACAGTCACTCGGTTGGTATGGCTCATTTGCGGGCTCACGCCATGGCATTTATTTTTTATTTTCTATATTATTTCTGTTGTCAACATCCCTTTTTCTCAAATAATACAAAGCCTACAGCGGTGAATAAGGTATCAGTGGATAGGATTTTTTTTTTACCACTTCTGACATAGCATACTCGGTTTACGTTAAAACACATTGTTTAACATTTAATTAAAAAGAAAAATCTATGATGTTTTAATTTATATTATTTCTGTTGTCAACATCCCTTTTTCTCAACTAATAAATAGCTTACAGCGGTGAATAAGGTATCAGTGGATATGATTTTTTTTACCGTCAACCTGTCAAAGACAAGCTTACAAACTGGTTATATTATAATATTTATTTTTTATTCATGTATTCATTTTACTAACCAATTGTTAAGTATTAAGAACGGTCGACCATTAATCTTGGGGATACTGTCCCAATTTTACTGTAGGTGAACCCCCCCTCGGTGGCGTAGTTGGGTAATGCGCTAGTCTAGTTTAACTAGACTACCGAGGACGGGAGATCGAGAGTCTAATCTTGGTCGGGTCAGCTGGG
Source organism: Timema cristinae (assembly GCA_039000515.1). Classification (NCBI taxonomy): domain Eukaryota; kingdom Metazoa; phylum Arthropoda; class Insecta; order Phasmatodea; family Timematidae; genus Timema; species Timema cristinae. The sequence goes on along the minus strand of JBCFYV010000001.1, from coordinate 32,852,694 downwards.
GAGGTTTTTCATAAATATTTTTTTCCACTACTTCCTCCACGCAATTGCGGGTTCACTTCTTTTAAATTCAACTTTCCTAATTCCCAATACATTATCGTAATTAGTACTTAAGCGTATAACCCGGACGGGTAGTAAGACGCGGTGCTAAATAATATTATTGATAATGATATTGACGAACATATTTACTATTCATACACCATTTCATCTTATCATCTGATATAAGTAGTTAAGCGCTTGGGTTGTACGTATACGTCATGTCCTTTTTTGTTGTTCTTATGATTTTTCAGAATAAATTTGTAAACGTACACCTTATATAAAGTTATTAAAACCCTTTATTTATTTCTGATAAATGTATACATATATATTTATATATTACTACCCTGATGAATGAATAAATACATATATTTCTTTTATAACTTTAAATCATATAGCAAGTTAGACCACGCGGCCACCAAAGCGGGTGGTTGGTTGTTGTGTATGTTCTTGATTTAAGTTAGCTTCTAAGCCGTGCGCTAACTAATTTAATCAGATGGTTAAAAAGTGCAATCTAAATATCTAAAAGTTTATATATCTATAAAAAGTTATATATATAAGTATATATATATATGTATAAAATATTGGATTGCACTTTTTCAACCGTCTGATTAAATTAGCTCATGGCTTAAAAACTAATTTAAATCTAGAATAGACATAACATCCAACCACCCACTACTGTGGCTCCATGTTTAACGTGCTACTCCCACAGTATACTAGACTGCTGATGACGGGGAGATCAAGGTTCGAATCTCAGTCGGGTGTGCTGAGGTTAGAAAAAAAAAAAGTTTTCCAATCCAACCTCCACTCAAATGCGGGTACACTGCCTATAAATATAACCTTCCTCTTCCATAAAAATAATTAGAATCATTAGTATATAGGGCCTAAGCGTAGTAAAACCGTGTGTTAAATAAATAAAAATCCACTCCCAGCTGTTAATTCATCACCGTGAATGAGCAAACTCATATTTCACCACACATAAATGTATAAGCTATGCCAGAGATATAACCAAGGACCCTTAACTCGATAGACAAACACGATTACAGATTAGCTAAAGGGGTAGGCCTATGTATAGTAGCCCCATGGATTCTTTGGTGGTGACTGACAGCTGACAGCTTTGAAAAGTTACCAGACCAAATTATGTATCCCCACACCGAACCATATGATCTGCAAAAAACATGTGTTTAGCAGCTGTCACTTTTGACAATCAAAATGTAGGTATATACCTAAATCTTGACCATCAGAAGTCAGCTGTGAGCTGTCAGTCAGCACCAAAGAAGCCAAGGGGCTACTGCACATGTAAGGAAGCAGCTTTACTAATACAACTACTATTGAGATGGGCTAGAAGGGGATGCAAGAAAAAGCCAGTGTTTTTGCAGTTTTTATGGCAAAACATTTTTTTTTATAAATAAAATAGAATATTTTACCAGTACATACATAGAGTTTAATTTTCTTCACGTGGTGATATCCAAATATCTTGAATAAATTTGTCAAGGGTCTCCAGAAATTTAGAGACAACTTTTTCTCTTAATTTTAATAGTTTTTCATCAAATACCGTTATGTTCATGATGGATATTTAGGAACTGTTGATACCATTATGTTAAGAAAATTAATCTCTTATGTTTGTACTGAAGCAATATTTTATTTATTTTAGCAAAAAAAAAGTATTGCCATAAAAACTGAAAAAACCCACTGTCCTTTTCTCACTTTCCATACACCCCAACTTAAAGAAATTTTGTTTGTAAATGCATGGAGATGATAGTAGTCTTGTTTTTTTTTTTAGAGAAGGAAGGATATTTCTAATAGATTATTGTCTGTCTGAAGGAGGATTATAAATATCAAAATCAGATGTTAAAATACTTTCAAAAGGTCGTGTTTTCTTCTGATACTTCTCAAGAGAAGAACATTACGATCTGGGTTCTCCTTGCTGACTAATACTGTAGCTCCAGAAGGCTTGATAATGGCCCTATTAGATTAGTTTGAATTGATTCCTCGTCCGAGACATTGCGATGACGTCGAGAGTGATTGGAACAGAAACGAAAACATGAGCTGAATCTGTTAATACTTGTATTGAAAAACCGTACTAAAGTTCGGGTGAAGAGGGAGACGCTAACGCTGATGTATAGCAAGGGTTAGAAAAGTTATAGTTTCTGATTTCAGAAAATGCAACACAGATTATTTTTTTTTTTGTCTTTATAGCGTTTGAACTTTTTAGGTTACACGCAAATTACAATAAATTATATAAGAATACAGGATGATACAATGTTTTATCATTCATTTGGAGTGAGAAAACTAAACAATATAGTCAAGAAAAAAAAAGCAAAGTATATTGCTTAGATTTGAGAAACCTACTTTTGGAAAAGTCAGCTACACATTTGAACCTTTTTATTTAGCACCACCTCTTATTACCTGTTCAGGTTATACGCCTATGTACTAGCTACACTATTGGTCTAGCGATTAAGAAGGCTTAATTTGGATGGAATGCATCTGAATTTGCGTGGGGGGAGTGGAACACCATTTAGGGATAATCACCATCAGTTCACCCGACCGGGATCAAACCCCAATCTCCCCGTCTTCGGCAGTCTATTATAACACAAGATTAGTGCGTTAGACACCACGGCCACCAAAGCGGGTCTCTTTTGAACTATTTGGATAATTTTATAAAAAAAAATTGCGAAAACTTAGGTCATCATTAGAAATTTAAATGGGATCACATTTTTTATAATTTGTAGTTCCACATAATTATAGATTTTTAATTTTTCCATCCCTTGTAAATGTTATTTACTTTAAATATATATATGTTACGCCCAAGGCCCAAAATTGATTTCTTGGTAAATTGGCTGGGCTTTTCGACCATTGGCCAACTGATTTTGTCAAAACACGAAAGATTGATGGGGTAAAATTTGAATTCGCGTTTTGGCCAGTCAAAACACACGACAGCTGAACTTCAAACAAAAACTGAGCACAAATGTGTGGCATTGACAAATTTTGATTTACAAAATGTGGAGAGCCAACTTGATCATCAAGCCACATTGAAATTGTTGTCCCGGGAGTAGATTTATGGTTCAAAACTGAACTTCGAGCAGATATAGGCATAGACGGATAGCGTAAGATAGGATATTTGTAAAAATGTAGCAGGCCAGCTTTAAATCAAGTTGACCTCTCACATTAAAATCGTTAGGATTTGTGCTATTAAATTACTCAAATTATAACTATGGCATATAATTATGAGCACAAACATAGCACAAAGGAGAAAGGACTGTATGAATTTTAAATTATTTGGAAAAAGGGGACTGGTAAACTTGATGTACGACACGTGGTAATTATATAAAATAATAATAATAATATTTAGCACCGCGTCTTACTACCCGTTCGGGTTATATACTTTAAGTACTAATTACGCTAATGGATTTAGGAATTGGGAAGGTTGAATTAGAGGAAGTGAACCCGCATTTGTGTGGAGGGAGAGTGGAAAACCATTTAGGAAAAACCACCCCCAGTTCACCCGACCGAGATTCGAACCTCGATCTCCCCGTCCTCAGCAGTCAAGCTTAACACGACAAGCGCGTTAGCCAACTACGCCACCGAGGTGGGTAATATATAAAATAAACGGTAGAATGTACAGGTTGGCACAGAAAACTTTGAAACATTTAATAAAAATATATATTTACTATTTCAACCAATAAATGTTTAAAGTTAAGCTTTAAAATAACAACAAAAGAAATATATTTTTTTCTATACCCTTGAATTATTCATTAAAAAAATAATCTTCTTAAGGTAGCCATTTTATATACCATATATTGTTATGCATTTCCTGCTACGGTCACACGCATATTTGATAATTACTTTAATGGTATATGAAGGAGTAAGGAAGCATTTCAGAGATAATTTACCCATATTTGCGTGGAAGGAGAGTAGGAAACAATGTAGGTAAAACCATCCTCAGTAGACCCAACCAGGAATTTAACCCCGTTATCCCCGTCATCGGCAGTCCAGTCTAGTTAGAAAGTGACACCTTGGGACATGAATGTCAAACCTGAGGCCCACGGACCACATGTGGCCCGATACACGACTTTGCAGCCCGTGGCTCTTTTAACCAACTAACCAACCAACGACAATGCCGCCCTCAATTTATCTTATATAAACATTGTACAGTTACACCATTTAGGATTATGCTTTTTTGGAACTGGGAGTTAATTATTTGGGCTCATCTAGCAAGTAAGATTGGTGCATAAAATATTTAATCTTTTCTCATCCAAGAACGATTAAAAATAAATGGTACGGAGCTCCGGACGGACTTTCTCGCTCTATTGTTTGAAAATGGAGATATCTACTCAAAACTCGTAATATATGTGAAACTAAATAAAATACACTAGCAAACCCAAGTATAAATTGAACCATACTTATTAAAACTTTTTTTAGTCTCGATTTTAAATTTTATAATTTTGTTTTTAAAGAATTGATGTCCTCATTTGTATGTTTGGACCGATAAAAAAGATCAATATTGGGTCCACAAGGGTCAACACTTCGTATTAAAATTTCAAATTCCATTTAAAATGTTTGAGATTTTATTAGGTGTTAGAAATCTTCATGCCATCGCATTGCTATTAAATTCCACATTTATAAATTTTGACCAATATAAAATGTAAATATTGACTATTAAGTTTAAAATGGCTATAGATAATTGTTGTACAAATATTTTTCCTAAGAGATTTAAGGAAAATTAACAATCTTTTTGTGAGACCTACTTATATTTAATTACTCTATGGCATTTTAGAATTATTGAATTAAGACTTAGCATCTCTTTACAAATAAAGCTCACAAATTTGTATTAATATATCTACCAATATCTCAGAAACTGTTGGTTTTATAAAAATTGATTCCATATAAAAGTATTTGATTTTTAATAGTACTACAATTTTGCTATTATAAGTATCTAGTATCTCAAATAGTTGCGGAGATACGGAAGTTTCTGCTTCTGTAGAGTACCCTAAAAATCATTTTCATGGTAAAATAAAACTATCCAGTTTATTTATATTCTTAATCAACATCTAGATACGAATTTTAATCAAAATGGTCAGAGTCGATTTTGAGAAAATCTGTTTTTTTTTTTTTTCTTATGTAAACTACTATTAATTTTAGGGTTAGATATCCAATTCCAAAAAACTCTCGGGGAAACCCTTTGAAAACCCTATATACCAAGTTTTAGCCAGATTGATAAAATAGTTTAGGCTCTAGTTGGAGGTACAGACAGACGAAAAATCAAAATACAACTTTTTTGGTTTCGGGGGTCATGAAACGTCAAGATTCATCAAAATCTTGAGTTCAATTTTTTTGACAATCACAATACTTAATCTACCTGTAAGATAGCAAGAAAGTAAAAATGGTTTAAATTTTCTCACCAAATTTGTGCAATGTTTGACAGCATATAAGATGTGTATGAAACGTTCGTTTTCTTTTATGAAAAGGACAATTACCTGAGAGATGGCTGCTTTTGGACACCGATTTCGTATCAATTATGAAAATGAATTCAGCACAAGAATTTAAAAGTTGACCCTCACACCCTGGCTGCTGCAAAAAAAAAGTTCAAATTTCTGAAAAAAAAAAGTAAATCCCTACATTTTTTATAATATTTAAAAAATATAATAGTGAGGATTTTAAGATTGAGTTATTTTGATTTAGGAAGATTAAATTTTGTATTTTTTGGAATGCGGCTCCTAGGTATTTTCAATTTTCGTTTTTTCCCCTTATGAATAAACGAAATTGACATCCCTTCCTTAGAGCTTAGACTATTCGATCACCAAAGCGGGCTACTTTCAAGTTATCCACTAAAATAATGCAAAAATATAGGTTAGTATTAATTCATCCAAAACTATCACGAAGAATATCTACCTCTAATTTGGTAAGCATTTAAACGAATAACCCATGTTTGTATGCCAGAATTTTAAAGCTTAGATTAGTTCTACATTTAAAAAATATTAAAATTTGAACTAGTAAATATTTATTTATTTAAATGATGATACCTTTAAGTTATAATTAATAACGCCATGGCGTTCGCTTGCAAGCGAGTGATACCGACCAAGGTGCTGTCGCGTATTGGTGAAGATAATACCAACATTTGCTGATAGAGAATGTCATGTGGTCAGAACAACGAACCCTCTGCCGTTAATCTCAGTTTTTAGACCGAAGCCTCTACTTCTTTATTCAAATAGCTCCTCAATCGTTCTTCCGAGGCTGAGTCTGACTTTGTTCTGGGAAAAATACTTCACAAAATATTCTGTACGCATCGGGGATCGACCACGGGATCTCTATATCTTTAACCCGGAACTTGACTATTAGGCCACATAGGTGGTCCAGGTTATTCTAAAAAAAACTTGATTTTATATAATAATTTTACTTTATTGTTGTATACTTTCAACACCAAATAATAATAATTAAATTAATTAAAAATTAAATCTTTTAAAATGAAACCTTTTAGTACCATTACGGCCTCAAGTAGAGTAAAAACTTCTCACTAGCCTCAAGCTAAATATAAATTAGTCGCCTAAAAAAATTCAGAAATTGAGTTAATTTGATTGACCTTTTAAATTCAAATAAGTTAGTTTCACCAGAATAATAGAATGCTCTAGGCGAGGACGAAGAGGAACTAATTAATTATTTCGGGTGTGAATCGAGTGCTCCATCAATAAATTTCAAATTACCTTGGATCCCTAACTTAATCTGCTTCCCCTTCAACATAAAGAGAAATTCTAAACGATTTTTTTTTTCTCCCCGAGCGCTTTCGAATGTAGACCCATTTATTCTGTGACGTGTTGTTGCCGTCAGGGTGGCGGGTGTATATTCACACCCGACCAATTAGAAAACATTTGTCATTCTGTCCTTCACACGCTCATGTGCAGTCACCCCTCGATTGAATGCAGCGGCGGTTTACATCAATCACTTGATCATCATAGAAGGTGTGAAATCACCTCATGACAAATTGTTCTACGGACTTTAGTTACTTTTATTTTTACTTGTACGTTTACAATACACAGTTTATTGAAGGCTTACTCACATCGATAGGTTTGCGAACTAATTGACTTAAATAGTCTGGTTGGTCTTGGCAGGGAGGTCGTGCTGGTAAAACCAAAAAAAAAGGTTTTATACTTTTTGAGAGAGTTCACTTTCGACGACCAACATTGAATGAAAGTCACTAAAATTGAGCATTTTAGAAATATGTTTTGGTTGATTTTTTTAATCATTACGTCTTACTACTTCTTCAGGTTATACTCATATATGATATTACTTTAAAGGAGTAGGTATGAGGAAGGAAACATTTTAGAAGTAATCTAAAGCATTTACGTGGAAGCAGAGTGGGGAAACATTTAGAAAAAAAAAACTCAGTAGACCCAACCGGAATTTTAGCCCCAATCTTCCCCATCAGTAGAAAGCCAGTCTAACCGGAGAGTGATGCCTTAGACCATTCGGCCACTAATGGGTTATTTGATGTATTAATTTAAAAGCTATCAATAGCCTCCAATGGCTAAATGTCTAATTTTATCTTTATAATATTAATAAAACGAGCTAAGAATATAAATAAATCCGCTTCGGTGGCCGCGTAGTCTAACGCGCTTCTCTCGTGTTGGACTAGACTGCCGAACAAAAGGTCAGGGTTTGATCCTGGTTGGGTGCACCGAGGAGATTTTCCCCTTACAGGCAAATGCGGGTGCAGTTCCTCTCAATGAAATCATTCTAATTCCTAAACCATTATTTAATTTACTACATGCGTACAACCCGAACAGGTAGTAAGACGTGGTGTTAAAATATAAGTATAGATACAATTGTAATATTTTTATTTACGATATAGTGTAAACATAAGTTTCCAGTTTTTAAATAATTAGCTTCTTATGAAAATCAGAATATACTTAGGGTAGTTTTTTTAATGATTTCACAATCCACCTTAACGAAAATTTGGGTACATTTTCCCTAAATTACACCTTCATAATCCTTACTCCACTATAGTAATTAAATACGTAGTCAAGCTAGTAGTGATTATAGGGAAATGCACGAGGATACTTCTGGATAGAGCTTGGAAAACCACATTATAGAAAAACCAGCCCTAGCAAATCTTTCCTGGATTCGAGTCCTTGACTTCCAGGTCAGAGTCAAACGCAATAAAGATTAAATAACTTTACCGAAATGAGGAGAGATGTATATTAAAGATGAGTCGGTGCAGTGAGGGATAATTTATTATATAATGAATTCTTTTTCAACAGATACTAGTATGTTTCGTAGAGTTTATAGCATCGCTGAGCTTACAGTTTGTAATATGACTAAGCTATAAATTAAATTGGTGCATCAAAGGACTTATCAGTTCCTATGATCGGTAATCTGATGTGTATATCTTACTGATAAATTACGCTTTTTTCCATGATAGTTTAAGTTGGAGACTTGATTTTATGTTGTATCGTTACTTTTTTACTCGTGGCGCGATATAATGTATCGATTCACAGAGGACCTGATAAATGTCCTCAGTAACATAAACGCACAGAATAGGATAGATACCCAGTACGTGTATCGGTTGACACACATGCAAATGTGCCAATATCACCTAGTCTGGTTTTTATGATGACGGGGGAGTCGAGATTTGAATCCTGACCAGGTGTACTGGTTCTTCCTCAAATATTTTAAGCTCTTCCTCCAAGCAAACATTGGTACATTTCATTTTAATACTACCTTCTTTAATCCCTATCCCTCTTAGTGGAAGTATGCGGATAGCCAGGATGGGTAGTAAGATGCATTATATATTATTTAACACACACACAATTATTCAGCAAACAGTTTTTCTCAAGTATCTTGCTAAGGAGATCACTTAATTCTGCCCCTTTGTCCGCTCCACATAAGCGTAGCCCCTTTCCCAATGCCAGTATAAAAGTTTTGTTTTGAGCCTCAGAAAAATTAACTTGTCCCTTCCCTCCCCCATCGCCCACGTTTTGCACACCAACCCTAAAGACGGTAAAGTTATTTTCCCATGGAAGGGAGAGGGAGGCAAATAAATATGATCGTATTGTCTATGAAGATGGGATGCAAAACGCAATACATTGGTGTAAAACTATTGTATCTTTATATATTTTTTAATTTGAGTGGGTGGAAAGCCAGCTTATGGTGACATTTTCTTAAATATTATCCCATGTAACACTTTAACCGCAGCCGTCTTTACTAAATGAAGAAGACTTCAAGTCACCCCCGAGTCAAGAACAGACACACGACAGAAGTGTTGTCTGACGTCCTCGAGAATCTCACTTGGGTTCCTGTTGTTTCAGACTCTGCTACGTAGACATACAGAGAGTATCCAGCGTACGAATGGTGAGGACAGCTAGCAAAACCTACCAGATTAACGTTCATGTATCTATTCGCCAAACTATATGATCTGCAAGACCTTTTGTTGAGCTGCCGACACTTTTGACAATCCAAGATTTCACTACAATCCATTTATTTTGAATTATTTATTTCTTTTAACAGTTTTTGCATTATTGAGATGTGAACTTATTAAAATAGCCGTTTTGGTTGTTTGTTTTATGTGGAAGCGGTGTCTGCTTAAAATACTAAGGGGAGCTTCTAAAAGTCTACCTTATATTCATAAAATATTAAAATGGTGAATTAGACGAAATAAGGGTGGTTGATGACGTCGTACTTACTTCAGTGGTCAAATTGTTTAAGGTGTAACTTTAATGTTAGACTGGTTTGCTAGTGACTGAGATCGGGGCTTGAATTCCGGTTGTGTATACTGAGGTACTTTATTTCCGAAATGGCTTCCGCCCTCTCCTCCATGCAAATACGTGTAGATTACCTCTAAAATGCTTCCTTCCTCATCCATAGCCTATTAGAGTAAATACACTACACTAATATAGCCTGAACGGGTAGTGAGACGCGGTGATTAAACAAAAAATATAAACCAGTACTTGGTTGTGTTCATGTGCATGTATTTACAAAATGTTAACGTTTTACTTTGAATTATTAAAAAAAAATTTTTTGATAGCCACTTAAAAGAAGAAACGAGTGTGAATATTATATATTTTTTTCATTTACTATTTCATGAACTACAATATCTATTGTTGCCACAACCAAGAAAAGAAATATTAAAAATATGTATTAATATATTTGGTCCTTTCATTATGTTAAAAAATACAATAAGATAATTATCCTTAGAGAAGTATTATTAGAAGCGTTTATTAACACGTTTGATTTATAATATATTATAAAGAAAATAATTATTATTCCCTCATAGGCTAACATTAGTGACTTCAACCAATGTTTGTCAATAAAACGCTACTGTTAACTGTCAGCTAACACTGTTCCTAAGCTGGATGGTTTGTATATAACACACAATTTAAACACATTATCGTCTCAGAGCAGTGGAACTGACTGCACGACAAACAAGAAAAGTTGAGCTTTTGAGGACGCGCTTTAACATAGAAGATTCAGTTCCACGTTTCATTTGATTAAAAAATTAACCTAAAATGCCTTTAAAAAATCAGCAACACATAAGTCAAATATTATACTATTAATAAAATGACGTTGTATCCTGACAGTCTTTAAAGTGAGAAGATATTAAAGAGACAAAAAAATTTTGGGTGGAAACTTTTTGTTTATAATATACTTATTACTCTTAAGGCATTTATTTTTAAATAGCAATATTAAAAACATTTATAAGTTTTCAATTTTCCTTATTTTATAATAAATAACAAACTATTACAATAAATATTTAAAATGTCCCCCTGGTGGTGAAACAGCCAATAAAACATGTTTAAAAAAATTAGTTTGAGATGTTTTAAATTTTTATTTCTCTAGACCTCTAGGAGAGAGAAGTATTGTGATTATTAAAAAAAATTCTAAATCAAGATTTTAATAACTGTCGTTTTATGACCCGCGCAAACCGATACAGCGGTTTTTCCTATGCTGTCCGTCTGTCTATATCTCGGAAGAGCCGAAACTAATTTACCGAACTTGCTAAACTTGGTATCTAGGGTCTCCCTTAGGTTCCCCTAAGGGTTTATTAGAATTATATATCCATCCCTTTTATTTCTATTTATATATATTTCCTTTTATATATCCATCCCTAATCTTTTATTTGGAATATATTTTTTATAAAACTAATAGTTTCTGAACTATAAGACAAAATCGTATGTAGCCTATTTTTTGTATGGAACACTTTGAAATTTAAAATGATTGTTATGCTCTTTGGTGGGCAGAGATATTCCTATCCTATTTTCTTATTGTTTCCGTAACAGTGTTTACTATTTTATATATGCTCTTTGGTGGAGAATTTTTGTAGAACTGTTTTTTTTATTTCGTTTCACGAATCTTACAAGTTTTAATAAATGTATTTATTTCAAGAGATAAAGTTTGTGAGGTATGCCGTACTATTTATTTGTTCAAAGAATTAACCAGGACCTGTATCAGGCTATAATAGCCCTGGAACTAACCTTAAGATCATTCTGATGACAATTATATCAAGCTCTTGTAGAAAGCTGTAATGCTACTGTAAGTCAATTGGTACCTCTGAAAGAGACACCTATTTCTTAAAAGTCACACAACGTGACACTTCACACTACCTCTTTCACTTTCCGGGCAAAACAGAAAAAGCTCGGCAAGAAATCCCCGCCAGTCTTGGTGGAGTTTTAGGATCAAAAGAATTCTGCTCTTAACAAATAAAAGAGAAAGTAGACGTATCAAAAGTCACGTGCCTTGTTCAAAGTTTTTTATTTGACGGTTTAAAGCGATAGAGAGATTTGTTTTAAGAACATGAAATCTAAAACTTAATCTACAGTATATCAAGGCTGCCAATATTATTTTTCTGCCAAATTCTCTGTGTTTTACAGGTTTTCCATAAGGAATATGCATTTTCCAGGCAACTTAAGTTGAATAAATGAAATGAGTAGTAAAATTACATTATTTAATCAAACTAACTAGTATGAAGTCATGTAACCTATTCAGTCAAATTTTTACGTCCAATCGACTACCTACTATTTTAAGTTTTCAGTTAAATTTCCTACACTAACAAGTGTTCCAGTATTTTTACTAGATTGTACAAACTTTCCCTATTTTTTTTCTCCTGTTTTCCAGTTGCTTGACTGAGGCAATACGTTGCTCACCAATGTTATTAACGACTTAATATAACGGATAGAAATGAAGAGGGTAGTTTTTAAAGAGAGTACACAAACATTTACGTGGAGAAAGGATGAAACTTCATTACTAAATCGCACGTGTGGCTTTTTTTACCTTCTACATAGTGCACATCAAGATATAAACCACGCTCTCCCCAACCAATATCACCACTCTTCCCATTCTGAAAAAAACCACCTGGTATAAAAAATTTAACCCGAGTCCCTTGGTTTAGCGCACATTCATGTAAATGTAAAGGGTTCCTAAGAGAATATGAACGTAAACGATGAATTATATTAGTCTTTAGTCGGTTCTAAATTCGTTCTTTTAAAGAAGTTATCTACTTATGACGTAGTGGCAACTGAGATAGGATTTTCTATGTTAATGTGTTAACGTTTTATTGGGAGAGATTCACAGATATAACATTGGAATCAAAACCTTAAATTGTTAAATAATTTTAAAAAGTCTTAAAAAAATTAATAAATAATAGTTGTGATATCGTAAGTTTTTTTTTTTGTAAACTCATTTTTAAAGATCATTTACAACTTCTGCTATTAAGTTTATTCACGCAAATGTTAATTCAAAGGTAGGCCTATTTAGCAAAGTGGATTGCAAATATCGAGATCTGTGTTGACATTTTGACTACGTGTTCAAAAGTAGAATATACAATAAATTAAGGGTCTCATAATTCTAGTTTAAAATATGAAAAGGATTATTTTGGGATGGACGGTCTTAAATCTACCATTTAAGACATTTTGGCCCAATTTGACTATATCCTTCTAAAATAAATAAAGTTTTTTTATTAGTTTTAATAACTATTACGTCAAACTTCTTAGAGTATGATGAGTAATGATAATAATATTGCGTGTCTGGGTTACACCATTCATAGCCCAGTTTGTGGAAATAATAGTCCAGACAAATGTATCGTTCAGGGGACGCACAAATGTACTGTACATCCATTCCGTGGAGGTTCTTTCAATGTCCCGATGAGTAGAGGTGATGTTAATAGTGAGTGAGGGTGTGGAACCAGTAGACACACTTAACTTAAGCCCAATTAACCAAACCCTGGTGACCGTTGAGTTAATTCCTCTTTCGGGAAAAATACTCAAGGTACCAGCCTGGAATCGAACCCAGGACCCCTAAACTCGTAGCCAGGTGCACTGACCATTACACCACGGGGCTGGTTAGAATGGATAGTAAGACACATAGTTTTAGGTTTACTCATACACGAAGTCATTTTTAATAAGATCACAACATAGTAACACACAATACAGTAAGATGAGTTTATCTTTGTGGTGGTTTTAATGATTCATACTGACATCCAAAAAGAGGTTCTGCACTGTGCGGATATTTCCCTTTAGTAAAGCATGAGCCCTTATATAGATCACTTATTTTAAAAGAAAATCTATCTATATTCCCGGATCTTGCTAGAGAAGAGCTTACACGAGCTTGCATCTTAATTGATCTCACTTTGAAGAACTGTTTAACATCTTGAGAAAAGTTTATAGCAACATAACTTGTAGTGAGCCCTAGGTTTAATTAAACCCTTGACTTTAGACAGTCTAACCTCCTGTATTGGTTTTCATTCAGGGGCTACAAGCCATATCTGGGGAGGTTAAAGTAGCAGTTAATTGTAATCCGAGTCATTAAACTAGTTTATGACTCCCTGAGACATCATTTAATTCGATTTCATGGTGGTCTCATTTTATGCTACAAGGTAGGTGTATAAAGTGGCCCAAGGCATTACTCATACTTAATTGAAATGTAACTATAAATGTAGATTAAAAATACAATTACTGGTACGGTTATCTCAACGATAACGTGCTTGTCTTAAGACTCAGAGGGAGTTTTAGAATCCATATCAAACCCACTGAATGTATTTTTGAGGCCCCAAATGTGTCGCATGAATTTATTTTTATTCCATTAAAATGTTCTATTATTTCATCAAGTATATTATGTATTTAATATCTAAAATCCAGCAAATAGTCTTTAAATCTTTCTAAATATTAATAAAGCATTTTAAACCACTTCAATCTAGATAAAATTGACCATCACTGAGGTACACGTGAAAAACAGAAAAATTGCACCAATTTTTAAATATGGCAGCTTTATCTCATCAGGTACATACAAGGAATTTTAGTTTCTTCAATGTAATGCCGAAATGAACATGTAAATCAAGCTACAAAACTTCGGGTCCGATGTCCACGAGTTTTCCTTACGTGACTGGGATAGTGTGGCTACGAGTTGAAGATAATTCAAACAGTACTATTTGACAAATAATAATATCTTATGTTAGAGGATTTAAAATAACTGTTGCTACTCTCCAACGCCATTTAAAAAATCGAATTCAAAGATTGCTAGTTTATATAGTTCAGTTCTTAGAAATAGCAAAACATGGGTGTCCATTAAGACCCGTTCTTGTAGTCAAATTGGGAGAGTATTTTACCAAAGGTCTTGGAGACCTAGGTTCTATTCTGAGTATCACTGACTATTATATTTACTGTTTGTGTAAGTGTTCGTCCTGCTATACAATTAGTAAATGTATAGGCAATATGAACGGTTGTTTACTGTTTAGTATTATGCGTTTTGTCTACTGGCTAAGTTAGTTTTGTAAGTTGTATGTTTGTAAAGTACACATAAAATATTACAATAAAATACCACCAGGAACAAAAAAACTCTCGAAAAAAAAGTGTACTATTGGTCAAGGCTAAAGGAAATGATAATACATTATCTATACTTATTTTATAAGACCGACCGACCGACCGACCGACTGACTGATTCATCATCGCCGAGCGCAAACTATCAAGGCTACAAGCATGAAATTCGAACTGTATATTCATTTTGTTATGTAGGCACCCACTAAGAAAGGATTTGAGAAAATTCCACCCCAAAGGGGTCAAAATAGGGGATGATAATATGTATGAAAGTCCGTCATATGAAAGTTACATAAATAAAATTTTGTATTTCGGTTATTGACGTAAAACAAATAAATACGTGTTTCAGGAATTTTGGAAATTTTATTTAATAAGGGATGAAAAGGGGGGTGAAAGTTTGTATCGGAGTTGCATTATTTTTGATCTGAGGTCAAGTTATGGTCATCAACGTAACGTAATATTTTAAATTAATCTGTAAATACATATGTATATTTTCGTATTTGTATATAATCAACTTCCACGCGAGCAAAGCCGCGGGCAACAGCTATCTAGTCTACGATAAGCGATTATTGCTAATAATAGTTTGCATCAGTGGTCAGATGGTCATAGGTGTCAATATTTAAATAGACTGGATTGGCAGTAACTAGTATGTCGGGGTTCGATTCCTAGTCTGGTGTACTAGAGGTTTTTTTCCTCCCCTAAATGGTTTTATACTCCTCCTCTACGCAAATTCAGTTATATTTTCTCTAAAGTTTTACCTTCCTCATATTTACTTATAATATTGTTACTTTTCTATTTGGTTCTTCAAAGTTATTAGTTCATAAAGAATTTACATCAGTTAGTCTCCAAGAAAGAAAACTTATATTTCATATTTATGTTTGTATTGCTATTCTATTTTTCGTAAAACGTTAAAATCTGCTTCTGTCTTTTACAAATAGCTAATATAAATAACAAGAAAATCGCGTAACTACAATTTATTTCTTTTTCTCTTTTGAACGATATGGCGAAAATAAATAAAAAGAGAAAAGCAAAAGACTAAGTTAATAATATTTATGAGAAAGCATAAGTTAACCAAAAGTTAAGTTAAGATTTATTATTAGTCTGTGTCTAAACTTTAGTTTCAAATTATTTAGATCCCAATACTTACAAATTCACTATAGCTTTTAATCTTTGTCTGCGATATTAATATTTAATTGGAGATAATTTACATACTTGCGTGCCTACGAACAATGGAATGTCTAAGTCTTAAGAGCCCGTCTCACTCCAAGGATAACATATAACTTATGTGGGTCATTAATTCTCAAACCCGACGTCAAATTATCTGTTATGGTAAGACAAAAGCGTACAAACTTTCTCATATTGTGTTCTATAGCTTCAAAAAATAGTTCAATATTAGATTTTTAGTGAACTAACATTAAATATGTTTTACTAATAAAAACAAACACAACATCTTGTTAAACACAATAATCAATATTAACATGAATTTAAAACAAATTATTAAAATATATATAAAAACATGAAATTTTCAAAAATAAATTGTCTTTACACTATCCTAAATTATTCATTATTTGTAAAAATATACACGTATTCTTATTCATCCTAAAATACTATTTACAGTTTCAAATTTACAAAATATTTGTATTTATATGATTTATATACTCTTCGGTATAGCCTACATAGTTGGGGTTCGATCCCTACTGGGTGCATTAGTGGTAGCTGTAGCTATTCAGTTTCTATCAAGGCAAATACTGAAACAATTTGATAATTAACTTCATTTGGAAAAAAGTTTAATCTTTTCATCCTTTATTGCTTTGACATTGTGTGGGGAGATCAAAAAATCACTGACTGACCTAATGGAGGACTAATTCTGTTAGAGTGAGAGATAAGTAGCAGATTATGTTTTGTGCGCTGCGTCTTACTGCCAATTCAGTTTGTTAGTATAGTTTAAAAAAATGGAGTAGGGATGAGTAAGATAGAGCTTATAGAAAATATACTAGCACTTGCGTGGAGGGAGAGTGAGAAACTATGTAGAAATAAACATCCTTAGTGTATTTGTTTTAGAATTGAACCCTGATCTTCCTCTCCAGCGACAAGTGATATCTTATTTTGACCACTAATGCGGATAAAAATAAATTATTAATTTAAATAATCGACTAATAAGAACATAGCTTTTATTTCACTGAGGGCCAAACATTTGTTACCTTCTTTTTTTAAGTCCTTTTCTCATGAATAAGCCTCAGGGTCGCAAAGGAAATCAAGGTATAGATTTTTATGTCTCCTTCTTCTTCCATCGTATCTTTTATCTTTCTCCATTTTCTACCTTCCTTTCCCGGAGAAAAATTCCACCAACGTTCCAGGTGATAGCTGTCTACTCCCCCTCTACCTTCTTGGAAAGTGTCTCTGAACGACGTCGCTGAAAATTACCCCACTTTATGAAAACGAAACGACTACACAACCGCGAATATCTACTGGAGCTTTCTATTTTATTTTTTTTAGGTCATAGAAAGAATGTAAAAAGGGAGGTGGGTAAGGAAACCATGAAGAAGTTATGGCGGTGATCAATGTAGAATTGACATTCTTGCAGAGTGAAATACTGATGAGACAGGACAAGTATATCTTGGAGATAATAGTAATAAACTTAAGAGCCATTTTTGGAGACAATAAGTTTTTCTACTATAAGTAGATAGGAACGATAAATTTGGTAAAAAAAAATTAAATAAAATGCTTCTATATGAATTAATTTTTACTTTCTCATATCAAGAGAAATTGCAGGCCTAATTGTGAAGATTTTTTACCTCGAGATTATGACAAATCTTCTAATTCTTATGTGTGTCCGAATCCAAAAGAGTGGCGTTAAAATCATGTTTGTCTCAAATTTTGTCTATTTGTTTTGTCTGTCTGTCCCTGGATCTGAAACGGTTTGATGAATTGAGTACGAACTTTATATCTAGATGTTATAGGAAAGTTTCTCAGGAAAATATTTTGATTTTGACCTTAGCCTCTCAAATTAAGGGTAGTTCCTTTATGATAATTTTTTTTTTAGATTTCAAGTTCAAAATTATATCAAATGTTTTTGTTTAAATGGAATGTATAGGGAGTGTTTAACCTCCCAAATAACAGTGGACACTTGGCTTGTGGGTAAAAAGTCGTTAAATGGTTGTTTAAAAATGAGTAATCTTTGAAAATTCTAATATTTTTAAAACCACCTTAAAGCTTATTTTTATAATACACATATGTGAAATGTTTGACATGAAAATAAAGCTGTATCCTTGTTTTTGGGGAAAGATTGTTTAAGGTCAGTTTACTGATTCATTATTTCTTAAGTAGCATATTTTGAAATTGTTCTGGTGATAATTTTAAAATTGGTATCTGACTAAGTTTTTTATATCATGCATAGTTATATGTATTTGTTTTCGTAAACAAAATTCACTTTTTACTAATTTTTGATGACTAATTTTTGTAAAGTTTAAATTAAACAAATTTTTTTTAACGATTTGTTCAAAATTGGTACCGGGGGAATTTTTACATAGTCTATAAGCACTTATTTTTATAAACAAATTAATTTAAGGGTAGTTAACTTGCAATAAATTATATATAAATGTGAGTTTTATCGAAATTGGTCATGATTATTAGGTTAAAAATAACTGGCTTGGAAAGTTTTTCATCATTAATAACAACTTGTTTTTATTTTTACACGCTACAAGTCATTTTAAGGTAATTTTATGATTAACTTTTTTTGAAAATTTGAGATTTGTTAAATATAATTGAACAATTTGGTTTAAAATTGGTATAGAAAGAATTTTTATTGTTATTAGCAAGATGATGCATTTGTTATTATGAGGAAAAATTACATAAGGTTGGTTTACTGAAAACCTTATTTTTGAAATATTTTTGTCGAACATATAATTCACAATATGAGAAAGTTTGTGCGATTGTGTCGTGCCATTTATTTCCTCTAACTTAAAAATATTTTTATCTCAAACTCTATTTTAAAGACAAGGTATATCACAACAAAAGTTGAATCTAAATGGGTAGTAAAGATCGGTATTTGTCCGTGTTAGTTTTTAGCACGGCTTAGTATCGTTCTGATTATATACGCTTATGTAATAATTACACTAATAGATTTAGGGTTTAATAGGAAGTGTGAAACCATTCTTTGAAAAAATACCTCAGTACACCCGACCGAGATCCGAACTTTGATCTTCCCCTACCTCATCGGTCGTCTAATCTATTGTGAGAGTAGCGCGTTAGACCACGTGACCACCGGAGCGGGTGTTAAAAGTGTTGAGGGATGAGTAGAAATGAACTGTCGTCAACCGAATGAGATTAATAATATTAGCAACATAATATCTCATTCCCTCCAATTTCTTAAGTTTCTATAGTCTTTAAGATTTATCTTTCGATTTCGGTAGAAATATCTCTTTTAATCCCTCCAAGGATTTTAGGTTGATATTTTTACTTTTTAATCAATTTAGACACAAAAAAAATAATACTCTATTATTGAATAGAAAATTAATTTGTTTTCACTTTGAAGATATCCGTATTTCCCGTGGTTTAAGATGGCAGTCTCAAAATGTATGTCAAAATTTTAAAAAATGTTTCAAATAGAGTTCTTAGAACTATAAATTCAAATCACTTGAGCTGAGCTACTAAACGAAAAACTTTTTTAAGCGGCCACCATATTGAAACGGATAACTAGGTAGAAACAACTATCCACATGCCTCAATCGTCCATCTTATGTTCAAATAATGTCCTTGAAAAATTTTGTTAAATTTTCTCCGCGCATTTGACAGTTATTGCGTGGCACATATTTGGAGAAAATGAAAGACGAAATGTCAAATGGTCAAACTAAAACAGAGCCCTACTACGCTTGGTCAACTAAGAGTATGCATGCGTGTACTTTTTTTTTTACACATTTAATATTATTTAAAATGGGGAAGGGGTAGGGGTAGGAAAGAATTCAGCCTATTGTAAAAATTGTACAGTCTCAGAACGTGTGTGCAATCAACGTGAACAAAATTCCGTAAAATGTTTTCAACCAGAATTTGTCTCGTGTCTGCCAGAAATTTCCCTGTGGTTATGAATATTTTTAAAAAAATGGCTACATATACATTTAGCCATGATATAACTTGTCTATCTATTATCAGCAAATGGGATAGTGTTATTTCCGTGGTAGATTTAGACGAGGTAAATTGGTGTAATTTGATTACTAAATGTAACTCGATTTAATTAATTTGATCTTACTTATAAGGTTTCTATTGCTACGTTAGGAAATGCTACACAATGACTTTGAAAATAAATGTGGCAAACCTAGATTTAAAATTAAATGTATATATACGACCATAAATGTATAAAAATGTATTTTTTTTGTAACGGATTCTATAGTTAACTGTTTTCTTTATCATAATTATTCGTGCAGGATACATTTCTTTTGAAAGATATTGGTTAAAAAATAAGTTACTTTATTCCTTTTGAGAGTAAAAAAATGCAATGCGTTTACATCTTAGTGAATCGGTGATTAAACTGGAATTAATTAAAATTACTGCGATTATAACTGTTAATTTTGTAATATCATTTTACTTGTATATCTAAGAGATGGGGTAGATAATATGATTTTCATTTACAATAAACTATTTATATTAAAAAAAATCTTATTTAAGAAATACAGGCAGATAACTTTATTAAATAGCATATATATATTTATTTAACATATTTTATCCGTGTGTGTGAATTATTAACTATAATTACCATATCAGTAATAACATTAATCAAATTCTCAATTAATTGACTTTATTGAAATTATTTATTTAATTAATTATATTGATACTTAGAAACCTTTTTCTGTGTGTTAATAAAGTGTGTAATAGTTTTAATCATCACTAAAAAGTATGTAATTATTTCATCTTTTAATGATATTAATTAAACTTTTTCATTTAAATAAATAAAAATTATCCTTTAGAATAAACATTTTTTTTAATATCAATGTGTTCACCCAACTAAACGCTTTGATATTTTACAAATATCATTCTGATAATATTTTTGTGAGGTTGATGAATACAGAACCACCTTTCGGTAACTTTTGAATAATCAGAAAAGACTAAAGTTAGTGTGAGTTAACCTAAAGTAAATTTCACTTTCAATTTAAAAGGACATTTTTTGACGATTATAAATAAAATCTAGTAAAAGAATATTTTATATACTTATAAAAAATATCATTTAATCTGAAACTGTCACTTTTGATAGATAGTATCAATACTTATAAAATTATTTTAACGATATAGTAAAATGCTATCAAACAATCTATCAGAAATGTACTACAATCTAATTTGCATAGGAAGATCTTTTAGAAAATATAAATATATTTTGTTTTGGTTAGCATTGATAGTATTTTAATATATTTTAAACGTAATTTTATAGGTATTGATAATATATACCAAAAGACACAGGTGTAGATCACACAAATTGATGTATGCAAACGTGAAAGTATATTTAATATATTTTCTAACTGTCAGATAAAGCCCTTCCTATGATATTTGTACTGTACAGGTGCATGTGTTCATCCTAAATGTCAATTACTTTTAAAATAATGATATATTAAAACGTTTTGTTTGATTCTGAAATGTACCTGATCCAACTTGATACGCGATTGTCAACACGATGCAAGGTTTATATTGTTGCTGTAATTCAAATCACTAAGCTGGAAGAGGAGTTGGTGGAGGTTCACATTCATCATGAAACAATGGAGCGTCTCTCTCCGTTAGTCAAGCGCGATGAGGGCTGGCGAAGCACGCACGCTACCCTCTTATCATCCGTCAAACACGTAGATCTCGACCTTGGCGATGTATCACCAAGAAGTAGAGACTGTTTGAAAAGAGCTCATCTGTAACTGATTGACACAGGGCCCCTGTCTCTTGTTGGGACTTCCTGAACAGAGATTCTCACGTACAACAGCATCAGCCATTACTTGATAATACAGGTGGTCCACAGAAAAGTAGCCCGCTTCCTATATCAACAGGCGCCTCACTGAATTGGGAGGTCAATCCCCTTACACCAATATTGTAACAAGAAGAATGAGCAAGTGAACTTGTTGTCTAAAGCTTTATTGTTTCATTCTTCATGTCACCATAAGGGTGGAAGGGGATTGACCTTAATCAGGGAATGGACCTCCAATTCAGAGTGAGGCGCCTGCTGGATATAGGAGGCGAGCTACTTTTCGTGGGCCACCCTGTACCACAACGTATTTATATCTGTTTCCACATGATCATACATCATGTGCTGTGGATATTATTGACCTATTAAAATCACACTTTGTGGGGAATGCCAGGCCTCCACCGTGGTTCGGATTCCACGTTAAACTGTAGGTCCTCCATTTCAACTCACAATCACCCTACCATTACACATTAGCGTAAGTGCGTATAACCCGAACGGTAGTAAGACGCGGTGCTAATAATAATAATAAAATCACACTTTAATAAATACGTATAAATAAATTTACCATTTTTTAATTAAACATTAATTTATATATATATATAAATAATTGTTTCATTAATATTAATTATCTTTACCTTGTTTCGGTGGACGCATAGTCTAAGGCACACTCTCACAATAAACAAGACAGCCTCTGACTGTGAGATCGTATTCATATCCCAGTTGGCTTTAATAAATGGTTTTCCCCTCCTGAATGGTTTTTCCCTCTCTCTCCACGTAGATTCGGGTACACTTCCTCTAAAATAATCCTTAACACATTAGCGTGATTATTACACAAGAGTATATAACCTGAATGGGTAAGAAAGTTGCGGTGCTATAACAAAAGTATAATATATCGTCCTTATGCCTACTCTCTTAGAGTGTGTGAAATGTGTGTAGCTCACAGACGGGTAGTAGGGATCGTTGGGAGGTAGGGACGGGCGGGTATCTTTGGCTGTAAGAAGGAATAAGAAAATCTCCTGAAATCCAACAATCGCATATAACACATTTCTGAAGAAAGCTTTGTCGAAACTTTGCGATCTTGGGGATTTTCAACTCTTTATCTCGGATAAATCCGAATGGATCGCACTGTTGTATGGCTCTAGGGAGGTGGGGGATAAAGGCCACAAGTCCTAGGTATTGGTATTTATTATCATCTCTTGAACTCAAATATATTGGTATACATCGTAAAAGTTGGAGAGTGTAGGGAATGAGGGGGAAGGGGGTCACACCAAACGTGACATAAGTTTTAGTAGAATTTATTCAGGGAGCAGCTTCTCATTACCAAACCTAGAGATTCACATATTTACTTACATTGATAGGGTAGATATTAACACATTTTAATTTTCAAAGGAAGCATAACTGCATTTGAATGGAGAGAGAGAAAAAAAATACTGAATCATTTAGGAAATAAAATATTTAAATGGATTTGAACCCTGACCCCCGGTCAAGGGTAAACAATAAGATGATTAGAAACTACGCTTTGGCCTTCATGTCCACTGACGCGGGAAATTTAATATAATATTAATTTATTAACCGTAAAATTATTGATAAATATTTTAACAGGAACATAATATTAAACACTATCTTCTACTCGCCTCTAACGTCTTAAATCCAAAAAAGGGTACTTTCAATAATAAAGATTTTCACAAAAGATTGATAAACTCCTATTTTTCATTGATGACGATGATGATTGATCATTGTTCCACCCTAAGAGTGTTTATATGCGCTTCCCATACACCCGAAGCTGGAGATGCATTCACCCCTTCAGCTGGTTAGTGCTGTCCGCATCATCTGGGAGAAAGAACATTTACTAGGAACATTTATAATAATAATAATAATAATAATAATATTTAGCACCGCGTCTTACTACCCGTTCGGGTTATACGCTTTAAGTACTAATTACACTAATGGATTAGGAATTGGGAAGGTTGAATTAAAGGAAGTGAACCCGCATTTGCGTGGAGGGAGAGTGGAAAACCATTTAGGAAAAACCACCCCCAGTTCACCCGACCGAGATTCGAACCTCGATCTCCCCGTCCTCAGCAGTCGAGCTCAACACGACAAGCGCGTTAGCCAACTACGACACCGAGGCGGGTGAACATTTATAAAGTGCAGTAGTTTCCCGTTGCCTTCCGAGCTCAAGTTCTACGAGCGTATGAGAAAGAGCCTACCTATTTTGCCGGTAAATATATTTTCACATAATTTCCAAGGTTCTTTTTCATATCAAAATTTACATGAACCCAATGGCTTCACTTCCCCTCAAAATGAAGCTATGTTAAGCATTTTTATCCCTCAAGAAAAATCCATCAACATCAGCTGGGTTTGAACCCGCGATCATCGGGTTCTGAGGCAAGCACTTTACCTCAAGACTACCGAGAAAAACTATTTTCATTAGAAGACAATATAATGTTAGTCAGACATATTTTCTCAGTTCAAAATGTTTAATTTGACTGAACTAATGATCCCGAAACCAGATCGGTGATTGAATGGTCAACAGCTTCATTCTCGCATTGGACTGGACTGCCGATAGCGGGAATATCGGGGCTCAAGTCCCTGTCGGGTGTACAGATGGGAATTTGTACAAAATGGCTATCCACTCTCCTTCCACGCAAACACGAGTACACTTCCTCTAAAATTCAACTTTAATCATACTTAACACATAAGAGTAATTAGTTCATATACGTAAAACACTAACAGGTAATGATCAAAAAATAGTATTGATCCCAGGTTTGATTCCTAGCATGTCCAAAAAATTCATAATTTGTGAAATCAAGGTTTCCCCATCTAACAAATGACTTAAATGGAGGACTGCGTGTGGTGTATTTTCTATAATTAAGTTAGTTTGTAAGTCGTGTACTAGTATAATCGGTTGCTTCAAAATCTTCACGTTGATTAACTCTAATATATGAGGGGAATGACGGAGAATGCTTACCCACAAACGTTTATAGTGTGCCTTTTATACAGGTTCATTCAAATCCTCAGATAATACGTCATAAAGCTTGTAGGGGCTGACAAAGACAGATATTTCTGCACAATGAAATTTGGTCAGAAACGCCAAATGACGCCGCTACGATTCTTCAAAGCACACCATTCCAACCAACACAGGCATTCCCTTCCACTCCCACACGATGTTTCCCAACAAATTTGGTGATCGTTGGATCGGCATAGTTGGACCGAAGAGGTGGCCACCAGCATCCCAGACTTAACACCACCCTTCTTTTCTTTGTGCACAACTTAAGACACTGGTGTATGAGACCCCCGTGGACACAGATCTTAAACTCTTAAGCCCAAATTACCTACATCTGAGCCACCATTCGCAACAGGCCTTAGATCTTTGAGCGCGTCAGACATTTGATGTTCCTTCGTTGCAAATTGTTCATAAGCATGGGCAGTCTCCACTTTCAGGAGTTGCTGTAAATTATTATGGATATCTCTCTTCTTACAAACATTCTGCTGTCAGCGCATAACTCCCAATTTAAGTCGATACGCCTATACACTCTTAATGTAGGAAATTGTCAGGGCCGACAACCATTGCTTTGAAATAATCAGCAATTAATTATGGGTAGCTGTTGTCAAGAAATTAAATGCCTGTTACAAGTCATCATTTACACCACACTCCACCCGTTGTGTTCTGAAGATTGAGGAGTTGCCTACATAACAGGTGAATACCGCGCCATCTTTGACGTCTCAGAGCGCCGCCATTTGGTGTCGCCGACCACAAGTTAATTGGGTGGAAATAATTGTCTGGTCACTTCTTACAACAATAGTAATGTTTAGCTGTTGGGGATCTGAATAACCCCGCACACATTTATATATGAATATAAATGGATTGAAATCCACCCCCTCGGTGGCCGCCTGGTCTAACGCGCTACTATCGCAGTAGACTAGACTGCCGATGATAGGTAGAACAAGGTTCAAATTTCAGCTAGGTGTGTTGAGGTTTTTTTTTTTTAAATTATTTTCCACTCTCCTTTGACGCAAATGTGGGTACACTGCCTCTAAATATCCTATTCCCTAAAATCATTAGTGTACTTGGTATATAAGAGTATCACTCGAACGGGGAGTAAGACTAGTTGATAAAATAAAAATTAAATTCAACAATAAAAATATTGTCTCATTAGTAATGGTAAGAATAAAGAGCGAAGAACAGCAGTTAGTTATTAAGAAATTAAAATAAACACAGATCATTTTTATCCTATGTCTGGAAGCTACTAAAAGCTACTAAAGCTACTAAAAATAGGTAACATAAATTCATTGATTCAAAACCATTAAAATCAAAGATAAAAGGATTGTCAGATAAATAATAAACATTAAAATTGGCTCATAAAATTATACAGAGCAGTATTTTGAACGAAATATTAATCTGTGTGTAGGTAGCTGTGCAAATTATTACAAACAAAATCAATGCAACAACCTAAACTCTAATAATAGTGTTGTTTTTTTTGTTTAGCCATTTATTTTATAAAATACTTAGTATCACGCCTAACTACCCGTTCAGCCTATACTCTTAAGTACTAATTACTCCAATTGGTTAGGAATTGGGAAGGTTAAATATAGAGGAAGTGAACCCACATTTGCGTAGAGGGAGAGTGGAAACCCATTAAGGGAAAATGACCCCCAGTTCAACCAAGCGAGATTCGAGCCTCGATCTGCCCGACCCCGAAAGTCTGGCTCAACACAAAACCAGCACGTTATCAAACTACGCCACCAAGGCAGGTTATTGATACAAATTTATTAGAGAGTTAATATGTTTCAATTTCTATAAAAAGTCTAAATTAATACAATTTCTGGATAGTGTATCCAATTATTAATTTATTCTATTGCAGTTCACGTTTCATGATAATCCATTTAACGGTGAAAGGATGTTTATTTTTATTTTCCCACAACGTCTTACTACCCATCCGGGCTACACGCACCTAAGCAAGATATTGGGGCAGGTATAAGCAATATATAATTTAGAAGAAATGTACCCATACTTGTGTGGAGCTACTGAGAAACCATTAGGATTAACCACCTCAGTAGGTTACACCCAACCGGTATATAAACTTCATCTTTCACTTCATCAGAAAACTAGACTAAACGAGCCTGGAATTTTGACTGCATGCCCACCACTGTGGATGAATCTCTGTTAAGATTTTTTAACAATACAATATTTTATTATTATCCTTTAGAGCACCCATCCGGGATTCAACTCGTGGTATATTTCCAATATTGGCAATTAAGTCTATTGTGAGAGTAATGCCTTAAGCCATGCGACCATTGAAGTAGGGGATAGTGAGATAAATGAAAAAATTATAAACCTTTCACTAGTTTACTCTCCACTAAAAACCGGCCCCTTGGTATAGTCGTCAGAGCATACTACGAACCTAAGTATCAAGATTTTGATTCACGGCGAGCGTACCCCGGGCCGCCAGAGCGGCTAAAAGTGTATACCACACACAGACGACTGTACTAAATACTATATATCTCACCCGATTAAAGATAACATACTCTAACACTACTATACCACAAGTAAAGTGTGCCAGTAGTTTTAGAGTCAGAAATAAATAGTTTAGGAGTTATGAACTATGCCGCAATATGATATTAAAAGTAGAAAAATAAATTTCTCAATCCAATGATGTACTAAAATATTTTAAGCATTTAAAAAAGTACCTCTCAATTCTTTTTTTTCCACGCATTTAAAATTATTTTTTTGACAAAAGATAAAAAAGAAAAATACAAAATAGTATTCGTTATAATACAAATACGAAGAATATTATTTCCTAAGAGACACTTCAATCCATTTCCTCAAATACATTCTGTTTGAAATTACATTCAAGCTTTTTACAACTAGCATTTCTTCCAGTACGTCTTAGGGGGTTGCTTCGCACAATCTTATATCTTCTTGATGAAACAAAAGACGTGTTTGAGGGTGTCTACTCACATCGTTAAACAGAATTATGGTTCATTTGACCTTTTTTTTTAAAGGCCTCTACGCAGACGACATGAGATCTTGGCCACTTAAAACAAGAGTATGTGCCAAATAGTTCACTTTCAAACTAATGAATTTGAAAGACGTATTTAAGACTAATAAAATGCTACTAATATTTCATTAACATTTCAAAATAACATTAAGAGTAATAGAGGTTCTGCCATGCCAGAGGACATTTGGACTAAACGACTTAACAAAGTCTTAAATAAAGAAAGGAATTTGCTAACTGGGACTCTAAATATTCCGTAGCTCACTTTAGTTTCATATTAAGTGGGTACTAGAGTTTGACATGATTTAAGGTGAGAAGGTAGGATACGTGAGTTAAGGGCAATATTTTTTATAGTTTTTATATCAATACTTATTTGGTCAAAATAAATATTACTCCAGTAGAACCGTAGAGTTTAATTTTCTTCACTTGGTGATATCAACAGTTGTTGAATATCCGTCAAGGCTGTCTGAAATTTAATGACCACTTTTTCTACTCATCCAAAATGTGTTTCATCTAACGCCGCTATACCCATGTTAGATATTGAAAAAAAGTGTTGATATCACGATATGGTCGACCTCTGTAATCTTGGAGTAATCTTTGAGTAAAGTGTTCGCCTAAAGACCCAAATTTCGTGGGTTCTAACCGGGGGTCAATGAATTTTTCTTTAAGTTATAAACATCCATAGCCCAACTTTTTTCAAAAAGAAAGTAAAGCCTTCGGTAGATTGTGGTATATTAAGTAACCCTAGAAATTATGAGAAAGTAACTTTTCCGGCAAAATTAGTAAGCCCTTTCGTTCTTGCTCATAGAAATTCTAGCATGCCGATATAATCAGTCGGTTCAGAAAGGGCACGTTAAATAGTGAAACAAATAAATTATACCATCATGTGAAGAAAATTATATTATCTCTACTGAAGAAATATATTTTAATTTTGTCAAAACAACGTTTTTCTAAAAGAAAAAACCCTACAAAAATATGCCTTAGCTCGCATTCCTGACACTCTCACCTTAAACAGTATTTTGCAAAAGTTGATCTATCAGCTTCTTAAAATCATCGTCTCAACGTTCTCGACCATCTATTAGGACATTGAAAATCTTTGAGTTAACATCTCGGTAGGGAAATTAGTGTGGTATCTCACAATAATCACACTGTTAGGATGGGTGCAGTGGTTTTCACTTCCGAACAATCCAAGGAGGCTGGAATTCAGTCTCGACTGGCGATGCTTATGTTACAATTACTTGTTTTATATTCTTTCTCAAGATAAATAAGTGTTAATATTTTTTAAATATAACCTATCAAGACATTTTTTTGTGGGGCAAACAATCAAGGTTGTATCCAGAGCTAAATTTTAGAAAATATGTGTGTGTTTAAGGAGACAAAACTCCATAACCATTTGAGGTGAAAACAATGTATTAGTATTAAATGCCTCTAGATGTTATCTCAATTATATTTATAGAAGCTAAGGATAACGAATTAAATAATGTAAGTGACCTTAATTTATATACAATATATCAAAGTCATTTTCCAGTAGTTTCCCCAATTCTGTCCAGGCAGTGGCAGGTCACAATGAACATGAAGACGGATTCCTAACTCTAACACTGTAATCCTATCTCTCTCCTTTACTTTGTACCAAACTTGGGGAAGATTTATGTTCAAATTAGAGCTGCTAACTCTTTATTTTAATAAATATACCCTATTATTTCTTATACTTATATAGTTTAAATATAACTTTATATTTTAGTCATAAAAATAAAATTAATATTTTTATAAGTACATTTAAATAAGTTAAACTTCAATTTGATATCTTCAATATCAAGCTCTAAAATTAAGTATTTAAATACATAATAAATAATATAATTAACATACTAATAAAATAAATTCTAAAACATAAATTATGTCTAGAAATGGGCGCTCCCCCTCTGATTTTGCCATAATTACTAGTAATTTGTATGAAAGAGAATTTAAATGAAAGCATTAACAAATTATTGTTTTCACGCAAGAATGTTGATGAAGTAACGGTTGAAAATGACTGGTTTGGTTATGTCATGATAGTAAAACTTTAGAAAGGCAAAATATTGACAATCTTTGACAATATTCTAGTAGTTTTCTGAACAATAGATATCACTCCATCCATTAAAAAAATTCTAAGTACATTATTTTAGTAGTTATGTCGTGTTCTTACTGTTACTGCAGTCTTAATATTTTTATTAGGATTTCAAGTTGAAATCTCTCCTATAACCTTGGATATGAAGTTTCTATTTTTCCTCGATGGTCAAGTTAAACAGAAAACTAATTCATATTAGGCCTATTATCAATAGTATGCCCTAATTACTTGATTGATTGCTTAGAGCTATAAATTCAAATTAACATAGATAATGAAAAACTTTGAAACAGCCACCATAATTAAATGTACAACCAGATTGAAAAACTATGTTCACAGCCTACATAGTTTGATATGAGCTCAAAGATTGTCCTTTTCAAATTTCGTTAAAATTGGTCCACGAATTTGACAGTTATCGTGTGACTAAGATCCGGATAGACAGACGAAATGTCAGACGGTCAAGTTAAAACAAAACCTCGCTACGTTCGTTCATTTATTATTTTATCTGGCATGCCTAGATTACCAACGTCAGTGACCTGATAATGGTGGGCGTTGAACCTTTCCCCTCATACCTTCTAAAACTCCTCTTTACGACCAAACAAGGACTCACCGGAAGACCCATCTTTTGACAACCCATACTTAGTCACATTATCATCCTCACTCCCTCACTCTAAGTTCAGAAAGGAAGCACTCCATTCTAAAACCTTTCTTTAGAGCGAAGAGAATATGTTTAAATACACATAGTGTGCTAATGGCTAGCCATTAGAGTTTCTAAGTTAATCTCTTTCAGTTCAAGACGTACCTGTAAAAGGTTATTTCAAACTAACTATAACTTTTAGTTGCCTCCAGGATATGAACATATATCCATCCATATGTCAGTTTGCGTAAACAAAGAAAGGCTGTGGTTAGGTTAAGGAGTAAGAGAACGTTTACACTGGGGTGTTCTCTTTCTACATAACTTCCAACATTTGAAGTAAAATTTCACAAATATAAATTAAATGGTAAAAATAAGTAAAACTGTCGAATTGGACAAAATTACACTAAACTTGATCTAATCCTGTTGATTTTTAATAGTTCGGTACAAAAATATAATTAAGCCTACTTAGAAGCCAGTATCATCTCACCAGACGTCAAATAGGGTACAGTTCTCTTAATTTTGCATTAAAAAAGTGAAATTGAGACCAGCGAAACAATGTTTACATATTTATACAAAAAATTATAAAATAATTTATTGAAGAATAAAATTTAAGGTGTGTGTAGAGAGCGCGAGCTAAGACAAGTATTTTTGCACTTTATTTAGCAACATGTTTTTGGCCAAAATAAAAATCTAGAAAACATAATTTCATTTTATTTACATATTGATCTCAACATTTCTTGAATATCTGTCAAGGGTGTCCTAGAATTTAAATGAAACCTTTTCTCATCATTTAAAAAGTTTATTATCTAATTCTGCTATGCTTTCGACAGATATTCAACAACTGCTGATATCACCATGTGAAGAAAATTAAACTATGTTTCTACTGGAGAAATATTTTATTTATTTTGGCCAAAAGAAAGTGTTTCACTATAAAACTGTAAAAACCTGCTCTCAGCTCTCGTTACCTACACTCACACCTCAACTGAACCCAATTTCGCTGTTTTCAAGTGAAGAATATAGGAAATCACATCTAGATCAATTTTTTGATTCAAGCATGATTGTGTATTTAATCTTTCGTTTAATAGGTGTGGGATGAGCTCATTAGAAATATTTTTTTCCTTCATGAAATAATTAGCAAGAAAACTCAATAACCAACAAACCATTTCATGACTCCGTTAACAAAGCCTACATTATACCGAATGATGCACACCTTACAATGTATTGAGTGCTACGGCAGCAAACAAAAAGGTATTGTACGACATGGCAGAAAAATGTATTCGTTGCTACGCAGCAAAAAGGTACTGGGTGCCATGAAAGAAAATGTAGAGTTGCCATGGCAGCAAAAATTTATTGGTTGGCACGGCAGCAAAAAGGTACTGGGTGACATGGAAGAAAAATGTATTCGTTGCTACGACAGCAAAAATGTACCAGGTGATGTGGCAGAAAAAAAAGTATTGGGTGTCACGGCAAATAAAAATTAATGGGTGCCACAGCAGCAAACATTATTGGCTTCTATGGCCTCCAACAAACTTTTAAATATCAATGTTTAGACTAAACTATTTTGTAAAATCAGATCAAATATATTGAAAATTGTAAACGTAACGTTTTCATACATAATACGGTAAATTTAGGGGAGTTAGCCACCATATTATTTATATTACCATCAAACTCTAATTTCAATAATATTTAATTCAAATTTGGGATAAACAATAATAAATGTTTAGGTTTTTAAGTTTAGGCTGTGGACTACTTGGAGCACAGCCGCGAATCGCAGTTTGAGAACCACTACCCTTATACCAACATAAATTGATTCAACCCATCTCCTGACATCAAACCTAAAGCCCTCAGTCCCGAGGTAGAATCCCATTCAAGTGCACTAGTTACAACAGAATATATGAAGGTACCTGGGGGCGACACATGTGCGCCTGTGTCGGGTCATGTGACTTGGTAATAAAGTGACGGATATTATTATTATTATTATATTATTGGCACCACTTCTTAATACCCGTTCGGGTTATACGCACTTACGCTAATGTGTAATGGTAGGATGATTGTGAGATGAAATGGAGGACCTACAGTTTAACGTGGAATCCGAACCACGTTGGAGGCCTGTCACTCCATACATTCACAAGTTGTGATTAATACACATCTTTTCAGAGGTGAAGGAAGGGTTTGGTAATCAGATAAATCTGTGCCGGGACCGAGGATTGAACCCCGTGCCCCAGCACAGAAGTCCAACACCTTACCTTTAGACCACCAGGTCACCAGTGCGACGGATATTGTGCACTAGATAGTCCATTAGAAATGTGCCCAGAGATAACACTTGTGATCCTCTCGTATGTTGGATTGATCTCTCGTGCGATCAACTACCGTGTATTCTGCATCACGCATGCGCCAGGCACACACGGGACTGCTAATGTATCCAGGTAGTATTGACACTGTTCAGATGCTCAAGTATGGGCTTTATACCACGGTTAAATGGTTAGAGAGGTAATTAAAGGCCTAGGACAGGGATGGGCAAACTACGGCCCACTGGTGTATTCAATCCAGCCCTCGGTTTAAATAATAAATCACCTTCTAACAATTTAACAAATATTAAAAAAAAATGCTAGAAGCTAATTCACAGTTTCAATCATCTCCCACCCCATAATACCATTCTTCTGAACAAAATTAAAAACATTTACACCCTCTAAGATAAGATCGTTTTGCATTTTTGATAAATTTAAACATATATATGTCCGTATGTTTATAGTTTATTTTTAAACAAAATTCGAACAAAAGTCTTTGGCTCACCAAACTTTTATTTTTCATTAGACCCTCCGGCATGTTTGCACATTCCTGTACTTGAGATACACTTGTTTGATACCAGGCAAGGCTTAAAATAATTGAATAGTTATGTGTAACCTCGTCTTGTTGACTGAATGGTGAAATTCCTGGGCCAGAGATGAAAGTTTAGTTTAAGATTGACTAATGTTAAGTACATTGACGTGGAGTGAGCTGTTTACAGGATATTCAGAGTTTATTAAAGCCGTACCCATTAATAAGTTCTTGCCAACTCTGTCCCCATTTGACTAATCACAAATAGGTTAGTCTATATTTACCTCACATAGGCATGCATTTACGTCAATATCTTGCCAATTAGTGTTCCACCGACTGAAGAGAATAATTCATTCACACATACACAAGAATATTAGAAATGTTTACACGTGGTGAAATATATCGGATGAATGTTGAGGAGTAAACCACGATGCAGCCAGCACAGCGTCGAGCTATTTCGGCGAGAAGGGAAGTATCGATTTCATTGTCCAGGCATATATCACACATCCACTTATAGGACATCCTTCTATCCTTTTCATTCCTCTCCACCCTCTCTATCTCTCACTTTGCATCTATCATCCATAAGTTTAGCCATCGGGCATCGACAAAACGGAAATGTTCAAGGCCAGCTTCCGGCCGTACCAAACTGCCAATACGATATCTGTGGATATATATATATATTATATATATATATATATATATATATATATATAGCTAATATATATATATATATATAGCTATATATATATATATAGCTATATATATATATATATATAGCTATATATATATATATATATATATATATATATATATATATATATATATATATAGCTAATTAATAGAGATGAAATCACCTTAAACCTAGATTTATATAAAATTTCAAGGTAAACCTACCTCACCATAGTGCTAAAAATCATTCACTAGAGATAAACAGCTCAGCAACTTATTTAGCTAATTAATAGAGATGAAATCACCTTAAACCTAGATTTATATAAAATTTCAAGGTAAACCTACCTCACCATAGTGCTAAAAATCATTCACTAGAGATAAACAGTTCAGCAACTTATTTAGCTAATTAATAGAGATGAAATGAAACTGCCAACACGATATCTGTGGATATATATATATATATATATATATATATATATATATACACACATATATATATATATACACATATATATATATATATACACATATATATATATATATATATATACACATATATATATATATACACATATATATATATATACACATATATATATATATAATCACACGTAAGAGGAACCCCTTATCCATCCAAGTGTAAACATTATCGTTAATTGCTTTGGGTCAAGAAACTATTTCCGCAGATAATTATCTGCGCGGGAGCTCTCTTAACCTTCTGGGTATCAGGGAGTGGGGGGGTTTTCAGGAGGTGCATCTGTGTTGGACATAATGGAGGTTACAAAGGATCTGAGAAAATAATGACAGAACAAGGGTCTGAGGTGGGAGGGTGGTATCACAGAGGATGATAGAATAACAGGAGAGAGAATGATAAAAACAAGCTATTGAGAATACAGAAGGTCAGGGGAGAATTGGAAGGGGAGGGAAAAAATAGTTTTTCTTAGCCCCACGCGTTTGAGTTATACGTTGAAAAAAAGAGAAAAAGAGAATAATAATTAAGGAAACGAAAATAAACAGGAAATGTTATAATAAGTAAAAATTAAATATCGTTTACCGACAAGAAATATATATATATTTATATGTATATACAATTAATATATAGTGTTATTCAGATCTCCAGTAAAAAAGATGATATGGGGAGTGACAGGGCAAGTATTTCCACACAAACTTGGAATCAGCGACGCCAAATGGCAAAGCTAAGAGATGTCAAAGTTAGCGTAACGAGGAGTCACTGTTAATGCTGTATGCACTTGGAGGGTGGGCAACACATGCAGTACGCCACACAAACCAACACAGGCATCACAGTTGACGCTGCATGCCCCTGGAGGGTGGGCAACACATGCAGCACGCCACACAAACCAACACAGGTGTCACAGTTGACGCTGTATGCCCCTGGAGGGTGGGCAACACATGCAGCACGCCACACAAACTAACACAGGCGTCACAATTGACGCTGCATGCCCCTGGAGGGTGGGCAACACATGCAGCACGCCACACAAACCAACACAGGCGTAACAGTTGACGCTGTATGCCCCTGGAGTGTGGGCAACACATGCAGCACGCCACACAAACCAACACAGGCGTTACAGTTGACGTTGTATGCCCCTGGAGGGTGGGCAACACATGCAGCATGCCACACAAACCAACACAGGCGTCACAGTTGACGCTGTATGTCCCTGGAGGGTGGGAAACACATGCAGCACGCCACACAAACCAACACAGGCGTCACAGTTGACGCTGTAAGTCCCTGGAGGGTGGGAAACACATGCAGCACGCCACACAAACCAACACAGGCGTCACAGTTGACGCTGTATGCCCCTGGAGGGTGGGCAACACATGCATCACGCCACACAAACCAACACAGGCGTCACAGTTGACGCTGCATGCCCCTGAAGGGTGGGCAACACATGCAGCACGCCACACAAACCAACACAGGCGTCACAGTTGACGCTGTATGCCCCTGGAGGGTGGGCAACACATGCATCACGCCACACAAACCAACACAGGCGTCACAGTTGACGCTGCATGCCCCTGAAGGGTGGGCAACACGCCACACAAACCAACACAGGCGTCACAGTTGACGCTGTATGCCCCTGGAGGGTGGGCAACACATGCAGCACGCCACACAAATCAACACAGGCGTCACAGTTGACGCTGCATGCCCCTGAAGGGTGGGCAACACATGCAGCACGCCACACAAACCTACACAGGCGTCACAGTTGACGCTGCATGCCCCTGAAGGGTGGGCAACACATGCAGCACGCCACACAAACCAACACAGGCGTCACAGTTGACGTTGTAAGCATCTGGAGGTTGGAAAACACATACACATATATTAATAATAAAATAATAAATTATGTAAATTAAATAACAATGTAGTAGCTATTATATTTAGTAATTTTACTTCAGTATATACAGTAACCATATACTCTTCCCATCCCATTATTATCTGTTTAAAGAGATACAGGGGGTCTCAAGTTCCTTGATTTGATCTCTTGGGGATGCTAACGGATACATTGACTTTTTGTATGCTGGTTTGTACTTTATCTCGAAATCGAAAAAAATGGCCCTTAAACTTGAGCTCTTTAATCTACCACTTGACCACGTAGACGAGCATTTGTAAGTTTTTTTAGGAAAGATTTCTGATTAGATTTTTACGACCTATCTAAAGTGTTAAATTATTTAAATGTATTTATTTAAACTTGCCAAATCAATATGTAACATCTTTTCTTTCATTTGTATTTCACTTATCGAAATTACAAAATAATTAGTAATTTACAAATATTTTATATTTAAAACGTTACTTAAAGTAAAATATATCTTAAAAACTAAACAATTTAAAATTTAATTAATAAATTAACCAAACTAACGTTCATATATTATAAATTGTATCTCATTTACACTATATTCATAAGTTCAATAAATGATTAATGCTACAAAATGTAAATAAATGTACGGCATTAAAAACAATTAAATGTAGAACACCAACATATGCTTTCATTAATTTTAGATCTATAATTACACAAATAAAAGCTAAATTATTAAATTATAAAATTAGATATGTTTTTTTATAAGGCAGTTGGAAAAGTCGAATTTCTGGTGGTCGTAGTAGGTAGCTTTGGTAGATATTATGGCGAAAGGCTATCAATATTGTTGTCAGAAAAATAATATATTTATAATTTCTAAAAGCCTCTTTTTACGAAAATTGGACTATAATACTTCTAGTAATATATGTAAATTGTAGAAAACCCCAAGTCAGACACCTTAATTCAGTTGGTATCGCGTTTGTCTAACGAGTTAAGGGTCCCTAGTTCATTTCCAGGAATGATCGAAAAACATTCTTGGTTAAATGTGGGTTTCCCTTTTCACAGTGATGAATTAACGGCCGGGGCTGGATGTTGTATCTGTTCTAGATTTAAGTTATTTTATAGGTTGTGTGCTGATATATTCAGTTGGTTGCACGTTAGTTAATATATCAAATAAATAAGTAAATAAATAGAGAGTACAATTAAAATATGGTTTCGAAATCTCAATTGTTTGATGATGTACCCTTTGACAAAATAAAATAAACTCTCAACCCACCCCCTAACAACATGTTCCGATGTGTTTCCTCATTTTAACAGTTAAATCACATAATACAAGACTCCTTTTAAACTAAGAGGTAAATGTCCTCGTCGATATGTCAAAGTTTAAAACAGTTTGCGTAGTAACCAAGTTAAGAGTTTCCCGACAAAGTAAGGGTGGGGAATGGGGGGGAGGTAGGGGAGAGGGTTAACTTACATCTTAACGATACGCTAGAGTTTACCACCCTTTTCTTACATAATGTACTACAGAAGGTCCCAGCGATGGGACCAGGCTAATGCGCCCTGACGCACAAAACTACTTTCTACGGGACATCAACTTTGAGAAAAGGAACTACTGTACTATCACATTACATAGTTTAAGGAAGGTTTATTTTTATATCCAGCGTACACTCTGTTCTTACATAATGTAGACCCACACCAGTGACAACATTGTCTAAAGAGTGATTCATAAGGTAGAAATGTATGTTTACCCATAAAGCGTTGGAGCACAAACTTAAAAAATAAATCTGGTTATCAATATATTTAATTTTATAGTGGATAAACAGATCTTTTATGTCATTGCTAAGATTAATATTTTCTAACATGGTAACCCACCTCTGTGGCGTAGTTAGCTAACGCGCTAGTAATGTTGAGCTCAACGGCAAGGGACGGGGAGATCGAGGTTAGAATCTTGGTCGGATGGACTGGGGGTGGTTTTTCTTAAATGGTTTTCCACTCTCCCTCCACGCAAATGTGAGCTCAATTCCTCTAGATTAAACCTTCCTAATTCCTAATCCATTAGCGTAATTAGTACTTAAGCGTATAACCCGAACGGTGGTAAGACGCGGTGCTAAATAAAATAAAATGAAATCTAACATAGTATCCAACCAAAATATTTTAAAATGTCCTGACTTTTCCGGCCATTATATTATATTAAAGTATCTTAACATCATTTGATTAAGATCGCAACTACGCGAAGTAATGATTTTGAACCCAAATACATTCTGAAATTGTGTCGGTTTATTAAGGATTTAAAATAATTCTGTCAACAGTGATGGGCTATTTTGGTAGTGCGATTGAAGTTAGATTTCAGTGAGATTATATTGAGACGTTAAAAGATCACCTTTCACCAATAGTTTAAAATTTTTATGAAAAACAATCTTTTCTAGTTTCGTCTTCCCATATAGTAATCGAATTCTCATTCATGCACTCTAACTCAATTTTGGCTTAAGAAGCGCAGTAGAGGGGTGGAAAGGTCACCAGAAAATCACATTTTGGCTTTGAAAAATTGAAATTATTATGAGAAACCGGGGCAGTGATATTTTTTATTTGAGGTATTTAACGTTCACTTTCTGAACCAACAAGTACAAAAGAATTTCTATTAGCGATAGCGAAGGGGCTTTTCAATTTAGCCGGGAGAGGTATTTTTACATCTTCCAGGGTTATTTTACAAGACTCGATTGGCATGGTACCAACGGCATTACTTCCCTCCTAAAGAAATGTATGTGACAGACTTTTATCGCTTAAGAAATATCATTAAGCGGTGAGAACTTGTCCCAAGAGTGGAGCTCAATGACAAACAAGGGGGTTGAAAGATAATTGCTGTGTATACAACCTTGGAAAAAAAATGTTATTTTGACTACTGTAAATAAAATTTAAATATTAATTTTAGTAAATACATAGAAATTTGATAAAATTCAGAGAAATTTTCCTTGACTTTTCACTGACTAAGCTAATTCTCTGGCATGTCTTGTTTTTCGGGTCACTGGCCACACTGTGTAATTATTGTGTTGTGGGGTGAAACCAATCTACACAAAACGAGAACACTTTATTTAAAGATTTATTTTAAATAATTTCCTAACAATAGACGCAGCTGTCTGCTTGTATCTCACTTTGAAGGCACATGTGCGTATTTATTCGGTTGGTTACAATATCTGAACGTGATGATATTTCAGTCCTACTCTCGTTTTTTCAGCGAACGTGCTGGTTAACAGCAAGCCATTTCACTCACATTGCACGCGGTTTGTTGGAAGGTCAGGGATTCGAATATCAACTCGCCCAAAGTACCTATTTATTGGAATATCGACGATTTTTTTTTACCACCATGTGTTACTACCCGTTCGCATCATACGCCTAAGTATTGATTATATTAATGTGTTAAGGATTAGTACTGTTTAACTTAGAGAAGGTGAAACCGCATTTGATTGGAGGGATAGTGGAAAACTATTTAGGAAACCACCCTTAGTTCACCCGATTGGGATCGAATCCCGATCTCCCTATCTTCGGCAGTCTAGTCCAACACAATAGCAGCGTGTTAGACTATGAGGTCACCAAAACGGGTGGTGGGGGATTGAATCCCGTCGGGAGGCACTGTGAAAGGAATGAATTCCCACATTCGTTCTATTAATGGGGTTTTCCCGTAGTCCCTCCAAGCTAATGTAGTTGCATTTTTTCCTAATTAATTGAAGTTTCATTCCTCTACTAGGCCACTAATTATATATATATTAAACCATGCTAATAATATATATATTAGGTGGACCCTACAAGCTTTTTTTTTAATATATCAGAAACAAACACTATGTTTTAAAATAACAAGTCTGTGCAGGATTTGGTAAATTTATTGCTCATATTAAAATATGTTGCTCTTAAAAGTACTTTATCAGGACATAAAACAGTTTATAGTACAAAGAAAATACTGTTGTTGTTGGATAATAAATAATGACAGTAATATTTATATGGTTTTAAAGCAGATAAAGCTAAACACTAAGCAATATTATATAGTATAGCTCAATGGAATCTACACAATGAAGACATTTTTAAATTAAATATCTTTAATTTAAACTTAATCGTAATTAAACCTAAGAATATTACCTAAATGAGTATTTAAAATTGTTTAATATTTAATCATTTAATATATGTAACTTATAATAGTTATCATAATATTTATAGTAAAAAAAACTATATGGAGTCAACCCGCAAGCAAGATATACTGACTTTTATGATACCTCTTTCATTCAATTAGCTCCTCATTTTCCCTCAAGAAGCTGAATTGGCCCCATTCTAGAACTACTGCTTCAAAGAAAAATATAGATGTGCTGGAAATTGAACCCGGGCCCTCTGGATCTGTAGATATGAACTAAAACTACTAGACACAAATGTCACTGTTGAATAAAACTATAGTTAAAACTCTCTAATAAAATGTTTACCATTAGTCTCGCCATTGTAAGGCTAAAAAAAATCACGTTAATAAAATGTATAAAATATGAAACGACTTTTTTTTTAGACAAACTGATTCTAAAACTAATTTATATAATTCCCAATGACCTAAATACACAAATACTGTCGTCGAAAATAATATATCTCAAAGATACCCTTGCAAAAATAATGTGTATTTCAACAAATGGAGGATTAAAAACTCACCAAATTTAAAATCCAAGATTACGATTTAAGATTTATTGAAACTATTAAGAACGAAATCAATATGTATTTAATACACGTATTTATACTTAACATAATACAATTGTAATATATATTTAGTGAAATTTGTTTTCTAAGCAAAAATGTCCATATTACCTAAAGATTGTGTAAATATTTACATAAAATAGCACTTTCTATGTAGTTGTACGCCTCCTACTTTATATTTTGTATTCGTCACAAAACCAATATAAACAAATCACTTAATGTGTTACGAATCTATGTCCCCTAGCTACTCAAAGTCAAAGAAAACAAATAAAATTGAAACCCTCTTCCCCCAAGATTATCTATAAGTTATACAACCTTGAAACCAAATACGCTTTTGCACTATTTACCATCTATGGAAAATAAGAGGAGCAATGTTGAGTGGTGTTTGATGTTTTACCTAAAATGTATCTATACTACTTTGAGGAAAAGTCATATCTTCTCAATTCCACTACATTATGATTAAAAAAAAACTCTTTCGTATAGATAAAGTTTTATTGAACTTATTTATCATATTAAAAATTTATTTAAACATAACATTACTAACAATATAATCTAAGGGTAAGGATGAGAAAATGCACTCTCATTTTATGAATAGAAAATGGGATAAACACATGGGGAAAATTTGATTTAAAAAACACCCAACGACCCGGCAGAGATTCAAACCCTGGCCTTCTTACTCAACGGCAATACTTCCTCAAATTGAGACCACACTGTAACCGCTGTGGTCTAGGTTTTTATGTTATTCATTACCTAAACCATGACGCATATAATAAATAAACGAAAAGTTTGGTTGGCGATACTGAATCTTTGTCATTAGGTCGGTTGTTTATTTAACTGTCTCATTATTTAGTGCCAGTGTTGTCTTGGCCTCAGATGGCTGAACTATCTAAAGACCAACACATCCTGAGTTTCTGGTTTAAATTATTATTATTATTAGCACCGCGTCTTACAACCCGTT
Organism: Timema cristinae; assembly: GCA_039000515.1. NCBI lineage: Eukaryota > Metazoa > Arthropoda > Insecta > Phasmatodea > Timematidae > Timema > Timema cristinae. The sequence goes on along the minus strand of JBCFYV010000001.1, from coordinate 32,810,727 downwards.
CGGGTTATACGCATTTACGCTAATGTGTAATGGTAGGGTGATTGTGAGATTAAATGAAGGACCTACAGTTTAACGTGGAATCCGAACCACGGTGGCGGCCTGGCATTCCCCACATTCACAAGATGTCTTGTCAGAGGTGAAGGAAGGGTTTGGAAATCAGATAAATCTGTGCCGGGACCGAGGATTGAACCCCGGCCGCCAGAATAGAAGTCTGACACCTTACCCCTAGACCACCAGGTCACCCTTCTGGTTTAAACTCTTTACTCTAACCGAGTAGATCGGGTTCAATCACTGCTGCATATATTGAAATGTATCGCACCTTTCCTCCTTTAGTATTTTTTTTGTACCGGTATTCCTATAATATTCTGTTAGATTAGTTAAGGTGTGATCAGCTTGACGCATGGCATAAAAATAAATAAGAAATATTATCTGATCAAAATTAATAGAATAAATTACTTCACCCATAGATGAAATGTAAAATAATAATTTGAATGGGGGAAAACATGCCTACAGTAGCTATTCAGGTTTGAACATTGATAAACTTTTGAAAGGACACATACTTATTTTGTCAACATTATTTTAGCTTAGCATATTTTATTTCAATTATTATTTATAATAACAGTAATGGTGACATAAGCTAAGGAAACCTGATAGCTTTTATTAGGATATTGGATAAATTAACATTTTATAATTTTTTTTTTTTTGCAGTACACATTGAAAACATTTACTGTTTTATTCGTGTTATTTAATAAATATTGATAACTAATCCCATGGTATAGTGGCTAGTAGTAACCATGGCTACCATCCTAGAAGTACAGGGTTCAATTCCCGGCTGGTACCATGGGATTTTTTTTACCGAAAGTGGAATTATTCCAACGGTCACAAGGATCTGGTTAGTTAGGCATAAGTTAGGTTTAAGTGTTTCTACTGATTCCACGCTCTCGTATTCAATATCGTCATCACCTCATTTGATTAGGTCATGGAAAGAGTTACCACGGAAATAATGTACTATTAGTGCATAAGGTCAACCCCCTGGACAACGGCACACCGGCTAATTTTCCCACTGATGTAGCCCAGACGTGCATAAACAAATTAGTTATTGATAGTATATATAAAAATCACCAGTGGCATTTAACATAACATGACGTATTAGTACGTGAAAGTGGATCTAGTAACTTTTATAAATGTCAGACACGCCTCGGTGGTGAAGTTGGCTAACGCGCTAGACGTGTTCAACTCGACTGCCAAGGACGGGGAGATCGAGGTTCGAATCTTGGTCGGGTGAACTGGGGGTGGCTTTTCCTAAATGATTTTCCACTTCCTCCACGCAAATGCGGGTTCACTTCCTCTAATTCAACCTTTCCAATTCCCAATCCATTAGAGTAATTAGTACTTAAAGCGTATAACACGAACGGCTAATATTATTATTATTATTATTATTATTTATTATTATAGATGTCAGATAAGATTCTTCCTGACAAAATTGGAATTATTTCACGAGTGTTTACCTGGAAAATGGAAACAAGATTAAAGTCTGTAGAATTCAATCCTTATTGCAATGATAACTTGTTTGTTGCTGAACACTCTAAATCTTTTTCTTTTTACTTCTTTAACTTAGTTAAGGATTCAAACGATGAAACGCAGTAATGGATTCGAAAGAAAAGAAGAACGAGAAAGAGAGTATGGATAAACTAATAACATAGAGAAATGACGGAACTTGTAAAACACTCAAACATTTATCAATGGGAACATTGATATATACTGTGGCCTTTTCTTGGAAGCTATATTCTATAAATAGTAAATAACTATTTAATAGTTTAGTTATCTTTATAACAAAGAATAGATTTATCAGTACCTCCATCTTAACTCAAATATCCGTAAATTTTGATAAAACCCGCTTCAGTGCCCGAATGGAATAAATCAGGGGTGGCCAACTAAATGGCCTTTGGCAATCCCATTAGTCGAGATAAGATTATGAATAGCCGCACTAACAAATAAAGTTATTATTATTATTATTATTATAATTAGCACCGCGTCTTACTACCCATTCGGGTTGTACGCACTTACACTAATGTGTAATCGTAGGGTGATTGTGATATGAAATGGAGGAACTACAATTTAACGTGGAATCCGAACCACGGTGGAGGCCTGGCATTCCCCACATTCACAAGAAGTCTTGTCAGAGGTGAAGGAAGGGTTTGGTAATCAGATAAATCTGTGCCGGGACCGAGGATTGAACCCCGGCCGCCAGCACAAGTCTGACACCTTACCCATAGACCACCAGGTCACATTATTATTATTATTATTATTATTATTATTATTATTATTAGCACCACATCTTACTACCCGTTCGGTCTATACGCACTTACGCTCATGTGTAATGGTAGGGTGATTGTAAGATGAAATGGAGGACCTAAAGTTTAACGTGGGATCCAAACCACGGTGGAGGCCTGGCATTCCACACATTCACAAGTTGTGATTAATATGTAACAATACAAGAGTTGTATTTTACAATCGAAGCCCCACCCAAACCGATGCTGCATAGACTATCGTCCGATTCATACTACCAAATCCAAGAAACGTCGAAATTTATTCAAATCGCCTACAATAGTATTCTTCACTATTGTAGTTCCATGTCACTTCAAGCAATATACAAACAATATCATTCAATATAATTCACTATCAACTCTCTACAGTGTAAACTGTTCATATACGTACCGTCTGGATAAACTGGCTTGCACAGTCTAGAAACCTGGCTGACTTCAAAACGTGCTAAGTCAAGGAGTGGGGCAGACTTGACTTGGTGTAACAACACTTGATGCCCTGACCTGGCTGATTTAGATACATCTGATGGGCGGTTTTCCTCACACCTGGTGAAGGAAGCACACGGACATGACTTCCATCTGTGGGCTGGTTGGAGCAACCATCACCTGATCTCTGACGTCAGCAGCCAATCAGTCAAAAATATTTTTGACAACAAACCCGAGAAGCGTCTATACGAAGTGGGATGGCCGGCCAATCACCGACCAACAAGAACGATGGCCTACGTGAGAAAGACAGCGTGATCCTCCCAAAATGTTACGTTACCGGGTTATAATGGACTATTCCTCCCCAAATACCTACGTAGTTAGACCACTATAAAAATGAATGTTGGGAAGATATTGTTAGACTATTAAATTCGGCATCATAGAGGATGGACCTCTGTTATATTTATATTGTACTTTTGAAATCGACGCAATGATGAATGGACGGTGTTTCTTTAGGCGCGTTATGAAAAAATGATGAGTGAAATTTTAAGATGCGCGCGCATCACTGTAACACAAAAGTAACAGGTTGAAGCTAAACCGCTCATTAAGTCTCGAAAAAAAAAAAGCTACCAACAAAATAGAAATAGAACCTCTGTTAGTCACGCATGTTGGTACACTCGTCGCCTCTGATCATTGTTTTCATATATATAATATTTATCCACATGTTTCTAGTTTCTACATTCACAACACGTCTTTTAGTTTCATACAAGTGCGAATTATATATGTGCTAATAAATTATATTCAGTAGTGATTTAAATTGAATATTTTGATTAATATTATTTACTATTCGTAAATATTAGTGACAAAAATTGTGCTTATAGACTTTTTCAAGTGCTGCAATATAATTGAGTTTAACTATCCGTATGTTTTATTGATATAAATTAAAATATTATTATTTAACATAATTAATACTAAATATTATCATTTTATTTTAATTAATTATTTGCATGCAATTAAAAACTATTTTTTAATGATGCCAAAGAAGTATAACTTCTCACGCGCGTACATAAGTACACACACCCATATTTTATTTTATATCGTCAGGAGACGACTACCAAAAATCTGAACTCTGTGAAGGAAAGTTATAATAGGCCTACTCTGTAAATATTTTTTGTTCTTCTTAAAAGTTTGAATTATGGAACTTTAACTATTTAATTTAATTTTGTTATAGTCGAGATAGGCTGATATTTGTTTATTAGATATGGGCATTATTTAAATACTATTGTCTGACTAAAAGTAACTTCAGTTTGGTGTCGCCACTTAGGGCTTGTTTCTTAAAGATGTTAGTAAATTATCTATGTTTGCTGTTCTAAATTAAAGAAATGTTAATTGAAATATATTAAAATTATGTATCTTAATTATCTGGACTATCCGTATTATTCTAGCTTTTGTTGTTATAGATTTAAATTAATTTATATACATTTCAATATTTTGTGTAACGTAAATTTGGCTGTCCTTCGCATATATTTGAAATTTGGCAAACTTCTAATGTTCTTTAACTTAGTATCAATTGTTAGACTTTGTTTAGTAGTTGAACGATGCCGATTCATGTAGTCCCGCGTGAGTTTACATTAGGTTTGAGGTGTGAAACTCTCGTGTTTGTTAACGTAATGTTTGTAGTATAAATGTTTATTGTAGAACTTGAAGGCAAGCGTATAACCCGAACGGGTAGTAAGATGCGGTGCTAAATAAATAAAAAAACAAAATTGAAGGTACCTTTGTTTTGGGTAAATTTATAATACTCTCGTGATATTTAAAGTAAAAGTATGGAATTTTAAAAATATAACTTTACTTTGGAAGAGTGTAGGTTTTCGTAATTTCTGTAGATATTCAGACGCTTTTGTAACAATTTAGAAAGGCTCTCCAAGCTTTTATAATTTTCTTGAATAGTTTTGGTTATTATTTGTTTTCATAGCTTTATTGATATAAAGCTTACCTGGTCTAATTAAATTAATCTTTTTTAGCAATAATGTAATCAACTATGTTTTTCTTCGTTCTACTAGAAAAATTAAGAAATTAAGCCACTTAAATTACTGTGTTATTTTGAATGAATTAAATTACTCTTTACATTTAACTCTTGCTGATGCCTTTATTTTTTTATTTATTATTATTATTATATTATTATGTTAGCGTTACTCCCTCTTATCCTTGTAGTATTATCGTTAGTGGCTTATTGCTAGGAGATAAAGAAATGAGAGGGTGTTACAAATACACGTCTTGTCAGAGATGAAGGAAGGATTTGGTAATCAGATAAATCTGTGCCGGGACCGAGGATTAAATCCCGGACCCTCAGCACAGAAATGTGACACTTCTAGACAACCAGGTCACCCAACAACAAATAAAGTTACACGCAGATACTGTTTACTGTTCCTATTACTTTAAGGACCCAACCCGCTTCCAATCAGCCAGCCTGTTGTTGCGTATGAGTACAATTGACAATTTGTTGTTAACGTTTGTTTTTCAAGATTTAATGATGTCCGAAAAAAACGTAGACATGAAAACGAGAATAGTGGCTTTAAGACAGAATGGGAGGGGACGTTATTATTCGTGAAAATACAGACGTTGTAAGATAGTCTGCGCCTTATTTCAAATAACACTGACATAGTTCAAGGCCAGTAATTTTAAGTGGAATTTTGAAAAACATAACAGTACTTTCAGTAAAGAATTTCCTATTGGTTCCGTTCCAAGGCAAACTAAAGCTATTGATTTTATTTGGCCTGTTTTTGACAAATTTATTTTCACATTAATTTAAATAATCAAAATATGTCCAATTATTTAAATAAAATACTTTCAAACTATTAGTAAGGTATGTTTTGGGTATTTTTAGTTACTAAATTTTCTGAAAAACATGTTTTGTATGATTAATAATTATAAAATGTTTGAGAAAAGTTTCCAATAAAAAAAAAGATATTACCTTGCAATGTGAAAAGAGCCGCAAGGCGAGCGTGTGCGAGCCATGTTGTAGCCACCCCTGGTGTAAAGACTCATTCTCGTGTTAGACTGGACTGTTCATGACTGAGACATGGGGGTTATAATGTTGGTTGGGTCTATTGAATGATTTTCCCTAAGAGATTTCCCACTCTCCTTCCACGCAAATATATATATAGATTATCTTTAAAATGCTTCCTTCCTCATCCCTACTCCATTAGTGTAATTATCATAGATGCGTTTAAACTAAACAGGTAGTGAGATGCATTGACAAATAGTACTATATTTATTAGTAAAGCTATTTTGCATAACTAAAAATCTAATATAATAGATTTTTTTTAAATATATATGTATATATATGTGTGTATTGGGTTTTCCCACCTCATCTCGCTACCCTTTCAGGCTGTAAGCATATTTATTTATTATTGTGTTAGGGATAAGTAACGTGAAATTTCAAGGAAATGTACCCTAATGTTTGCTGTGGGAAAGTGGTAAACCATTTAGTAAAAATCACCTCCTGCACACTTAAAACAATACTCACCCGCCTCGGTGGCGTAGTTGGCTAACGCGCTAGTAGTGTTGAGCTCGACTGCTGAGGACGGAGAGATCGAGGTTCGAATCTCGGTCGGGTGAACTGGGGGGGGGGGGGGTTCCTAAATGGTTTTCCACTCTCCCTCCACGCAAATGCGGGTTCACTTTCTCTAATTCAACCTTCTCAATTACTAAATCCATTAGCGTAATTAGTACTTAAAGCGTATAGCTCGAACGGGTAGTAAGACGCAGTGCTAATATTATTTTAAACAATATTCAAACCCGACCTCCCTGTCACTAGCAAGACAAACAAATTGAGCCTTACATTCAGTCCACATGGCCAGCGATAAGTGCACATCTGCTAAAAGTGCAATTATAACTGATATATTTTTGTGGCGTTATTTTAATCAAGCTAACATATATACATATTTTGTGACAAGAATATGCAGCTGCTGTGTTAATTCCTAATTTTTATGAGATAGCTTGTGTCGTAATCAAATAAAAATAAACAGATAATTCAAAATGCTTAAAGACAAAAAAAATTAATTTAAATTCGTCCAAAAACAATCCAATAAATACAAAGCGAATAATTGTATTAGTATAATACGTTGCGCAAAATAAAGCGTTTTTTTTACTGAAGTAGAGTCACTGTTGAATTTTTATTATGGAATATAATTGAATTCGTATTGTTACACTTTAATCTCTTTACGCGGATCATTACGTTGACAACAGCGCAAAACGTTTTAAAGAAAATGTCTCTCAGATAAATGATGCTCAGGATTTATAGTAAAAAAAAATTAAAACAAAAATTGCATCACTCCTAAAATTAAAATAATTGATGTAGATATGTCACTTTGAAGAGATATTCCCGTGTTTTATAAATACTAAAGCAAGTATTTTCAGTCTAATGAATGTCAATAGTAATAATAATAATAATCGTAATATGATGTCAAATTAGAACACATTTTCCCAGATAAAATGTATGTAAAATGTAAAATGTAAAACACGGTTTGTTTCAAGTTGAAATTAAATAGCTTTAAACTTAAAAGGATTTTGATGTTAACAAATCTATACAAAAAGTGAACAAAAAGCAATAAATAAGTAAAGGACTTTAGGATGTGTTAAAATATTACAATTTAATAATTTGCCCCATTGGTTTTTTTTAAATACCACGTCTTACTACCAATTTGGGTTATAAGCTTTATCCATAGTTGAAGTAAATCCAATTTTTAAATTTAAGCTTTTTTTTATAACTCTAAGTTGAAAAGAAAATCCTCTTTTCGTGATTACAGGGTGATTCATATATTCAGGTAAGAAAATTATACAGGCTTTAGAGTGTAGGGGGTCACATTACAAGTATTTCCACGTAAGTAAATTGGGATTGGTGACACAAAATGACGGCCCTACGAGACACCTGGGAGGTAGGCAACTCATCAATCTTCGCCACATAGCAAGTGTAATGTGGTGTAAATTATGTTTCTCCTGACAACAGATGCCGATAAGGAATTGCTGATTATTTAAAATATATTGTTTTCTGGGCCTGGCAAGTGCTGGTATTGAGAACTCGGAGGCTTCTAGACTGGTGAAGTGGATTAATTTCTTATTGGGAGCTATGTATGGGCAGCAGAACGTCCACTAGCTGCACACATCGCCATCTTGGATGTATTGTAGCTCAAGCTGGTGTCGACTATCCCACTTTCTTTACATGGAAATACTTGCCTTATCACCCTTGCCCTACCACTTGAATAGTTTTTTTACCTTGATATCTGAATAATGCTACATAATTTATTTTAAACACATAAACACATGTAAAAATGCCGTGTTACTTATCTTACTATCCGTCCAAGAAAGTAAACATATTTATAGAAATAAAATATGAATGAGTAAGATAGAATTTAGATGAAGTGAAAATTAATTGAACTCCAACTCGATTATTTTTCCTAAATTGTACACTCCGTTTACCTTGAAAGGTATTATACCTTGACGGATAACACGATAACCCTATCTTTTAAGCTATACCATAGAGGGAATAATGCAAGGTAAGCTTACGAGGTAGACCAAGGTTACATCAAATAATATCTTAAATGCTTAATTTTAGTCTATTTTATTATATTTCAACTTTGCTCTATTCTATCTATACTAATATTATAAAGAGGAAAGATTTGATTTTTTGTTGTTTTTTTTGTTTGTAATGGATAAACTCAAAAACTACTGGACCGATTTTAATAATTCTTTCACCAATATAAAGCTACATTATCAGCGAGTAGTATAGGCTATATTTTATTTTGAAAATCTAATTTATTCTTCATAAAAATGTCGATAGTATATTATATAGTCGTTGAGAAAAAAAAGTTGTTGAAGGGAAAATGGGGTTGGTGAAGGGGGCGGGGAGTTAGGGGATGAGGAAAGAGGAATGAGATGAAAATAGGAGGGAGGATAAAAAGAGGGACGGGGCTATACAGTGATGGTAGGACTGTATTTTAAAAAAAATAAGTAAAAAAGTTTTGTTTTTATATTGACACGATGGATGATTTGAAGCTTTGTTTTACAGCATTCTTTACAATATTTTTTTACGGGGAAGGGGGCTAGTACATGATAAACGTCCGTTTGTATAAACAAGCACAATTATTAATCCAATTAATCTACAATTTAAATAGTTAAATATACTAATATTTTAACTTTATTTTATCAAAATGTGTTCTCTTCAACATAATTCAATATAAATTGTATTAATTTACTAATTAATTTTAGTTATAATTTAATTTAAAAAACATATTTTATATTTTAATTGACAATTAAGTGTTATATCACCATTAATTAACTGCCTAGTATAGAGAAAGAAAAATAGCAATGCAATAGTTTGCTATTTACCAACCATTTTAAAACGTATTATTTCTTACTATTTACATTCAGAGCTCTCCTCACGAAAACAAAATGTACTAAAGGCGCAAATAAAGTAAATTTTGAATAAAAAAAGTTTATCAACGAATATTTATATGATGCAGAGGGTGAAGAGGATATGATAGAGGGGAAAATCATCATAGTTGCACCAAACCGGGATTTGAACCTCACATCTCCGTCAACGGTGACCCGCGGACACAAACAAGATATTCCTTGTCCGTGTTCATAGGCTATACAAACCTAGCACCTTAGACCACTTGGTCATCGTTGGGGTTTTTAATAATCTTGTTCATCGTCGAAACTCAGCCGCATATTTAGAAGTCCCAGAGGGGGTGCAAGGAATAAGGACCATAACTTTGAGCGAGGGGTTCCTAAACTTAACGAACCTAGCAAGGGTGGCAGACACAAAAGTTTGTTGAAGTAGTTTTTGGAGTGTGAGTGAAGTTTCTAGGCGATGGTCTCTAGGGGTCTTCATATTTTACTACCCCCTCCTCACTATACCTTCAGGACACAAATTTGATCTTTCCACTATTAAACATAAATGAGGCAAAAGTACTAATGGTACACAAACTCCTTTTAAATTATTTGGAACTTTAATATTTTTTTAATCCTCGCTGGTGGGAACATAATTTAGATGTAAAGATCATTTAGTTTGATTTCCCAGTGATGGGAAGGCCAGCGTTTGAATCCCGACCGGGCGTAAATATTGGATATTTCCCTAAGAGGTTTCCCAATGACCCTCTCTGTGAATGCTGGTGTATTCCCTTTACATTATACTTTCCTCATTTATTCCCAAACAACTGGACATACCTAAAGTTCTACAAACGATTGCCTCTTATGTGTCTCTGCTCTGAGTATCTAGACTAAGGTAAAGTACCAACCATCTGGAAAAAGAGTGAGGTAGTCATTCTGAGTAGAGAGGAAGATAAGGAGCCCCTCCTTCCTAAGTTTTACAAGCCAGAAGGTCTCCTGAAAGTGTGTGGCAAAATTCAGGAAAAAGTGCTGTATGCAAGAGTAAATAAACACCGAGAAGAAATAGGCAGGCCTGGAAGGAAGGAGAGAGCCACTGAGGTCGCGATAAGTACGGATATGAGCATAATAGCAAAATACATTGGCTGAATATTTTTGGACATCTCGTGGGTATTTGACAATCTATGATAGCCGGCACTCTTAAAGACACTTCGAGGAATAAGATGTCGTGTAAGACTATACCACAGCTTCCAGGACTATTGGAGGAAAATAAGAGCTACCCTAAAGTGTCCAGGAGTGTCCCTAAGCATAGAACTGACCAAGGGGTGTTCCCAAGGGTCAGTAAGCGGACCAGTTCCTAGGGATGTTGAAGTTGAGGCTTGGCTACGAGAAATAGAGCCAATCCCCGGGACTGTGGGACTGGTGGCCTTTGCAGACGATCTCGTGATCATAATGGATGAAAAGTCAAGAGGAGAACTTGAGACTAAGTCAAAGAAGACATGGCGTTAAAAGATGAAACCTATATGCTGCTCAGGGGGTACTCTCTTGAAGAATCCAAGTTTGAAGAGAAGCGGTCAAGTCATTAAACTGAGAAAAACCACGGGATACTTAAGTGTGACACTAGATGAAAAATGGAATTTCCAGGTCCACATGGAACAAGAATGTTGTACAGCCATGAGGACTATCCATCAAATTGTAAACATAGGACAGAGGAAGTTTAATCTTCCACTGAATACAATAAAGAGGTACCAGGAGTCTATACTTATTTCAATAGTGGGATATGGAGAAAGTGTATCGTCACACAGATTTAAATAATGTGGTGTCGGCCGAGATGTTAAGGAGTACTCAAAGGGGAATTATTCTGAGGTTCTCTGGAGCATACTCGACCACATCGACTGATTTACCAAGTGTCGCACTGGGTGTCTATCTGCTTGATTTAGAAGTTCGGAAGAGATGTGCAACGTATTGGCTGATGAAATGCAACATAGGAAGAGCAGAAGTTGTTATTGGAGAGGTGGTAACAAACTTTAAGGATCTAAGAAGAGTCGTGATGGATCTGTGGCAGAGAAGATGGGTGGTTGGTGAGAAAGGGAGAGGGACGTTAAACTTTTCCCTGAACGTGCAAGAACGGTTGGAATTGAAACAACTGCAAACTACCCAGGGCCTTGACCACTATATCATGCACAAAGGGCCTTATGATACAGTTATATTCATCAGAGCAGGAACCGAGACTAGACTATGTGAATGCGATGAAATAGTTACACCAGAGAATGTGGTATGGGAGTGTCATACTACCCAAAAAATAAGGACATAACAACCGCATGAGCTTCAGGGGCAACATTTCTACTTCATACGGTCATATGGTGTCCTATGGAACACTTCGAAAGTTCACGACTCTTATATCACTAAAGCACAAAGAAGACTACTAGGAAAGATTAACGACTGAAGAACAACAGAGAAACGATAGTATACAAAAAGAGGCGGATGAGGACTAGGACGGAAACATTATATTTAGGATACACTGGATTCACAAGACGGAAGTTTAAAGACAAGGTCAAAATGAAAGAAAACTAAACAAACGTACTGCTGATCCTTTAGGATTCCTGGAGGAATCTTCCGAGGGCTGGTACAGATGCAGGAACCCAGCATAATGCGAAGCCTGAACAATACCTTGAAATTTCGGAGGGCAGCGCATATAAGAAAATAAGACCATACGGAGAGATTTAAGAAACAACCCCGGTGTTCACCATGGCCCTGGTTCGTTTATAAACAAGTGATACCAGGTCAGAGCTGACGGGTCTTTTAAGAGCAACAATAACACCAGTAAAGGCTCACTAGGAAAACGGTAAGGACAACGCGAATAAATACAGTTAAAATGTAATAAACTGCATTAGTTTCAAGTTAGAATAGGGAACTAGAGGGAATTAGATAGGAGTAAGTAATAAGTAATAAATACTAAGGATTAATTCTAGGTGGTGGTAATTTAATTTTAATTAAATTAATAATCAAAGTTAAAATAAAAATCCTAGGGTGTAACATAATACAAATTACAATACAATATGACGAGTGAAATTATCAATGGAAATTGGAAATAGTTTCATGTTCAAATAGTATTGAAAAAATTGTTTCATGTTCAAATAAAATTGAAAAAATTGTTTCTCATTCTTACTACATTTACTTTATTACTATAAAGGGTACCGAGACGTGTTGGAAAAAAAGTTGTTTTACTGTCAAACTACACAACTATCTGGATTTGAAGTTTATAGCCCCAAAATAAATATGGTTTAAGATATTCCAAAATACGTTCATTGATCTATAAATTAATGTAATTATATTGTCTTTAAAAGTATACAAATCTAATACTTCAGTAAATGTGTTGCAATTTGTTTGTGTATAAATGGAAATCCCTGTGTATGGTTCTTGTTTATTCACTTTTGTTTTATTCATTAGGGTAATATCTTTCACAGTTTGTGACCTAAAGCACGAACTGAATAGATTTGTAACGATAGTTCCAAGTAGTACTCATCAATATTGAATAAAAATAATAAGTATTACTATAGCTGTAATTTCTAGTGGCTACCAAAATAAATAATAAAACAATTTTTGTCACCATGTTTTACTAATACATCATTATATTTATAGATGCCTAAATAAAATACACTAATCTGCTAGAGATAAGAAAGATAGAATTTTTGCTCGGGAAGGTGAAACACCGTTAGTAAAAATATATATATCCACAATACACCCGGCTGGGATTTTAACTCTATAAGCTTGGCCTTTAGATAACATTCCCAGCGATGTGGGTAGCATTATGAAATAATTTCCTACAGCTGAAAACTCATATCTTAAAAAAAATCCCTGGTTTTATATTGACTATATATATGAAATAAATCGCAAACTAAATCATCTATCTTTCGAGTGAATTCCAGGCCTGAATAATTTTAACTTACATTACCAATTTAGGACTATGTAGAATAAAATATTTTATTTGTTAGTCTATGTTTGGTAACCTTTTACTAAGTCCATACTCTATTAATTTATGTGCAATAAGACTATAGCCTCGAAGTGGAAGTCAAGCTGTTTAAGACGTTATATGCATGGCTGTCCCTGTAATATCCTGTGATGACAGTGGCCTATGGGAGGCATGGGGTCATCAGCTCCTAAAATTCTCACTACGTGCTTTCACGTACGTGGCTACGCTTTGAGGATACGGCCATGATGCGTTAAAGGATACTCCTGAGAGGTGTTTGCTCACCAAAAACCAGTTGCTAGATCCTAAAGGCAGGTGGGGTCCACTTTCAAAAGTCCCTGACTTATGCATTGTTCTTCAGTGGGAGGTCCTATATTTTAATAAGCGTATAACGCCCATTTCGATCACATATACCAAATTCTTTGATAAACAAAATAGCTTATCGTTGTAAAATTGTAGCACTATTAAAAATAAATAACTTTTATCTAAAATATGTTTTATAAGACATAGTTTCCAAGCTATTGACAAATATCTTTTTAAAATTGAATTAAGGAAATGATTTGTTATGTTCTTTGGTGAACAGAGATTTTACTTATTTCTTAATATGTTTTTGCAACAATGTTCATTATTTTGTTTCAAATATTTTATTAGTTTTGTGTTAATATTTCAATTTTTAGATAAAGAAGCGATAAAGCCTGTGAGGTGCACCGAAAAATTAATTTTTCCCTTGGTTATCAAGTTATACTAAAAACAAATTAGCAATATATTCAGTGTATATTTATTTGTATTTATAAGTAATAATTTTGTTCACGTGGATTATAATTATGAATACAAATTTATTGATATGATGTGTTAAATGAACATTTGAGTGGCCTTCATATTGAAACGGATAACCAGATTGAAATTTACGTTCATACATCATTCGGCTTAGACTCGAATAATATCCCTACCAAATTTCGGGAAAATTGTTTCACAAATTTGACAGTTATCATTTAACAAAGATCCGTACATCAAAACAAATGTATAAAATATCAAATTAAAAGAGAATATCACTAAGCTCAGTATGTGACAAGTTTTAAGTCAGAAGTAACAACTTACGAGTTATGGCTTAGTCGAATGGGGGACACTAACCGAACCTCCAAGACGAGCTGCAACACACGGCACTAGCGACGACCTCCTTACTCCAAACAACCACACGATAGACTGACGGAGCGTTCGACAGGCGCCACCTAGCGTCAAACCCGAGACTGGCGAGAAACAAAGGAAGATAGTTGCTTCTTCCGGCCTCGTGAAGCTTCTAGACTATTCGACACGTTGCTCGACCCATCTCGACATCCCGTTCTCTCGCTTCTCCTTCCTTCCCTCTCCTCGCGTCCCTCCCCCTCTCCTTCAATTTTAACTTTGTATATATAGTGGTGCGCTGGTGGTCTGTGGTCACTTATTACACCACCAGCTTATCTAGGTGAGAACGGCGACGTAGGGCAGGGGATTATTATTTGTATCTAAATTATTGTTCGGCATAATGGGGGAAACTTTATAAAGTATTGTTCTGCATACATAATCTTAGTTTAAATATGTAAACTTACTACGTCATGCGCTTCTCGCTGTTGTAAAAATGTCGTCGCCTTTCTGCCGTCTTTTTGGGCTCCAGCCCTATTTATTGCCCCTATTGGCCTTATTGGTATATTTTCATACTATTGAATATGCAGAGTAAAACTTCGGGTTTTGGGCTTTCTTCCCATCTTGTATTTATTTATGAGTATGCTTAGGATTAGCTGTCGTCTGGTTGGACTACATTATATTAGGAGACAGGACATTAATAGGATAGATTGGGACTTGGTCCACTATTGGTTATTGTATAACATTATGATATTTGTTGGGGGTTGTGAGCGCTTAACGCCTATGTGTTACGCGGGACTTTTGAATATCATAAACGTTAAAGATCACCTTATTGGATTGGATGTTCTTCGAACCTAGGACCATAGACTTTTGATATAAGTCAATTAATCATATCAGACAATAATCCTAACTATGTTCGTCGCGCATTGTTGCATTGTTGAGTTATGGTCTCCGTAATCTAAATGGGACTATTTCTCGTTAGAAAGGAAGACGCGCTTCGCGCTCTATCTTTTGTTGATATTCTCTTATGTGTACCATTTCATTGTTTATGACAAATAAAGATATGTTATTAAAATTAGGCCATTTCGCCTGATTTTCCAGTCATCCTCACCCTAGAATAGGAAAGGGGGGGTTGCAAGTAAATAGTTAATAACGTTCATATGCAAGTCACGTACCCCTGAGATTGCACGTACCATAGTTTGGGAAACGCTCGTCTAGAGAGATGTTCATTATAAAGACGTGCACAAAATAAAAAGTTGTGGTCGACACGTTTATTGTTGGAGCGAGAATAATGTTACTCTCACTTTAATTAAACTTAATTTTAAATACGTTATATATCAGATTTACAAATATTTAAAGCGTTACTTTACGCAGATAAGTAAGCAACAATGGCGTATTCTCCGAGTATGCTAGTCCTGCGCCACATACCCAAAATGATATGGACTATTTTTTTGTTTAATTCAATGCTGTCTGTGTGAACTACTAATGTTTAATTGTTAATAAATATACATATAATGAATTATTAATTTTAAAACGAGTATTGGTTCATATTCCAAGAATACTGTGTTCGAAGTAATTCTTCTTCCAAAAGGTTATAATTTGCACAATAGGAAACCCAGGACTTGCTACTTGAAAAACGCAAGGCAAGCTAGAGAGGCTCTAATGACCTTACCCAATGTCTAGGGGGTTGCAACACATTCCTTTCCACTCGCCCATAAGTAATTGGCCAATGAGCTCGGGTTTTAACAATCCAGGTCATGATGCTCCTGTGAAGGATTGTGCCAACTATTGAAAAACGATTCAAGATCACAATGTTTATTTATTAAGCTAATTTAGTATAGTTTAAGTAAAAATACATAATAAATATATATTTAATTGTAAATTAATAGTTACTATACGTAACAAGCTTTAAATTATACACTAATTAAATACATTGATTTATGTTTAGGTATTCTAGTCACATGTATTATCATGTATGTGGCAAACACATTTAACCATTCTTTCAAATTTAGGCATTTCAGCACTGATAGAGTGAGGTGGGTAGGGGGGGGGGGTAAGGCGGGTTACTAGGCTACTTTATCTGTTGTTGACGGTAATATCTGTTTTTCTTTAGTAGAAAGGATCGTGGAGTTTTAAGTGTTCTTTAAGTTTTTGTTTTACATTAATGACTTATTAGTCATTGTGATTTTATATAATTATACATCAAACAATCCCAAAAGTCAGGAGTGTGAGTTCACCATTTCGAGATGATTTAGAAGGAAAAGGTAAAATAAAATCTATTTAATCAGTGGCGCACCCAGCCACTTACTTTGAGGGAAGGCATTCAATCAAGGCTGTAGCAAGAACGACATTTTGATGGCGAAAGCGGGTTTGGGGTTGCACAGCCTTCTAAGCCCTAAAGGCAGAGAATATTCATTAATATTAAATGCTTTTATAAATAATTTTGAGTAGTTTTACAGTAATTAAGTAATTTAAATAATACAAATGGTATCTAAGCTATTATTTGTGTGTTTTCTCAATTGTTAATTATGTGTGTAACTGTAAACATTTTGAATACTAGGCTTAAGACTGAAGCCTGGTTTTAAAATGTAGCATATACAATCGACACATCTTCAATGTTAGTTATACTTAATATTATTTAAATTTCTATTAAAATTATTTGTGGTGTTGGGGAAAGAGGGGGAAGGGGGTCAAATACCCTGTTTGCCCCTCTCCCCCTTGGGTGCACCAAAGCTTACAGCAAAAGATGTGTAAATATGTAAATATCTTAGAAATAAATCAATGACGTAGTGATAAAGTATTAATAGTCCGAAATAATCTCCCCTATGTTAGTCAGAGTTTACGCATCTAAATAGCTTCTAGAGCATAAATTCTCAAGTTGGGAGACTCGTTTATTTCCAAGCAGCATTGTGTGAGATAAGTTAGGCTTTATAAAATAGTTTTAGTTGCAACGTGATTTGTACAATCCATCTGATTCCCTCTCACCAAGATCTGATGGACGTTTGATCGACGAATCACTTCATTTTACTCTTATTATGATTGTTTGCTTTGAGCATTGCTAATTATGTGCTTTTAATTACACTAGGTTAATTTAATAGGATCTGTCTCTCTTATGCATTCAGAAATGTGCCCATACCACTCTTAGCCCCGACATTAATATTTACTTAAATTTCTAACCATGTAGATATCATTACAATTTGTGGACCGCCTATGGGATCTAGTGGTCATAGGTTCTGGCTACGGACCCAGAGATCCCGGGATTGATTCCCGGTGCGTCCAGATTATCTGGGAAGCAGTGGATCTGGAACGGGTTAGATTCAGCCTATAGTGGATAAATAAGGAGCTACTCGAATAAAGTAGTAGTGGCTTCTGTATATAAAGCTGAGATTAATGGCTGGGGTCATCGTTGTGCTGACCACATGACACCCTCTATCCGCAAAAATTGTTTTCTACTCTCACTCCACATGAATACGTGTACACATCCTCAATGTAAAACCTTCGTAATCCATTAAAACATTAGCATAATTAGTACATATTAAGATGCTGTGCTTTAAAAAAAAAGGCAAATTACCATAAAAAAAGTGTTTGTAAATTCTGCATAAAGAAAGCATAAACATCACTAAATAATTATAATACTCTTCCATAAAGAAATCTACTACCGTGAGATAAGTAAAATATATTTTTAACTAAGATGAATATCATACATTTTAATTAATGTCTATTACGTAAACCACTACATTGAACTATTTAAAAAGTGAGCTAACTAAGCTATTTTTTATAGATCTGATTAGAACATAACGTCCATTTAATTAAAACAAAGTTATCCTTTTTTTTTCAGACCAACATATTATATTTTAGGTGTTCTCAGTATTATAACTTGGTGTTCTCTAGTTTGTGTCACATATGTTACGTATGAAGGGTTTAGCACATTCCCTTCTTTGTTCCTTTCTCATGCATACAAAATAAAAGTCGTCTGCTCGTATAAATAATTTTCTAAAAATCGTAACTGTGACTAATGTTTCATGTGTCCCAGATTCCATATAAAAGTTTTTTTTGGTTAAAACCTTTTGTCTGTAATACATGCATTTCTCTGGTCTAACAAGATACGAACGATTTAGGTATTTATGTTAAACGAATATAAATGTTTATAATTTAGACAAGTGACTCATATGAATATCTAAGAACACACGCGCATTTAAGTACGCCTTAAACTATCAGTTAAGAATGATCCTGAACACTAGACGAATCCTCAATAGCTTAGTGATAGATAGCAAAAGCGCACTAATCCACAGGACCCGGGTTCAATCATCGTGTCCAGGTGTAATTTTCCAATTAATGAATCTAATACTTGATGCAGCTTAAAATAACAGAATAATTTTCTTTTAAATAGTGTTCATAATTGGGTTTTATTTCAGTGTGCCATATTACTCATCTAGACTATTCACATTTAATTCAACTACCGAGGTATCGATGACGAAGGTAGAATTTATAAGAAATATACCCAAATATTCATTTAGAAAGTGAGAAACCTTTCAGAAAAAACCACCCGCAGTACATCTCAATGGAATTTGAACCCTGAATATATCTCATACACACACACACACTCTTATAAACATGTATATATATATGTACATATGTGTGTTTTATATCCTGGGCTATTATGTATGTGTGTTATATTCATATATATATATATATATAAGTGTGTGTCTGTGCTTATATCTCTCTCTCTTTATATATATATATATATATATATATATATATATATATAGAGAGAGAGAGAGAGAGAGAGAGAGAGAGAAGAGAGGTGAGAGAAATAAAGTAAGAGAAATATAATATTATTTCATTATATATGTTATACTACTGTATAGCTATCATTATTTAATGATAGAAATGAACACACTTGCTCAAATTTAGCGATAGCTTCTACGAAAACCTGCCCAATACACAAAATAATGCTACATAATTTCAGATCAGATTCCCTGAGCAAGAGATTCTAACGCCATATTATTAATGCTAACGCCATATTATTAACGATATGCGGATGTTAGTTTTTTTTTAAATCCTATGCGCATGTATACATCTAGTGATTGAACTAATAATGCTTTTGTGGCTGCATGATCTAACGCTCTACTTTCGCAATAGACAAGACTGCCGATGACGAGTAGATCGAGGTTCAAATCTTGGTTGGGTGTACAGAGAGTGGTTATTACAAAATTGTTTTCCACTCTCACTCCACGTCAATGCAGGTACACTTCCTATCAAATATTATCGTCATCAATCCTAAAAACCACTAACGTAATTAGTACATAAGCGTATATCCCGAACGGTAGTAATAGGCGATGTTTAAACAACTAATAATGTAAAGATTGGCTAAAATCCCAACTAAACATACATTCAGAAATGTGTTTTACCAGCCCACTCATATATACATTCCCTCAACCTTTCACCAAATATAGACATATATTTTGCACTTAAGACGTCAATGTACAAAATATAAAGATAGAGAAGAAAATAAAACGTTCACCCTGATAAGGTCTTAATTATGTGCCGATAACCCTTTCCCTCTTCCTCTGACGAGTTTACATAGTCACATTAATATTTGCGCCTTGAAAACATTGACTTGCTTTTTAAATTTTACCTTTTTCTTGTTTCTTATTCTATACAGACATATTATACTCCAGCGGACTTTTTTTAATCCACATCCTGGCAGGAAGACTCCTACAAGCCAATTTTGTGTCCAAAACAAATAGTCGTAGAAGATTTATAAAAAAAATAATACGTTTTTAAGAAAATACTTAAATATAAAAATAATAATTTTGTGACACTGTCTGACTATTTTCAGAATTATTTGAAAATTTATGATTTTTATTTCAGCATTATATATTTAAAATTTGCTGAGTAAATTCATTAACATGGAAAATCCTGTTTTGACCAGCCACGACGTCACAGGTAGCAACGTCCTTAAAGTAAGTGCACACTAATAAATTGTCCGCATCGCATCGGTTTGGAACGTTTTTTTTTAATAGTGACGCACAATTGTCCGTATCGCATTGGATCGGCTCATTTTTAAATTGATTGCCTTGCCCAGATCTACCTCATCTACTATAGACCAGTAGCAGCCATGGATGTATATAGTGAGGAGGACGTTATAGTTGTTACCTCTGTGTCAACTGGAACAGTTGCGAGGAAGAAGACATGGAATCGAAAATAATCAGATTTTATGGGATACCTTGGGATGTTTATTTTGATTTTTACCCTAACCCTTAAATTAAGGATAGCTTAGAAATGAGTGATTTTACTGAATTACAAATTTTCGAGAATGTATTTAAGAGTTTTGTTTAAAAAATACATACTTTGTATTTGTTTGATATGATATTAGCAATGTATCATATGATTTTGGGCAGACATTTGTTGAAGAGTGGTTTACTGATGAGAAATTTTTGAAAATTCATAATATTTTGAAAATTGCTTTGTCTATTTTATTTAAAATGCATAACTTTAAACTGTGTGGAATGACAAATAACACTGCGTACTTGTTTTTTGAAGTAACAAATAGTTTATGCATTTAAGATTTGTTAAAAGCATGATATATTCTAAAAATGGCGTTAATGATTCGATTCCAAACTAGTATCCTGGGAGTGTTTGATATGATAAATAACACTCTCTTCTAGATTTTGTTTGTTTATAAATTATGGTGACTGATTTTTCAAAAATTTAAACTTTTAAAAAATTTTCTCTGACGATTTGGTTCAAAATGTGTAACCTAACTTGTAGGTTTTTAAAATATAAATAATAATAATATGAATTTGTTTTTCATATAAACATTTATTTAATTGTGTTTCCTAGTGAATTAATTTTAAAAAATCACTTTCTCATCTAAATTAAAAGAATTTTAATCGTGAAATTTCAGAACTCTAAATTACAATAAATCTTTACATTTTGTGTATGTTATTACACAAAATAGTAGTTTTTAATTTATATCTGTCTATTTTTCCCTGGCCACTGATCTAAAACAGTGTTATAGATTTTGTTCAAACCTGATATTTAGATGGCTTTTATGGGGCTATATATTGTGAAATTTTTGTTTATTTTGAGCCTAATCCTCATATTAAGGGCAGTTTACAAATAAATGATATTTTTTAATTTTAAATTTTTAGAAAATTTCTCTAAGGTGTGGTTGACCACCCAAAAAAAAGTTAGCTGATAATTATTTTTTTAAATGAGAAATTTTTTGAAAATGGCTTAAATGATTTTGTTTAAAATCCAAGCTATGTCTGAGAGTATTTTACAAGACAAAATAAATTATTTGTTTTGGGGAAAATTCGTTTATATGTGGTTTACTGATGACCCTTTTTAAAATTTAAGTATTTAAAAAAATAGCTCTAGGATTGGTTTCAAATTGTGTTTCTGTTAAGTTTTTTACATTATAAATAGTTTTAAAATACATACTGGTATTTCTAAAAAAAAAGTTTTTATAGTTTTTCACTGATGACTGAATTTTATAAAATTCGAATGATTTTGAAAATAGCTCTAAAGAAAACGTTCCCAATTAGTATCGGGAGACTATTTTACATGAAAAATAATAATGTATCTTTATCTTTTATTAACTAAAGGGTAGTTTACTTGCAGAAAATTGTAGAAAATTTGAAATTGACCTTGAAGACTAATTTAAATATGGCCATCTAATAATAGTTTTTTATTATAAATAATCATTCATTTTTATTTAAAAAAATAAAGATAATTTTAGGGTACCGATAGCTCAAAAATAATATATTATTTTTGAAAAATATTTAAATATTTTAGTTCAATATGTATATAAATTATAATCTATGAAACTCCTTTAACAAAAGAGTAATTTTTGATGGGTTCAGGATAGAACATTTTAGGCTATTTGAGAACTAGCAACGAGCTTTACTAATTACCTTAGATATGAAAGTTCGTAGTTTTCTTTCCTTCTTTTTTTTTTTACTAAACTAACTAGGATGGTTTTATGTGAAGGGCGAAAGGGAATACAGGTTTTGGGACAGAATAAAGTAGTAATTCCATAAAACGACAGAGACCATTGTATTTTAAGCTTGTGGCCTGACAACGATTGAAACTTTCTGGCGTAACGGTCACTTCCTTCCATACCACCAGACCGTGTGACCATCTGCGCGGGTCATTATCTAATGCCCCCTTACCCCCACAGTATTGGCCAGTCTCCCAGTCGTAGTAACGCCAACACCCCGCGAGAAGAAGGAATAGGGAGGTTGAGGTGTTGAATTATGTATGACGTCACACCGGGAGGACTATCATTACCCCCTGGATGCCGACGACCAGCCACATGCAAATGAAGGGAAATTAACTCAACATTACGGTCGTTTGTCGCCCTCCTCGGTCTCTTGCTCTTTCGAGACGAGGCGCTGCATTGTTCAAGCACACAGTGTCTTCCGGGAATGGTATCTTAAAGCCTTTTTTTTTAAACTATGATTCTGATTTACTAACTAACTATTATGGTTGTCTCCAGCTCAAGCTAAACTTGGTGACAGCCTTTGTGAGAATTATAGATCTCATGAGGATAAAATGTCCTTCCTTCTCTTGCACTTGGTTGACTGTTGGTCGCTTAGGTCTCGAAGCAACTAAGGAAGCCTTAAGAAACCCCCCCCCCTTTTTTTTAGAGTTTAAAAACATAAATAATTAAATTATATAAAAGCTATGTAAACTAAGAAATTACATCCAAATATTTGATCTAATATGAAGGACATACGTGCTTTGTACCCATTGTCAATATGCAGCAGATAAATGGACGTTGATTGTAAGAGACTAGGAAAACGGAGGCATGGGAATGAAGTTTGTGAGGAGCATGTTAGCTGTCACGAGGAGAAACAAGATTGGGAATGAAGTTATCCGGGAAAGATTGGGGGTACAGGGGGTACATGAGATAGTAGAGGAAGCAAGACTGAGATGGTTTGGGCATGTAATGAGGATGTAAAAAGAGAGACTGTCAAAGAAAATATTAACAATAAAGTATGTAGGAAAAAGGTTGCAAGGGAGGCGAAAAAAATAGATGGGAGGAGCAGATAACAGAAAGTGTGCAAGTGAGAGGAGAATAATAGAAGAAATTTAAGGAAAATGGTGGAAAGATAGAGGACGTAGGAGGCATTTTAGTAAATTGATCCGGCCACAAGCTGGAAACAGTTGATGAGGATGATAAACATATAAAAAAAGAATGATTTACTACAAAATCTCTTTTAGGGTTGTATGACATTCGGGGTTGCTTTGTCAGTGAGTCACTTTGATATTTAATTCAAATTTCGTAAACTCCTGTGGCCTTAAGGGTAAAGTCCTCACCTCCAAAATGTAAGTAGGTTCAAATCCAGCCGGAGTCAACGGATTTTTCTTGAGTGATAAAAATCCGTAGCACAACTTATTTCGGAGGGAAAGTAAATCCGTCGATACCATTCCAATAATTGTGGCATGTAAAGAACCCTGTAAATTATGGGGAAATACCTTTCCGGGCAAAACTGGTAGATCCTTTCGCTCTCGTTCATAGAAAGTATCTTGCATTGCTATAATCAGTTGGATTAGAAAATGCATGTTAAATATCTAGTTATCAAAAAATCTTCCGAAATTTTTAAGAGAAAAGGAAGGGGAATTTTTGCACAAATTGATTAATAGAAGTGGGCTGTTACCACTTATTTTTGATTTATTTACTTACCTCCCGTTTTACTTTTTTGCCTGCCACTATTTTTACACACTATTATTATGATTACTTTGCACCATGGATTATTTGTAAAATAAAACTAGGGAGAAACTTTTTAAGTATCGCCTGTTTTCAGGTTCGATTCCCGTGTCCAATTTCATTTTTTAATTTAAAAAACATATTTAAATACAGCTATAATCGTAATTATCATATATAATAGCAATGCTATTTAATCCATCATGGACATAAATTAATTTTTATTTTACCGTTGATCAAGGAAAAGGATACAACACTCCTGCCTCCCTATCTACAATTCTAGGGTACGCCCTGTGGCTCCCACAGGCATGTAACTATACCAACATATTCAGAAACATACAAAAATATATCAGGGGCGGAGATTTATAAATTACCCAACCCCTGCACCTAAAACTCAGGGGGCTTGGAAGTATTCCCACAACTGCCGGAAGAAAGAAAATGTTGAACTATGTATACCTCTAAATCGATTTTGAAAGTTTTTTTTAATAGTAATTGTGAACTCGGGCTTAAATTTTTTTAAACTCGTCACTAACATTAAACATATAAAAAGTAACCTAGCCTTGGCTAAAAGAAAATTATTTTGAACATCATCTAAAAAATACTATGTTTAATAGACTACAAACTTTTTCGGAATTAAATAATTCATTAACATCTAGGCAACATCCAGGATTATTGATCCAAACAAAAGATTGGAATTTTGTTTCACTGATACTAATGTTTTGCATGTCATTCATTTTCATTTTAGATTATGTCGTGATCCACAATAACTTAAAAATGTTGCATAAAGTACAAATACAAAAATTGATACAAAAATACAACCTATATATTGCTTCTGGGAAACAACTGTAAATAAGAAGGACAAGGAAAATGACGTCAGAAAAGGCTAATATTATTACTATTGGATTACGCTGTAAATCGGGAGAATACATACCGCCTACGATTGTACGAACACCGACTATCAAACCTACACATGCATATTATCAAAAGGACCGATTTCTACGTTGCCATTGATGTTACAAAAGAGTTAGACCGCGTACATACAGAGATCAACAGGGGACGGAAACACAACGGCAACTAGAGTTGCTCCAATCACGACATGTAAACTCGTCACCCAGTTTCCTCATTGGCCGATGGTATTTTTTTTTTGATAGAGCTAATATTTTCCAATTATGACGTCAAAACCAAAATAAAACATCAAGTTCGCGTGGTTTATTGAAAAGCAGCCAGCTTATATTGGTTCTGGCCGATTGATTATTCTTTTCTCGAATACTTGGGGTTACCAGTTTCTAAAGGAAGTCAAAACCACTTTTACTCAATCAAAAATAATTTAAATATTTATCCGGATAATATTCCAAATCTTTTACAGAACGCCACTGACTAGGGTTCACATTCATATTATTGTATGGGTGAACATAAGAACGTCTTTGTAAACGTCTTCGCAGCCTTTACCTCACAACGTATGCTACAACAGCGTCCTCCTCTGATGATTATGACATACCGAAAACTAATCATAAGCTGGCGTTGCTTTGGTATAAACAGCCTTGTAAATCCGTCACCATGGGACTAGCAACGTTATATTAAGCAACTCCAGTTGCCATTACGTTGCTGTCACCAGTTTCTCTCTGAATATACGCGATCTTACTTTTAGCTTTTGTATGTAATTCATTAAAAAAAACTGTTTGGCAATTCTATGTCCCCATTAAATATAAATCAACTATGGATAAATTTGACATTTACGATAACTTAAACAAAAACATACAAGTAATTAACAATTTCCTTAACCCCTGCAATGCAGGGGTACTTTTACGCTCGACCACTGCATGAGAAGGTCTGCAGGGATATGTTCACCACTGCAATCTATTATCAAATGACGTCACAGCCACGGGGAATTGGTCGCGCTCAGTGCATGGATAGTGGCTACAAATGCACATTTATACATATTAGCACAAACACTGCAAAAGCCATATATAATTGAACCTTTCCGGTGTATGGGACAGTGACTAGGCACTCATTGACTAGGAGTAGGTCTAACATAATACCTATAGTCTGTTCACGGTAGGAATTGTTTCCTGAAAGGCCTTTTCCCTACCAGAAATCTATTATATAGTAGGATATTGGTAGGAAAAAAGACCATTCAGAGAGTAATTCCTACCGTGAATGGAGTATATAGTCCCCTCGTAAGATATAACAGTAAACCAGTGAAAGGGACAATTTCTGTGTTCAACGGAGAAAGATGGGCTCAAGTGAACTCATAAACTGTCAATGCCGATCAAACAGCGCTGCATGATTTGAATTGATATAAGGAACAACCGAGTACGTTATTCCGGGATCACGATACATTTAACTTTAACTTAAGTAACGTTCACTTAAGGCACTTAAGGTTCACTTAACTTTATAAAACAGATGTGTGATCATGATTCACGTAACTAAACGTACCAATTCGAGCCAAACAATTGCATTCTAGAGTACCTATGTATTTTGATCTGTGATCTGTACTATCTGTAAAGTGATGAGTTGTGAATGCTTACAGTGTAACATTATCGTGCATTATGTTACCTAAGGACTCGCCCCATGCTGCCATTAACGCATAACTCTCAATAAATCATACTACCCGCTCCAATTATACCAACGCTAATAGGACCCCTACAATGGTAATACTTCTCTATTGTAGTTCACGTAGGTTAGTAAGACATAATAAAACGATGCTGAACAATATATTATAACTACATAATCCAATTCAATATAATTAATTTGTTCATGTACTTACCAATTGAATCTGCTTACACTAGTAACCACCAAGCTGCTTACACCTCGCATCCAAACTGCGAGTGGGTTTGAAAGCTACGATGTTCCTACAAGACGTAGTCCTCACACTCCGATTCTACTATCGTGTAATGGGCCGTCCGTCATTGAAGACGACTAGAGAATAACTATTCACCTACCCCTGATGGTAGAAAGAGGAACTACTTTCAAAACATCGGATGATTGAAGAAATAGGCTGAAAATCTAATGGAGCAGTATCAACAGATGTGTACGTGACCTTTTGAAGCCACCATTGACGTCACCAAGCGTTTTTTCAGTTCTCCCACCTTCTTCCTACTGCGACAAAACCTCACTATATAATAGGCTGTGCAAGTATGCTAAAATGACTATCATGATAACTACGATCGACGAAGGATCATTGTCATGGACGTGGACAATGCCACGATAAACTTTAGTATTGTATCTGAATCGTAACTATGGCGAGCCATGTTTTGGACTCATTTACTTTCAACGTGTAGGCTTCGTGTAGTATATAAATTAATATTCCTTTTTTTTATTTAACTATTTCTTTATCTGATCATTCTATATAAAATGAAACTATATTTTGTATGTCACCACTTGGGCGCTAGAGTCTTTTAGAGAATTCAATCACTTAGATAGCCACCATTATTAAATTGTTTTAATTCTATGAGTTAACTTTACTACTAATGACAATTTCTACACATTATTTATATTTTGTAAACATCGAGGTGACATATTTTAAATTTATTTGCATATTGAGATAAAGTAAAGTAACTTTCATTATTACTTGGTATTAATTTACTTTTGCATATTCAATCATTTTAAAGTTAGTTCTAATTGGACATTTATATTTTTGTTTATTAAAAGATTATGGTGTTTAGTTTCCGAATCCTGAGTGAGGATCAGATAGTCCCGGGGGAGTTTGAATAAAGTCTGTTAGCCAAACACTCGCGTTATGTATATTCGATTGTATAAGTTATTCTAGATAAATTAACGCAATTTAGTGCCGTTGTTCTTTATATTTAAAGACACTTTAGTATCAGTTTATAGGTGCCCATTAGGCTCTTATATAGAAGTTGTGTATCATACTGATGGATGATATTGTAATTAATCTTTGTATTAAATTCAACCCGTAATGCTCTGTCTCTTAAAGACTGATTCATCAAAATAGTGAATTGAAATCATGTTTGTAACCTTCTTATAAATACCTGCGCAACTATAAACTTATAGAGTAATTGTCAATAAGTTTGATTTCCAATAAAACTCATTTTAATATAATGAGACCATGTATATTTTCCTGCGCTATTGTTATTGTTTTGAATAAACCGTTCATATTGTTGCTTTTAAATATTGCTAATAATTTCCCTTGTCACTTGTTCCTTAGATTTCACCCACTCCCTTTTATATTATTTAATGGTCGATATATAAAAGGACTCAGAGGGGGTTTAACAACAGTTTTATATCAATAAAATAAATATCTATCATTACATTTTATTAAATTAGCTTCCTATTTTATTTTAATTATTTTATTTCAATGTCCGATCACTAGAATTGAAATTAAAGAGTAGAACTTGGTCACAAAACCCACAAATGA
The DNA here is from genome assembly GCA_039000515.1 of Timema cristinae. NCBI lineage: Eukaryota > Metazoa > Arthropoda > Insecta > Phasmatodea > Timematidae > Timema > Timema cristinae. The sequence goes on along the minus strand of JBCFYV010000001.1, from coordinate 32,782,405 downwards.
ATTACTAAATAGGCCTATAGACGTCAATCCCATAATTATTGGCTGGCTAGATCACGTGATGCCCTTCATGTAACGTTCACTTAACGTGAAAGACCTTCCATGACATCTATTAAGTTAAGTTAACTGCAAGTGGATGTTAAGTTAACTGGAATGTGATCACTTCCATTTAAAAACACGAGAAGAACATTTACGTTAAGTTAACCGTGGTCCCGGCACGAGAACGGTAACTTTGCGCTGATAAACTACACTAAACTGAGCCCGTATTTCATTCCCCAGTTAAAACAGAGCGTGGTAGAGAGTGGTGTTTACAGCCACAAAAACGTAAACGGAGTCTGATAAACTCCCGTCCTACTTTCCAGCCTTGTTTAAGTGGAGTAGTAATCAGCTAAATAAAAAATAAACATGAGCGGGGGAGATTCGTGAGACAAATAGATAAAATAATAAACTAAACAACTTTTACAAGACAGAGAAGTGGGAGCTCTGTATTTTTGTTAATTGGTATTATTAAATGTAACGAATACTTTTATTAATAGCTAAATGTAGAAAAAGTTTTGGATCAAAGTGGCATAAATTTAATGAAGAGGAGTTTTTTTTAGCCAAACCATTATATTATATTCATGACAATATAGATAAATAAGTTTATTATATTATGATTAAAATAAAACAATGATTCAAATATAAGTTTATATTAAAAAAAATCAATGTGGTATTTATGGTTATAATTCGTCCACACATTGAGGGAAGAAACACGTAATGGTCCAGCTTTTAAATAAAATGCAGTTATGATAATAAATATTCATGTGTATCACAGATTTATACGTGGTGGCTGTCCACAGGATCAATATTAATACTGGAATTGAATTTAAGAGTTAAAAATGACCATATTGTCCGGGTAATCGAACCCTGAAGTATTTAGTTTTGAGCGAAATTTGACTTTTTATGGCTCGTCTCCTATTTGGGTCAATAATTACTAGTGATTTTTGTGGATGACACAGGTTTATGGTGGATCATTGGCATGCAAAGCCAAAGTCACGGGCTCGTTTCCCGTGTGCAGGCTAATATATTTCACTAAATTGATTAATGATTAATACATATTTTATTTTAAAAAATTATATGATTACTAACATATTGATTAGAATATTAAGATACTTTATATTTTATTATTGCTAGTGATCTGTTATCCGACAGCTATCAAAGTGTTTAGACCTCCAATGCACCCTGTCCTCTGCCGCCCCCTTAAGCTCCCAGAATTTTCTTATTTACTTAAATGCATCCAATATTTGAATACACCCCCCTCCTAGACTCCTCTTTTTTTCAAGATTTCCCTCTAAAGTGTGGTGCAGAAGACAGTCCCTCAAAAAGATGTGTCCGATCCAGTTTGTTTTGCAACGAAGGATCACATCCAAAATGGTTCTCTTCTCACCCACTATTCTTAGGACTTCATTTATCACCCTGTCTGACCACCTGATCTTCTCTATAAGATACGTTAAAGTCTGACTACTGAGTGAAACCTTTGCTCTTTTGGAATCCGCGCCTTGTTATTGAGTATTAAAAAAATTAGAGTGGGTCCATTTGCAACACTTCTTGTATGTTTGACAAAGTTTTATCAAATAGTGCGATATTTACTGTTAATTTTATCATCAATACGTCTACAGATAAAAACAAACCATTTTTTTAACATTTTACTTAGATTTACATTAATTTAGCACATTTATTCCTGATTCAATCAAAAGACTGTTGAAAAGATAAATTATAGAACTTTTTAATAGTTAAAAATAGCAACCAATATTATGTTTTTGAATAAACATTTTTCAATATATTTATATTTGGAGAATATATTAATATATTTATGTTTGTTTGATATTGTTTTTTACTCTTACTTGTATGGTTATCGTGTTTGACAAAAAATATAACTAGCCATATTTAATTAATAACATATGTACAACATTAGTAACCAAAAGCTAACTGATGAAATTTTCATTACTTTAATTTCCTGTTGACACAATTTATTATATGTAATATGTTTTGCTAAACTTTTGTATATTTCAAATGCTTTCATTTTATGTAGTAATTTTTCAACAAGAAACAGCCTAATGAAGCAAATTATTGGATATAATTGAATTAAATCAAACTATTTAATATAGAAGTATATAGTTATATGTTAAATTATATTTCTATGTTTAAAGGTTTGGAAAAATAATACATTTGCAATAAATTTGTATAATAATGATTGAACGTTATCTAAGCATAAAATACCATACACGAATAAAATAATATTATATTTATTTTATTATTTAGAGTAATTTTATTTTATGGCCAAGCATTATTTTTGTTTCCGTGGAGTAATTATTTTAAATTATGCCCTTTTTTCTTCTCAAAATAAATCAATGGTTATGTAATCATTCATTTTAATTTATATTTGAAATTGTTTTTGGATTGTCCTATTATTTTATACCCAAAGCTAAACTAAGCGAGAATTAAAGAAAGTGCATTTACAAATTTTTATTATAAGAATTATGTGTAATATTGTTCTTCAAAGGAAGATTTGAGAGGAATGGGAATAAAAACTGTAAGAAATGAAAACTAAGGCTCAACTATAGAGATTATACCATTTTTGATGTTTTCCAAATATTTTCGTTGATGAAAATAAAGTTAAAATTAATTATTGTTTATCAAATTAAGTAGTTAAAACTTTTTTCAATATTTCAAATTAAAGAAAAACTTAACTTGAATGTAAAAGTTTTTTCTTTTGTAAGAATACTCGAAAACATTAGTTTTCTTTAAGATCTTAGAGATGAGATTAGAGTAGAGATGATGGCGATGTGATTAATAATCCAAGTTGCCTGACCTATGACGTCTTGCACAAAGCATTCTCTCTCCTGAACAATCTCATTGTTACTGGATCAAAAAAACCATTAGTCCATACACTTATTTATCTTTCCATTGTGCGAAATACTGTGTTCGTTATAATGTTTCATAAATCATAGATATATACCCTCTTCAAATATGGTCAGAATTAACTAAAAAAAATATTTATGAATGCAGAAAATTACGCAAGCTTCTATTAATTGTTTGAAAATTTAAAAAATTAAAACTCGAAGAATAAAAAGTCATAGTTTAAAATTAAAATAAGGAAAAGGAAGCAATAGCTTTATGAAAGGAAAGTGCTCAGTCCAACTTAAAAAAAAAGTAAAGAAGAAATGATAACATGTTAGTTTTAACTCCACACTAGAGAGTTTTAAACTTTATGTGATGCAGTTTATCAAACATTTAAACAATCACTTGTATTTATTTTAAAAATAATTGCGATTAACAGCAAGGTTATAAAGAGCTAATTAATATGCTGGGTTGGGAATATCAAGGTTGTTTGTATAAGATGCACCAGCATTTGTGTAAATAAGGGATAGAACACCCCTAGTGTATTTAACCGATATCCAGAACCTAGACATCTCCATTTCAAAAAGTCAGTATATTGTAAGTCTGGCACCGTAGACCAAGTAGTCATTGGTGCGTGTAGTAATGCGACTTTCTATCGTATATAATTTATATTTATCATGTAATTTATTCAGTTCAAATTTCTAAAAGTCAATATATACATAATAAAATGTGTATTAATGAAAAAACAAAGATAGATAATTAATGTGGATTTTATTTTTCATGTATTGATATTCTTTTAAGAACCAACACTTAATATATAGAATAAAAATGTTATGGATAAATGTGGCTCAATTTACATTAACAGAGATATACTGGCATACAAATCTCAGGCCAAATTAACCTGGAACACCATACTCTAAACTTTTACATCCATTACAGTTTCAAACCTATGGTCTGATACAGTTTTTATTCAAATCATATATTTTCCACTACCTGTTTGCTAGGCCTGTCGTAGCTTCTTCATAAACCTTATAATTAACTTAAAACAAGGACAGGCACAACATCCAGTCCACGGGCGTTAATTTATCCGTGTGAAAGGATAAACCTATATTTCATCAATAATAACTTTTTCACCATACCACGAATCGAACCCGGGACTATTATCTGAGTAGACAGATAGGTTACCGACTGAGCTAAGGTGTCGGATCACACCCTAAGCTAATTGCATTAATTATATTGACTGTGTACCCATAAGTGCCTCACATCAATGTTATATTTATTTTAACAAAGTCCGGGATAGAACTAGCGTACTTTCTACTGAGGCCAAATTTTAAGTCACCGCACAGTTGGTACGTGGCGTCAAACACCAAAAGTTACTGGACTACCAGTGACGCCGAGGTTCGACTTTTAGCCTGTTGCTCTGGAGTATGGTTCTAACATACTCTCTCCACGGTAATACAGGCATATTCCCTCAATCAAGTTATTCTTAATCCTTACCCCTTAGAGTAATCAGTTAATAACCAAGATTTTTGAAATATTAGTTGAAATTTAAAAAAAACGCTACTGTAACCGACTTACTTACCATGTGGTATTAGAGACTGGAAAGTTAATTGCCGCACTTACAAAAGTACGCCACCTTGAGCTAGTTCTATCCAGTCTACCTCATTACAACCTACCCTTATCTTTAGCTAGTTCTATACAGTCTACCTCATTACACACTATCTTTATCTTGAGATAATTCTACCCAGTCCACCTCATTACACCCTACCCCTATCTTGAACTAGTTCTATCCAGTCTACTTCATTACACACTATCTTTATCCTGAGCTAATTCTACACATTCCAACTCATTACACCCTACCCCTATCTTTAGCTAGTTTTATCCAGTCTACCTCATTACCCATATCTTTATTTCGTGCTAGTTTTACCAAGTCCACCTAATTTCAGATTATCCCAATCTTGATCTAGTTCTATCCAGTCCACCTCCTTACACCCTCTCTATTTAAGATTCAGTCTAATTTTATTCTCCCATCTGCGTCTAGGTCTTGCCAATGGTATTTTACCATTGGACTTACTAGTCAACACCTTGCACATAGCTCTAAAATCTCCTTTCACTCTGCATGTTCTTCACAGCTTAATCTACGAGACTAGATTATCCTAACAATGTTTTGTGATGAGTGCAGGGTATATCGCGCATCATTATGTAACATCCTCCACTCCCCAGCTGTCTCGTATTTTTTGGACCAAATTTATTACTAAACACCTTGTTTTCAATCCTAGTTCTTTCAACATATAATGTAAGATACCAGGTTTCACACCCGTACTAAAACCTAATTTGAACTAAAATAGGTTTTATTATTATTATTATTAATATTATTATTATTATTTAGCACCACGTCTTACTACCCGCTCGGGTTATACGCTTAAGTACTAATAACACTAATGGGTTAAAAATTAGGAAGGTTGAATTTAGAGGGAGGGAACCCACATTTGCGTGGTGGAGATTGGAATACCATTTAGGAAAAAACCCTCCCAATTCACCCGACCGAGATTCAAATCTTGATCTCCCCATCCTCGGCAGTCTAGCTCAACATGAAAATAGGAGGTCAGCTAACTACTCCACCGAGGCAATTAATAAGTTATAAATATGATGGACGCATTACAGTCGGGTCACGTATCTTTGTTATGACCTACGTTTAAAAGAGTGGTGCTTATTCCACATCACAGTTAGGCCAAGGTTTCCTTCTTGGGAATTATAAAAACGCGTGCCGGTGCAATAATCGACCCCGGCTGTTGTGACGCTCCACTTAGAATGGTTGTAAATGTTATATCAAACTGAACGGAAAAAAGAAGTGATGGATAATAAAGGACGGTTCACACTGAAAACTTAGCTAAGCTAAAAACTTATGCCTTTTTTACGCCGTGCAATGTTTTTTTCCGGTTACTGGCTGGGTAATTTTTCCAGCTCCCGTCTTGAGCCATCTTACGTCGCGCATGCGCATAACGCTGCTTAAGTACGTATTAAACAGATACAATACTTGATTGTTGAAAATAACCAAAGAAGTGTTGACATTTTGTTTTCAATTTGTTTTAACGTGTATTTAAGTAATACTCTATTTTGGTTTTATATTTAATACATGTTTTTATATTAAAATGGAACCGTTAATTAAGTCAAACCTTCACGTCCTACATTTCCTTCATCTTCCAAAACAGCTGTTAAGAGAAGCTCTTCCTCTTGTACTTTAGTCTGAGCTCAAATAAGACATTTTGTAGATTGCCATAACTTAACTCTACTGGAGCAGAACATAAAAAACACAGTAAATTCAGAAGGGAAAAGAGAAACCATAGCTTAGCTTAGCTTAGCTTAGCAACCAAACCGACAAAACCTTAGCACACCATAGCTTAGCGTTCTGTGTGAATCGGCCATTTAACACAAAGAAATGCTAAACTAGACTAAGTTAACCTACCATGACAACCTAACTCAACACAACCTAGCCTATGACACACCACGATCATAACCTAAACAGGCCCACCTAATATAAGACACAAAGGATTTGTGGGACCAGGTTCGTATTTACCCGCAGGTCTATTAACTTTAATATCCCTTCTGGCCAGAGAACGTGGCCCAATTAAGCTTTGACTGTGGGCCAATGAGCTACGACGTTTTTGGGACAATGGGTCCGTGGCACAACTGTAATGCATTGAATATTATAATTTTAAAAGTAATTACTAAATATAGTATAGTTTTCATAAAAAAGGGCCTTATCTGGAAGATAACAAATTTACTAAATATACTCTCATGTATTCATGCGTCAGAACAAATAAGTCCAGCTGTCCCTCTTGATATATTATATCACTTCCTATAAAATAACACAAAAATATATGTTGAAAAACATTTGAATTACTTAGTAAGGAACCTTTTAAGAATATTTAGAAAATTAAATTAAATTTTAAGTTAATTTAATTTGGACAAGTTGTACTAGATTTACGTGAAAGAAATATAAATATTTAATATTTAAATATAATATACATTCACAATATTTAAATGATATTTATAAAAGATTGGTAATATTAATTACAAGTTATGATACATTTTAATTATGAATATGTTGATATTGTAACAAACATCTAAAAATTAGGTAAATTTTAAAATATACATTTAAGTCAATTACACTTAAAACTAAGTTGATAAAAATCAAAGGATGGTGTGACCATGCATATATTGAATATTATTTTATTACTCTTGAGAATCGGCAGGAAAAAATGTGATTGAATTTTAAGAATAAAAATTGAATTTAATTTTTAGGTGTAGTTCCCTGTTCCTTGATTTCTGGCTGCAAGAGCTGAACAGTTATTTTGACATGTTTTAATGCATCAGTGACATCATCCTCAGGTCAGAAATTAAAACTGTGTTTGAGTATCCCCCATATCGTGTTATTAATGTTTCCATAGTAACATCATTATTTGATTTTATCAACTTAGTTTTAAGTGTAATTATGATTCAAAGGTCTATTTTAAAATGTATCTAATTTTTAGATGTTTGTTACAATTTTAACATATTCATAATTAAAATGTATCATAACTTGTAATTAATGTTACCAATCTTTACAAATATCATTTAAATATTGTGCACGTATATTATATTTTTTATTAAATATATTTATGTTTCTTTCACGTCAATCTAATACAACTTGTCAAATTTAAATTGGGTGACCTGGTGATCTAAGGGTAAGGTGTCTGACTTCTGTGTTGGGGTTTCAGGGTTCAATCCTCGGTCCTGGCACAGAATTTTCTAATTGCCAAACCCTTCCTTCACCTCTGACAAGACGTGTATTAATCACAGATTATGAATGTGAAGAATACCAGGCCTCCACCATGGTTCGGATTCCACGTTAGACTGTAAATCCTCCATTTAATCTCGCATTCACCCTACCATCACACATTAGCGTAATGCGTACAACCCGAAAGGGTAGTAAGATGCGGTACTAATTATAATAATAATAATAATAATAATAATAATAATAATAATAATAATAATAATTACCAACTTAAATTCAGTTAAAAGTGAATTTTATTTTTCTAAATACAAATAATATAATAAATACTTATTAATTTAGGCCTAAAAAGATGTTTGTATTCTATTAAAGGCCTTATGAAAATTGAGCTGTATATCTCAATGTTGTTTATAACTATCCCAAAGATTGTGTTTAATTTTCAAATAAATGGGTGTTTGATCAATCAGCACTGCAATAATAAAACAGCATTGTATAGATTTAATGTGACTTGAGGGTTTACAAAAATCACCAACTGAATAAATGATATTCATTTACAAGTAGGCCTGAAGGGCGCGATGGGCGATCAATTCAGAGCCATGCAAGCACCGTAACGACACTAATGGGGCACTTAGCCCCTAGTATATGTTAGGCGGTATTGGACCCTTGTCGACAAGGGAGGACTAAGCTATATCGTCAATGGAATTCTTGGTAATATTCGTACCAACAAGATATATCACTACAAACACAGCTATCGAACACTTGGCTGGAAAAAATATCATCGAATTGTCTTAAGTACATATTGGTTTTATATATAATATTGTGAGAGTAGCTATTAAATCAATCCTTAACTTAATACTTAATACAAGATAACCACGAAATTATATTAGATGTAATGAAGATACAATTTTTTTTATCAAAATTATCTTCTAGATCGGGAACTTCATTAAATGTTTTTATTTAGATTTGTATTTGATTTAAAAAAAAATTGGCATCTAGCTTGTTTGTATATTATATATAGTAATAAAAATTTAATTATTAGAAAGAGAATGGATCTAGTAAATTTACAAATGAGTAAATTTTATAAATTAATATGAAGGTAATATTTTAAAACACTTTTAATTTAATTTATATATAGTAATAAAATCTAATTATTAGAAAGAGAATGGATCTAGTAAATTTACAAATGAGTAAATTATATAAATTAATATGAAGGTAATATTTTAAAACACTTTTAATTTAATTTATATATGAATTTATATATAATGTATATATAAATATTTTACATTTACATATATATTTAATATATGTTTCATTACATATAATAAAGATATAAAAATTTATTGTTTAAAATTACCTAAATATTTTTAATTTTTAATAACAATATCACGTACTGTTTCAACAATTATTTCTCAACCTAATGGATGGTGGACAGAAGAAGATATTAATGTAATGGTGGACAATTTTAACCAGTTTTTTTTAACGAGTCAACTCAACATTTTATGTTTCCAACCATCCCCAGTAGACATGACAAAACATTACATCGGAAATTAGCACAACGTAACGACTAGTCAAGATACGATTTATAGAGTTAATATATTTTGAATTGAATTGGAGAGGTTTCTTAAATATACCAGATTGACATTGATGGAAGGGTTAAAGTTTGAACCTCAACGTGTGCTCTGGGGCTGCTTTCCCCACATCTGGTTTTTCGTCATACGTGGGTGCGAGTGCACTTACTCTGAAGCTATCATCCTCATATTTAACGTAAAGTTAAGCCGTTATCGAGTGAAAGTTAAGCGAAAATTGTACTATAACAGTGAAACAGAACCTTAAAGGTGGGAATGTAGCGGACTCGAGATAAAAGTCAGTGTTTTTGAAATGATTATAGCAAAATATTTTATTGGTCAATATAAATAAAATATTGCTTCAATACAAACATAGAGTTTAATTTTCTTCAGATGGTGATATCAACAGTTGTTGAATATCTATAATGAGCACGGCGGCATTAAATGAGAAACTTTTTATTAAATGGAGAGAAAACGTTTTCATTAAATTCCAGGATACCCTTGACAGATATTCAAAAACCGTTGATGTTACCATGGGAAGAAAATTAAACTCTTATTTTTCTAATAGAGCAATATTTTGTTTTTGGCAAAAAAAAAGTTTTTATATAAAAACTGCAAAAACACTGCCCTTTGAACGCGTCCTATTTCACCCAAACTGGAGGTCTTTAAACCCAAAACAGTAAATACTTGGATCGACTAAATGTTAAGCACATCTATTCTGGTTTGTCAGTGATGATAAGTTTGGGACTCGAAATCCAGCCAGATGATGAAGGTTGTTCTTTTTTAGGGTGGTTTACCACTCATTCTCCATCACGCAAATGCGGGTACTTTTCCTCGAATGCCATCTTTCTCCTTTCTAACCCCGTTGAAGGATAATAAGATGCAATGCCAAAACAAACAACTTATTTTTGTTATCGCTTTTCCCGGAAGTGAATATAATACTTGACAAACCAGTCCCTCTGAAAATGAGGATTTGGTCTATTTCTTCAGATCAAAGTTCTTGAATGCAGCATAGGTGTTGAATATAACTAAAAGGTGTAGCTGTTGAACCAAAGATTGCAAAGCACCGTTTATCCGATCTCGCGCTATTAGACTACAACACATGGCAAATATACACATGTATAATAATGAATATCCAATACCTTAGCTCAGTCGGTATCGTGTCTGTCTACTGAACTAATGGTCCCGGGCTCTATTCCTGCCATGACAGAAAAATTGATAATTGATTAAATGTGGCTTCACACTTTCATAGTGATGAATTAACGGTTGGGGACTGGATGTGGTGCCTGTCCTAATCTTAAGTTAGTTTATAAGGCATATGAAGCTACAATAGGTCTATCAAACCGGTAGTGGAAAATATATGTTATTTATTTATTATTTAGCACCGCGTCTTACTACCCGTTCGGGTTATACGCTTTAAGTACTAATTACACTAATGGATTAGGAATTGGGAAGATTGAATTAGAGGAAGTGAACCCGCATTTGCGTGGAGGGGGAGTGGAAAACCATTTAGGAAACCACCCCCCCCCCCAGTTCACCCGACCGAGATTTGAACCTCGATCTCCCCGTCCTCAGCAGTCGAGCTCAACACGACTAGCGCGTTAGCCAACTACGCCACCGAGGCGGGTGAAAATATAACCTACAGGGTTATTTTAGATGCCCCAAATTGACATGCGACCGACGGCTTTACTTCCTCTTCAAAGGAAGTTGTGTTGCGGATTTTTATCGCTCAAGGTACATCCGTCGAACTAGGCTGGGTTTGAACCCATGAACATCGAGTACTGGGGCGAGAACTTTATCCCAAAATCACCGAAGTTGGCGTTATACATAACTAAAGCAAATTTATATATATAATAATAATAATAATAATAATAATAATAATAATAATAATAATAAAAATAATGATTTGCGTTTAATGGTGAGTGGATGAATGTATAGACTCTTTTTTCGACAGGGTTTCTGCTCATCAAAAGCATAGAGAAAGGGATAACACATTTCTCTATGTCAAAAGTGAGGCAAGTATATACAATAATATCTTGAGCTTTAGATTTGCACAAAAATCCTAAGACAAAAAGTCCCAAATAAAACTGGCCCTAAAACGCACAGCATTTCAAAATCTGTGTTTGAAATGTGCACCATTAGCAGCAATGCGCAGTTTCAATAAAAAAAAAAGTTTTACAGACGGCGGGTGGAACTTTGCATAACGGCTGGTGGAGCATATTTAAAACATAGACTTTAAAATACTGTGCGTTTGGGGACGGTTTTATTTGGGCCATCCTGTATATCTGAGCGTTCGCTGTGATTCACTAAAAATTCTGTGAAACGGTCAAGCAAGAAAGGTGAATTGCGCAATTTTTCGCCCGGGTAGGACTAGGTCTTCTATTGTGCCCAAAGCCTTATCCAGATTAACTTAGTTTTTATTCATACGTTTAGTAATAAAAAACTATTCACGTTTAATCTAAATGGGGACGTATGATAAGGGAAATTTAATAGAAATGAGCCCTAGCTTCTGTTGAAAGAAATACCCACAAACACACTCATCCTTGGTCTGAACTCTAATCCCATTTCTCTGATTTTTTTTAGCACCGCGTCTTACTAGTCGTTCGGGTTATACGCTTATGTACTAATTATGCTAATGGCTTTTAGGGATTTGGAAGGTTATATATATTTAAAGGAAGTGGAGGGAGAGTGTAAAGCCCTTTTGGAAAAACCCCCCTCAGTTTATCTGACCTGAGATTCAAACCTCGATATCCCCATCATTGATAGTCTAGTATACCTCAAGAGTAGCGCGTTAGAGTATGCGGTCACGGAAGTGGGTCAGAGTTAAAGTTTAACGCATGAATGCTGTAATGGATTTGGATTCAGAAGACTGGGGGTTCGATATCCATCCGGTTGTAGTCTAAAATGATTTTAGCCTCGTATCAGCTAATTTATTTTATCGTACTCACCAGCTTACCATCCGAATGGTATATGCGCATATTCACACTATTGCGGTAAGGATGAATTGAGAAATACTTAGCTAAAGTATATCAGAATTTGTGTTAAATGGGAGAAAACCCGCTAATTTCACACCAAAACCGTCAAGTCCAGTCGCGTTAGATTCTCCTAAATTCAGATGGCTGGATTAACATTGTTTTAAATTAAGGGTACTTAGCACCGCGTCTATTACACGTTCGGGTTATACGATTAATTACTAACTACGCTAATGGGTTAGGATTTGGTAAGGTTTTATTCATAAGAAGTGAACCCGCATTTGCGTGGATGGAGAGTGGAAAAACATATAGGAAAATGACTCCCAGTTCACCCGAGCGAGATTCAAACCTTTATCTCCCCATCATAGGCAGTCTAACTCAACACTAAACTAGCGCGTTAGCTAACTACGCCACCTAGGCGGGTTTTAAAATAAAAGAGAACTTAATGTTGCTATCACACTGAGTACTTAACGTTCAATCCAATATAAATACGTCATTTCTGATTTATTCGGTCAGATTTTCCATACGTTTTTAATAATGGGTGCTGAAAAGCTTATAATTGTTTTTATTTTGCATATTCTTTCAATATAAAAATGAATCCTAGACACGGTAATAGAACCCGGGATCTTTGACCAAGTACGCTAATGCTCTTACCATTGAGATATAATCTATTAGTCCCGTGGCACAGTGGGGCGGAATTCCAAAAACTTGGCCAAAATATGAAGGCTTCCTTCGATTCCTATGAAAATTGGTGTACTGAGGTTTTTGAGATCACTGTTCACCAATCTGTTCACCAATATGGCGGACGTGAACATAAAAACACTATATTATTATTAGCACCGCGTCTTACTACCCGTTCGGGTTATACGCACTTACGCTAATGTGTAATGGTAGGGTGATTGTGAGATGAAATGAAGGACCTACAGTTTAACGTGGAATCCGAACCACGGTGGAGGCCTGGTATTCCCCACATTCACAAGATGTCTTGTCAGAGGTGAAGGAAGGGTTTGGTAATCAGATAAATCTGTGCCGGGACCGAGGATTGAACCCCGGCCGCTAGCACAGAAGTCTGACACCTTACCCCTAGACCGTAAAAACACTATAAAATTTAATCAAACTTGATTTATGATTTTTTTAGATAGATGATTATGAATTTGAAGCCCAAATTTAAAAAAAGGGTGGAATAAATATGGCGGATTTCAAAGTAAAAAATTATCAATTTTAATCCCAACTTGATTCATGGGGATTATGAAGTCGCTGATTACAAACCTGAAGTCAAAATTCCAGAAAAATAAAAAGTTAAAAATAAAAAGTCACTAAATACATTAAAATAGTTGTCAACAAACTTTTAGAATTAAATTACTCATCATCATTATCTTCAACATCAGATTTGTCAGAATTATCTCTATCATCATTCGTTGGCACTGTTGTAGTTGTATCAAGAGCTCTACTGCCTCAAATTCTAGAGCTCTTAATTTTTTCTGCGGCAATTTGCTCAAACATTAAATATAAGGGTCTTATGTCACGATGAGCCTAAGAAGACATCTTGTATCGTGTTAACACTCGAATCCTTCCAAAAAAACTTCTCACGAGCCCTTTATATCATTGTCACTTCTTGAGCGTCCTTGGACGTTATTTTGTCCGATAGGTAATATTGATTCAGATATTATTATAATTTCTTAATGAATTAAAATTTTATGGACTGAAGTGGGCATAATATAACACATACAATTCGATGAACTTTCTAGCTGTATCAAAGGCATATATTTTTAATTTTTGCAAATCTATTTCAAGCCCGCCTGACAGTGCCTGCAGTATAACATGGAACTTATTTATTAAATTCTTGTCAACTCTAGCTATCTGAGCAGATACAATCGAGTTTTCAAAAAAGCGTCGAGATGTGTTTCCAACCTTCGAGCTTCCGAATCCAACTTTTGGTTGATCGACCATGAAACCTAATTGGGTACAGACACCCTTCTGTATACTTTTTTTTTTCCTACAACCTCTTTTTCTTCTGTAGTACGCGATTTCCTTTCTTTTTAAATTCAATCTTGTACGATAAATGCAAGAATTTTTACTAGTTTCATATACCTCTGGAATAACTTATATAATTCTCATAATGTACATAAGGAATCAAAATATTATTCCATTGACAGGCGAACGTGACAATACTCAACACTTTCCAAACCGCTCAGTGCATGTGCACTTGCTATTAGGCTTTAATAATTACTATAAAAATCATATTGTTATTTATTTTCAGCTAAGTCTTGTTGATTTTGTTACCTTATAGTATTAACTATATGATCCGATAGTTTTTATACCGTGAATATATGGGAATTATAACTGTTTTCATGTTTGTTTAATATTGTTTGCAGAATATTTATTGATTTAAAAAAAATAATGTTAGTTAATCAATATACCACATTAATGCAATGTGGTTAAATTTTACTTACTTTCAAGAAAATTTTCCTTTTTTAAAAAAAATTGAAATTGGTCCACTGTGCACAAAGTTATGAGCCTCCATTGAGAGCGACATTTCTCAGCACTATTCCGACACTACCTGTGCGTCTCGATCGAAGGTCACTTTTGAACTGAGCTCACGACACATGTATAAGTAGCTGGGCCTTACCCTACCTGCTATTTGATGACTGAACTATCATCGTACCCAACCGAATGATTCAAAACCTCAAATTTGAAACTTCCTTTTTGGACTTTTGACCACTTTTTGGGATCCCGCCCCACTGTGCGTGCCCAGGGTCATTCTTAACTCATAATTTAAGGCAGAGTTTTCGATTGACAAGTGAAAATCGTCATCTACATATAAGCTATCAATAAGTTAACGATGGTCATTGAACATCTGGCAGAATAAAGCTCTTCCGAGTCTAAGATGGCTGCATTATATGTTAGCCCGTGATTTTAATTGATCAGACATTTGTAGCTCATTATTTACACACGTCCATCACAGAGTCTGCCTTAAAGTGTGAGTGCAGAATGACCCTAGACATGGGACGACTCACAGATAGCTCAGTGGTAAGAACATTGATGTATTAAGGTAAAGGTCCCAGATTAGATTTCCATGTCAAGGGGATATTTTTAAATTTAAAGAATATGATATTTAGATGCGAATAAAACCGTACTTAACAACTATTATACCTTGTCTACTACACCCATCTTATTAATTTTGATATCGCTCATAGATAAATATACGATGTACAAAATCCGAAGCATAGAAATAAAGATTATTATTGGTAGCACCTGAAGAAATATTTAACAAGAATTATAAACTAGAGATGTTTGAAAGGACAAAACGTTAGTCTCCTTAAACTAATAGGATGAACCCATCATTTTCTTGTGTTTTTTTTTTGTTTGGTTTTTTCGTTTTCCCACAGGTAATCTTAAGAATAAAAATGAGCGTAAGTTAGTTCACTGAATAAAATATTATTTATCAATTTGTCTCATTCTAGCCCACTTCGGTGGAAGAACGGTCGAAGGAGTCATTCTCGTGTTAAACTGGCTTGTTGATGACGGAGAGATCGGGGTTCAAATCCCGGTAGGGTCTACTGCGAGTAGTTTTTCCTAAATGTTTTCCCACTCTCCTTCCACATAAATGAGAGTAGATTACCTCTAAAATGCTTCCTTCCTCATCCCTACTGCGTTAGAATAATTATCATGCATGCGTACAACCTGAACATGTAATGAGATGCGGTCATGATCATGATGATGATAATATTCCAGTTTATTAGAGTCAAACTCCTTGACTGTTGTGATTTGACTGGACTAATAGGGACTCGACCGAGTTGGTGTGAAATTATCCTTACTGACGGTCTATGGCAAAGGAAGAAGTTGTTTTTTAGGACAGAGAAACATACTACCTTAAGAGAGCCGCAATGAAAATTTCAAATAAATCTTAATACTGACGGTTACCAACACTGCTATTGAGAAAATAGTATGTTGTGTGTAACGACGAATTTGTATTCATAGTTACAGGTGTATTAAAATTAGCCATACGTCTACTGCTAGATATTGTATATATATAGCTGATCTAAAGTAGGAGTGTAGGTGATAGATTCAGAAGTTATTTATTGCAAACATTGTCAGCCCATTAATATTATATTTTTATTGGTTTAGTAATACTACATTATCGATAAAAAGTGTTTTCAAACGCTTCTAATAATCCTTCCAGCCAATGTTCGCATGAAAAAATCTTCTGTCACTTATTTACATTCTCACCGCAGATGAGAATTAAATATTTTTCTTCTCTTCTTCTTCTTCTTAAGTTAACAACATGAAGGTTGGTTTGATGTGCTTTATATCTATCCGAAGCTAGGCTGGTTATGGCTGTCTACACCATCTGGGATGTACTAGGGGAATTCAGGAAGTGTGGTAATTCCCCGTTACTTTCTGCATTGGAGTTCTACGAGCGAGTGAGAAAGAGCCTACCTATTTGTCCGAAATGTATTCTCACATACCTTCAATGTTTCATTTACATGCCACAGTCGACATGGAAACCGATAGCTTTACGTACCCTACGAAGGGAGTTGTGCTCCGGATTTTTATCTCTCAAGAAAAATACGTCGAACTCTGCCGGTTTTGAACCCAAGAACATCGAGTTACAAAGTGAGCACTTTACCTCAAGAACAATGAGTTTGACACATATTAGTTAGCCGTATATTTTTCAAAATATTTATTAATATAAATATATTATATCAAAGAGTCTTACTACTCGTTCAGGATAACCATATCCGGATTGACCCTCCAGCCTAACTTCCGACAACCGTCGAGATTATCGGCCTCTGTCAGACTTTAGAGTGACACCGGCCGATTCCGCCACTATTTACATTATTTGGGTATAAATTAAGGTAGAATTCACGTTAAATGTACCGAAATTGGCGCTGAACGAGAAGGAAAAAACTATTTAATAAAATACTCCCTTATTACGCCCTAACGGGATTCAAATTTTACGGTCATAGGTCTGATGTAATGGTATAAACATCACTGTCACTACTGCCATTAATGCGGTTTAAACAAACGTTTAGTTAATATTTTATTTTGGTGCGATATTTATCTGTTGTTAGTTTGGAGTAAGCTATAGTAATTTGTAGAGGAAAAAGAAAATGTGCCCCATGGGCCTGAGTTTCCTCATCCCTTGTAAAAAGGTTAGTGCTCTTTTGTCAGATGGCCATAAATAATAAAATTGTTGATTTGTCAAAAGAGGATTTATTTAATCGTTAATGAACATATATCCAACAGGCTGCTGGTTAGATAGCGCCCAAATTAATCGACCGAAAACCACTACAGCATAGTAGCGTACTGTGTTTGGCAGAACCAGTGCGGATCTATAAATGATTTGTTTTTTAATATTTCAAACTATTATGAAGATCCTTCTACTCAATTCGAAATCTTCGCACCTGAATTGGTGTACACCCAAAATAAATGTAAAGGCTATAAATTATTATCTGACGTTGAGAGGGAGATCAAGATTCAAATCTCGGCCAGGGTTATTTACGTGTTATTTTCTTAGGTGTTTACCATTCTCCCAACACGCAAATTTAGCTACATTTCCTATAGATTCTACAGCCCTCATTGATATCCCATTAGTGTATTGAAATTAGTATAGGCTTGATGGTAGTAAAAGGTGTTGGAAATAAAATATATTGCTTAAAAGTTTTTGATCAAGATTCTAGCCTCCATTTTCAATGATTTCACATGTCATTTAAACATGTAGGAGGGTTATGTAAAGTCGTGTTACCTTGAAGGTCTTAACTTGACGGACTACATTATGACCCTATCTTATAAGCTGTGGATATATGAAAAGTAAGCTTGCTACATTTAAGGTAAGCAAACGGTAAATTAATATTCTTTTTTTGAAAACCATGCTCGTGGTACATAACTATTGTCAAGAAGTTTTATTGGATATTTGCGATAACCACAGATACCGATATAACTGGTTCAAAATTGGGAGAAACGCTTGGGTTGCCGTATGGTATAAGGCGTTACTATCGCAATAAACTAGACTGCTGATAGCAAGCAGATCGGGGTTCGAATACTTGTCGGGTGCACTAAGGATGTTTTTCCCTAAATAGTTTTACAATCTCCCTCCACGCAAATGTGAGTACGCTTCCTCTAAATTCAACACTGGCCATCCTTAAATCATTAGCGGAAGTAGTATATATGCACATAGCCTGAACAGGCAGTAAGATACGGTAATAAAAATAATACATAATTTTTTTTTAATCCACAGTTTGTGTGTTTCTGTGTTTTGTTTCTAGGTAAATAGCCCTTAAACTTTGTTTATAGCTCTTTAACATGAAAAAAATACACTGTGTGACGATTTAAATCCATTTTACTTAATTTAAGTGCTAACCATCAGTCAAAAAGGTCGTATAATATGTCACTGTTATTAAATACAACAAGAATGTCAACTTGAAATATAACAAAGTAAAGGTACTAAAATATGTTTATAATAATTACATTATACAGGTAAATAAAGGTGTAAAGTAAAAAAAAAAGCATGATAAAAAATAAAGCTTTATGTAGATTCATTCCCAAAATTTGGTAATTATTTAAGATAAACTATTGTTATGTTGTTTATCGTATCTAGAGTACACCGAGCTAGTGGACATAATCTGATCAAGTGTTTGATAAAGACTAATTAAGAGCTACTAGAAGCGCCAGGAAATGTGGATGACTGACTGACTACATGACGTACCCCAGAAGCAAACAATTATCGCCACAGGGGTATTCTAAGGTGTCAGTATCACAATATACTGTTATGGTGAGGTCAAAATTTGAATCTCGGCTAGGTGGAATAGAATTCCGTGTTCACATATAGACTAATATGTTACATATTATTAAATAATTAACTTATTAATAATAATACTTAGCGCTGCGTCTTACTACCCGTTCGTGCTGTACGCTTAGGTACTAATTACTCGGGCTAGGAGTTGGGAAGGTTGAATATAGGAGAAATGAACCCACATTTGCGCGGTAGGAAAGTGAAAAACAATTTAGGAAAAACCAGCCCAGCTCATCAGAACGAGATTCTAACCTCGATATCCCCGTCCTAGGTAGGCTAGCTTAGCACCAAATTAGCGCATTAGCCAACTACGCCACAGAGGCTGATAACTTATTAATATTTTGTTCATATATTTTAACAGAAATGATATTTGATGACTTAACCTAAGGAGTAGGGATGAGAAGGGTATTTAGAGAAAGTGCACCATCATCAGCATTTAGAAAAGATGAGAAAACTTGTGATAAAGCGCAACTGGTGAAACATGTACTATGCATTCGACAAAGATCAAAACCTTGATCCCCTAGTCACCGGAAATAAAGTATTTTGCAAAGATGACGTCTCAAACAAGGTGATCACAAATATTAGAAATCAAAACAATATTAACTTGTCACTACCACATGTTTTTTTTTAAAGTGTGTCAAGGTCACTTTCAGTGACGTCACTCACCGATGGTGCTGTGAGCAGCCCTATGGCTTCGCTGAGGTGCTTCAGGTTGAGCGCCGGTGTGACATCTCGCGCCGCTTCGTCATAAGGGGTGGTGTGGACCGAAGACTGCCGGGATGCGGGGGTGGGCCTCCCTCTGATGATGAACCGCCATTCAACAAACCACCGCTCCCAGAAGACATCTGACGACGAAACGGACACATCGACGACATGTTGATGTGTCCCGATCGGCCCCTAACTTCTACCCGCTTTATTCTATCTTTTGATATATATATATTATATTTTTTACCCTTTTTTATTTACTCTTTACCAAAACGTCTCTCTTTCCGTGAGAGGTGTTTTCGTGGAGAAAATTCTCATTTCGATCACACGACCACGTGGGAATAACAAAGTCGTTTAATATAAATGTTTATTGATTATAATAAAACCATCATAAGTATATGTTTGAAGGACAGTTTTCATGGTAGATTAAAAACAGTTCAGTCTAATTTGAAAGTAAATAAATAATTCATTTGTTTAATATATTAGCTATTTAAGACGTTTTCTCGTACAGTATTAAGGTAGAAACATTGCCAACCACGCAAATAAATTGTGTTGACGTTTCTTATAAATGCAGTCAAATATTTAAACAGGTAATAAGTTTAATTAAAATTATATATAGTCTTTACATAATTGGAGGTATATAGATTATTTTTATGTTGGTATAAATGTAACGCTCGTTATAATTTAATTAAAAGTTCTAAGCGAGTTAAAAATACACTGCTATCAAGTTTTAAAAGTTGACGCGTATCGGAACGTATCGCTATTTGACGTGCGTGGAGGTGATACTCCCTAGTAACTTCGTCTCTTCTTTCACGGACGCGACTGAGCGCACTGAAGCTGTGTCGGCTGGTTGTAACTAGGGAGTAAAATGGATTGAGAGTCGAACACCAAGCTCCCCTACTGCGCATGCGTCACTGTCACAGCTGACGGGCTCTTCACTCCTACACGAGAAAGGTACGCCCGATTTCGAGTGGAATAAATTCCATTAACACTTTTTTTTTTTAATTTTAATAACGTATTCTAAAATCTGGTTCCATCATTGAGATTTTTGCTTCCTTTTAATTTATCCTATCAATAGAAAGTATTGTGTTAAATTATTGTGAAAATTTTTGGCATAAAAATTAATATATCTCTCAACGTTTTAGATGACCCCGAAGCTAAAAAAGTGGCTTTTACGGTTTTCCCCGCTACTGTGTCTGTCTGTACGTACGTCTTCATGTTATAAGGGATTATTTGTGATTTTGACCCATCTATATCTTAAATTAAGGGGTAGTTTTCTTATGAGTGATTTCTGGAAATTCAATTTTTTCTGAAAATATCTATAACGATTTCGTTTAAAATGTATAGCTGGGGAGTGTTTGACATGTGCCGTAAATTAATTTAAGGGTTGTTTATCTTTGACAAATTTTAGAATTTTTTTTTTTAAATTCTTACAAAATCTGCATAAAGATTTAGTTCAGTTGAATATCCAGGAACTGTTTTACATAATAACTAATAATATGTTTTTATACTTACAAATATATATAACTCCAGACTAGTTTACAAATAGCTTTTTTTAAATTAGTTTTTTTAACTGGTCTGAACGATTTTGTTTAAAACGTATATGGGAAGAGTGATATAGTTGTTAGCAACAAGATAATTTTGCTGTTTTTATGAGGAAAACATACTTCCGAATAGTTTAGTGAAAACCTATTTTTGAAAATTTTGTTCCATGCTATGGCTACACTGCGTTAGAAAGATTGTACCTTTGTGTTATACAATATTTTTTTTTTTACGTTTTTCATGATATGATCACATTGTTTACAATAATTTAATTAGTACCAAAATCTCTTGGCTGAAAGCCCAAGGCTATATTTGTGACGGTATACGTGTATGTTTTTAATAAGATGATAGTGGCATAGAGAATATTTAATCTATGATGGCAAAGCTATACGAGAAACCCAAACCCATAGAATAGCCGCATGACAGGTTATTCCTGTGAGCTTGTTAATAGTCGTGCATAAAAATAATGTACTTCTATCAGTAAAATCCACAAACTTGTATTCAAACAGAGTTTAAAGTGGAAGTGCAAGAAAAGTGCTGTTTTATTAGCAAAACTTTTATTTTTTTTGCCAAAATAAATAAAATATTGCTCCAGAAAAAGCATAGATTTTAATTTTTTACACATGGTAGTATTAACAGTTCTTGAATATTTGTCAAGGGTGGCCTAGATTTTAATGACAAAATTGTCTCTTAATTTAAAAAGTTTATAACAAAATGTTAATATGCTAATGGTAGATATGCAACCACTGTTGATATCAACATGTGAAGAAAATTAAATTCTTATGTTTTTACTGTAGCAATATTTGATTTGTTTTGCCTTAAACAAGTTTTGATCTAAAAATCCAAAAACGAATATCTTTTCACTCGTTCCTTACATTCCTAACTTTACGAAAACCTACATAGAGAGTTTTGTTTTCATAACAAAAAAAGCTGTAACGCATCTGTGATTGAGTTCACACCGACAAAAAGCCGGTCACATTTATTGAACTTTGACCGTTTTGGTTTTAGAAATTGTTTCACACATTATCCATCACCATAACAGCCAGTGAGCTTATCTTTTAAACCATAAAATAAATACAGAGGTAGAATAGAGTTGGAAAAATTTATCATATTCAACTATAGAAGGTAAAAAATTTTACAATGAGAAAAAAATAATAATGTGGCGGGCCCGTTTGAGGTTCCATAAGCCCGGGGTGCACACATACCAAGCCTTTTGAAGAGCATGAATCACAAAGGACTTCCTCCTTTTAAAAAAAAATACATTGTTTACTACTAAGAGAAAAATATGTAAAAATATATTATAAAAAGTAATATTGTTTTAGGCTAGTGTGTAACTTTTAGTTTGATTTTTTAAACATCAGCTATGAAGAAAATATACCCTCAAAGAATTGATACATGGAAATAGTTGAAACACAAATATTATTAATAGATTTTAATATCTATTTTTGTATGTAATACATGTGCGTGTATTTGATTTTTGTCTCAATAACGAAAGTAGTTTTTTTTCAAACAAAGTGTATCAGATCTATATTAAACTCCACTGCTAACATAAACTATAATTCAAATTTCTCTTGTTTGGAAATAAAAAACTATACTAAAACTATTCTCGCATGATTTTAATACGACTTCCAAAATCTGAGAGAAAAGAATTAGCTTGTAGTATTTCTTTGGCATTTGCTGCTATTTTTATTTTATGTTAGCACTGCGTCTTACTACCCATTCACATTATATATATATATATATATATATATATATATACTAATTATGCTGATGAGTTAGGGATGAGGGAGGTTGGACTTAGAGGACGTGCATCCTCAGTTTCATGGAGGGAGAGTGAAAGAACACAAGGAAAACCACCCTAAGTACACCCGACTGGGATTCGAACCCCAATCTCCTTGTCATTGGTAGTCTAGTCTATTGTGAAAATGATGCCTTAGACTATGCGGCTACATAAGCAAGTATTTACTGCTATTGGTGAGTGCTAGAAGTAATAAAAATTCATAATGTATAGTGCACTAAATTTATTTATTTAAACGTCAAACATAAAATTACGTTTGTGGTTTTCTTTCATATAAATGCCTGAAAATTTAAATTACAACAAACCGTAAAGGCAGCTGATTTACAAAGCTTCGCTAAGTTACACATACTTATATTTCCAATTCAATCAATACATTTATACTTCAAAAATATTACTAAACATATATATAAAACAAACCTTAATCGATAAGTGTATAAGTATTGGTGTTTAGTTATTATTGACATAAAGACATGATCTGATTAATAACGAGAGATGTCTGGTAAAGAAAAATTTCATTTTAGATTAATTACTCTCAAATTAAACAATATTCCAATCAACAGTATCCATTTGAAATAAACTATTATATACATTTACGTCATAATCAAAAGGAACATTCAAATTATCAGAATATTCAAAATATTATAGCATTATATAATTAATTAGCTTGTCTTTATGAAAGAGAAATATAAGTTTATTTTCTTTCTTTTAATTGTGCATCACTAAAGAAACATCAGATGATAGAATTTGTATATAATATAACACAATAAGTGGAGATTCTCTCTTCATAATAGAAGAAGATAATTGTAATAAATATGGTGCATATTTCAAATATTATTTAATAATAAAATAATTGTTTACACTTTCATTTTAAACATGTTAAAATATTTCTTTATTCTTAGGAGAAAAATTATATTATATTAAATTTTTAAATACACTCAAGCACTTTTCATTCATAATAACTATTGCTTTAAAAAAAATCTCAATCCTTAAAAATTAAATAATCCGTTATAGTTCACAATTACGTAACACAGATCCAACACCTTAGCTCAGTCGGTAGCGTTTCTACATACTGAGTTGATAGTACCGGGTTCGATTCCCGCATGGCCACAAAATTTATTAATTGGTGAAATGTGTGTTCAGCCTTTCACATTGATAAAATGACGACCGGGGACTGGATGTTGTTCTTGTCCTGGTTTTAGGATAGATTAGAAAGCCGGTACAAAAGCAGTTACATCTCACAACTACTTAGACTGTATTATATGTTGAGATTATTTAAATATGATTTATTACTATTTCTACTCTTTTGTATGTGTGTGTTTCGAAAAATGTTTATTAAACGCCCACCTCTAGGATTATGATCGAAAGACATGGCACAGAAAAAATTTACCCACATTAGTGTGAAAGTAGATCTAGTTTTTCTCCCATAAATTACCATGTATAACAACACCCTCAATTCACCTGTCCTGTTTTGAAGTTCTTAATTCTTCGTCAGAAACATCCAACAAGGCAATGCAAGTCTAATGGATACCACCGCTAGTATATACAATATTGGTGGCTGAGAAGTCTAAGGTGTTATACTTGCATTGTACTAAGTCACCGTTTGAAAAAAGATCGGCGTTTGTATTCCAAATAGATACATTAAAGTATGGTTTCACCATCTTATCTTCATGCAAATGCGGGGTTCCCTTATTTTAACTTCCCTCCTCATCCTCACATCCCGACACAAAAGCGATAGCCCGTGTGTTATAACGTACTAGGGCCTAATTACACAATAATAATTTCACTTGACTTAGTACGTTTATTATCTATTTTACAAAAGGTCTGTAGAAGACACGAAGCTCTCTATAAATTGAGCCAATTTAGTTTGACACAAACTTGGGACGCCTCTTAGAATTTAATAATTGGTGAAACGTGAGAAAATTTACCTTCTAACTGAAACTGAAAACAAAATTACATTACGTAACAAATTAAAATGTGCCCTTCCACACAGATTCATTAGTCATATAATATTGCTGAGCAGTTATAATTACTGAGACAGGGCTATTAAAATTAAAATGGAATTTCGTTTATAAAATATGTTTAACTTGAATGACTACACCTAACATAGTCAGTCAAGGCGGTAAGAAACAACTTCAAAGGATACAATAAATAAGTTTAACGAAACCAACAATGCATTCATTGATAAAAATTGGCGGTGTGATGAATGTGTTTGTAGACACTCTTAACATAGAAGTCATTATTCTTAAACGGTTGTTTTAAAATTTCTTTTAGGAATTTAATAATCGTTTAGAGAAAAAAATAAAATAGTACAAATTTCTTTATATTATATTCAGTCAAATATTAAGATAATTTAAAAATATCTATACCAACACATATAATTTTCTATAAATGAATACATGTCTGGTAAAATGTTAAATAACTCAGTAGTAATACTAGTGTTTTTAAAAGTATACGTACTTATAAAATATTAGATCTTCATATCAAAATAATTGTTCTAGCTCAGTGCGTGGGATGAGTATTACTAAGAAATTATATCTGATATGAATTGCTTATAAAAACTTTAAAGCGTTAACATGTTGGTCAAGGTGACATTTTTTCACCGTAAGGAGTTTCAGGCGAATTTGTAATTGACACGGTCTGGAACTCTAATAGTTTTTAGTTTAATGACTTGAAAGAACTAAATTGCACATGTGATTAATAGCTTAAGGACTGGGCATTTTCTCATCATTATATTAAATTATTATAGAAAAAAATTTACAGGCAATAATATGTAAAAATATTTAATTTAAAATTACAAATTATTATTTCCGCTATTTTTTTGGTAGAAATAGCCAAAAGTTTCTCATTTTCACCATAAATTAATTGCAATATACTACGCTAATGATATACTAGAAATGAGGCGTAAAACTTGGCCCACGAATGTATTTTTACAAGTTTAATATCGTCAAAAAACAACAGGGTGTAATGAAAGCAATCACTTAAAGAAAATCTATAAACAAATTATACTTTGTCTGAAAAAACTCCTAGCATACATGATCCCCAAAGTTTGTTTTAGCAAACATAGACTAAATTCTAGTTTGTTTTAAACATTAATAAAATAAATAAATTGGTGGACATGCGGGTTTATTAGAAAGCTCATCTAATCCTATTTAATGGTTATAGAAGTTCGAGGTTCAAATTCCCCTGGATATATTGAGGTTTTATTCCTAAATGGTTTCTCACTCTTACTAATAGAAAATGCGGGTTCATTTGCTATACATCCTACCTTAATGTTTCTTACCACACTATAATAATTAAATGTGGCTAGTCCGGATGGGTAGTAAGAAGTGGTGCAAAATAAATATACTAAATTAAATCCAGTAGAGTTTGTTTATTTGTTTTAATATTTGACTTGACCCAAGGGGTGTTTCTTTTTCCATTCTTTTTCATTCCTTTCTCTCCAAAGAAGTTTCAAAAATATTTACTTAAAATGCATTTTCCTCGTCCTGTTTCGTTGAATTATTTCATGTAATCTCCTTGTAGCCCGAAAAAACTGTAAGATGTTTTGACGAATGCCATATATCTTCCAACAAATCATCTTCCCTGCTATCCTAAGTCTCTATCCTCCCTACAGTTAAAGGTTTTCTCAGCTTCCTCTATTAGACTCAACATCGAATCCAACAATTCATCAGGTTTGACAGGATCTTAATGAGGACAAGCTGTCAAGATTAAAGTCCTGAAACTAAGCCCTCTTCAGTAATGGCCGGAGTGAATGGTACTCTATTATTTCTCATATTTGTCATCTTGTCTTTAGTAATCCACTTATCATCCCCCTCGGAAAATACACCACAGAAAAAAAAATGTGAGGAAAATAAACTAAAGGTACTAACATTCTTGGAATCGTAAAAATATCTTGAGAAGGTTTAATTAAAACTTGACTAGAATTTACGTTTATATTCAGAGTGATTTCATTTTTAAGAAAATGAAGAGTGAAGGTTATGAAACAAAATTTTAAAAAGGTGTGTATTTTTTAACCATTTAATATTCTGTTTGAATATTATTTTCATGAATGCAACTGAACCCATTCTACCGATAACAAATTTTAACGATATGTCGGTGTCATCATTTGGCATGAATATGCTGCAGTTCACAGGCATTCAATTAAATATAATTGGAAATTAATACTAGGATACGGGTTCAGTTCTGGTGTTCATGTGAAATTTGCAACTATATATAAATATTTAAAAAAATACAATACAACAATTAGTTTTGTATGACAGTTCATTCCTATATCGCCTGATTAAATGGTGATATATATTAAACAAAGTTTAACTGTGCCATACCGACTATGCCACCCGGGGCTTTATGAATAAATCAGAAAAGCAATGACGCGTTAATCCAGATGTCAGGGCCTCAAATCTCTCTTTAAGTGGTGTAGTTTGAATAAAATATCATAATAAATTTTTATACCCAATCGTAAATGCTTATAAAAACAAATATTAACATTTCAGCGTTTGGGATCTGATCTATTTTAATTTGAAGAGTTTATTTTTTGACAATGAACTCATTTACCTGAATAGTGTCAGCTATTGAACACACTTGCATAATTAATCTGTTTTGATTAAATTTTTCCTTTATTATTTTATTGCACCCTACACTCACAAAGTTGTATAGCTCACAGATTCATGACTTGCAATGCTGGAAGATTCTAGTACCGCATTCTACAGTTACAATTACAAGAGGAACTAACCAACTCAGTTAATCGATGCTGCCCGTACTATACTCGAGGGTACAACTTATTACTCTCTGGTTTCTATAAATTAAATTCTTGAGGGCAGGTATTCCTCTGAGAAACTATGCGAAGGAAGTGTTATATATATATATATATATATATATATATATATATATATATAATATATATATATATATATGTATGTATATATATATGTATGTGTGTGTGTGTATATGAGAGGATCATTCCTTACTTAATGCTAGCTACCAAGTAAATTAGGTCTCTATATAAAGTCAAAGTAATTTAATGTAAAGCCTTCGATCTCATTTAAAGTTAATTTGGTTAAATATTGATTCCAAAATAATTAAACTTGATTAAAATTTGTAGAACTATATTGGTTCTATCTATATCGTAGTTGGGTCCTATATTCTTAATTTTAGATATATCATTTATATGTTTAAGAATTATATCAGAACATTATTTATAAATTAATTGAAATAGAGCACAGAAACAACATTCAGGCCCCTGCCATTAATTAATTATTAGAAAGAGAAAACTCATATTTGACAAAGGATTAATTCTTCGATCAAACCCTGGACATGCTACCGAATTAGATAAGGTGTCGAACCTAAATTTAGTCACTGACTAACTTAAACAAATTTAATATTATATTGCAATGTTTGACATATTCATATCTTTGGGCGAGAATAAAGTTTGATTTAACAGTGATATGAGGATTCAAATAACTGAAATACTGGGAGTAGTTTTTACTAAAAACACCCCCCCCCCCGGCCCCACCTTACTCCCAGAAAATATATGTGTACTTCCTTTTTTTTCTTTAAAATTCACATAAAGCAATATCTAGAAAATATATTTAACATAGCGCCGTATTATCTTGTTATTATAATCTTAATAACTACCCTAGGGTCTTTAAAATGTTTCAACATTAATTTACTTTATATATCTCGCGAATTTTAATAAAACCAATGAAAAAAATCATTTTAGAGTCCTCTATAAATTAAAAATACTTTTGAAATAAACTTAGGTATTATCTTTACCTTACAAGTCGGAATGTCAGGCCTCCACCATGGTTCGAATTCCACGTTAAATTGTAGGTCCTCCATTTCATCTCACAATAACCTTACCATTACACATTAGCGTAAGTGCGTATAACCCGGACGGGTAGTAAGACGCGGTGCTAATAATAATAATAATAATAATAATAATAATAATAATAATACAAGTCGGATGCGGTGCTATGAAATTCCACAAAACGTAGTAATCAAACTAAAAATGTATTGATTTACATGGCTAGCGTATAACTCGAACGGGTAGTAAAACGTGGTGCTAAATAAATAAATTTACCTGGTCATCACTTACCTAGAAAAATAAAACGTATATTTCATTAAATGCTATATATTTGGATAAATATTACGGCGTGGATATTGTAAAATATAAAATAAACATAATACACATATTCAAATTTATTTCAAGAACACAGTTCAGTTGGCTTTGACCAAACATAGTCAGTAATGGGCCATTTAAAAGGAATCGCATTGGCTGAATGCTTTCATATTACTATACACATGAACTTTACAAAGCTATTTAATAGTCGAGGTACTTAACGTGCAGGACACTTTTACATTGAGGTTCTCTTTCACAGGTTGGTTCGAGCAATTAGAGTTTAGGGTTGGCCGAGGTTTTAAGTATAAGCCAAATGAAATAACTAAACTACACACGAAGGGATAAAGTTTTTCACACCCACTTAAAAATAAAAAGTAATGCCCATATAGGGTGCTATAGTAATTACACTCAGTTATTTAATGTGTTTTATTACTTAATATTAATTACATAAGACATTTTATAGTCCAAACATAATAACATAAAAAATACTTTAACGTAAACAAAGGTTTTAAAGAGATTATATTTCTAGTCTTCTAATGTTTAAATGGATCTATGCGTACGAATATGTTTAGAGTGTGTATTGTTATAAAAAGTATAATTAAATTACTAAAATAATTTTCAACCAATAAAACTTGTGATAGTTATGACATTTCAAAAAAGTGCTTTGTTTCTGACATATTCAAAGGGAATCGAATTTCTATTAAAGCCACTATAACTTTTCAACATTCATTTCCATGTACCTTTGAAATTTATTATTATTATTACTAGCGATTACCAATTTAGTGTTTATAATGTAGTTCCTACTTACTTACTCTTAAAATTAATTTCCCTTTATCACATAAATCGTTTTACACATATTGTCAATACATCATAGGATAGTAATAGATTGTAAAATTAATATATGTTCTCCTTTAAACCCTATAAACTATTGTTAGATTCTGGTGGAATTTTTTTAGAATGTTTAACAATATTTGTTTTAAAACCACTTTGAAAACATTTCACTTTAGTAATAGTGTTAAGTTTATAGCTACTGGTATTATCTATGAAACGTGAAAGTTGGAGAATCACATGACTTTTTGTAATGGTATATAAAAAGTATTTTATAACGTTTATAACAGTTAAAAAGTTCTTGCCTAACTATGTAAGACCCACTTAGGTGGCTACGTGGTCTAAGGCGCTAATCTCACAATATACTAGAGTGCCGATGACGGGAAGATAGAGGTTCAATTCTTTGTGAGGTGTACCGACAATATTTAAAAATATTGTGAGGTGTACCAACAATATTAAAAAAAAAATTGTTTTCCACTCTTGCTCCCCGCAAAATATGGGTACACTTCCTATAAATGTAGCCTTCCCCATCGCTAATACATTAGCGTAATTAGTACGGAGGCATATATCCCGAATGCGTAGTAAGACGCAGTCCCAAAATAACTATGGCAACCACATGCTATACTGGCAGATAATTATTTTCGTACATAACAAATTGGGTTTACTTTCTATAAACGTTTATTAAGTAATAGCAATTAATGAATTACTATTTTATATTTATCTCATTTTCAACCACTGTGAACAAAAAATCTCTTAGAGTCAACACTTATCATTTTAGGTGAAATACATTTTTGTTTAGAAAATACGATTGTATTAGTTTACTAAAAACATTAAAAATGTTTTTTTAATCACATTACAAAGTAATAATTATAAACTGTTAAATGAATCATTAATTATAAATAGAAAACAACACGTTTGAACATTATATTTATGTTTTACGGCTGCTAACGCACCCAAATATCTGATCTTTAGTGTGCATATAATAAGTTTATAATGATTGTTTGGTAGTATTATTGTATAAAAAATAGTATCTGGCAATTACGAAAGAAACTTAAGCTACTTTTATATAGACTATTCATTCATCAATTCATATTAACCTCAGATGTCACGTTTGATAGACATCTTAAATAATTATGTCATAGTACTAATACTATTAGTAAAACATTATTAATTTTATATTTTATTTTTGAGCATCGCGTTTTATCACCTGTTCAGGTAATACTCAACCATGCTACGCGGGGAAGCGCAGCTCAACCCTTCTCTCTATTGAGAGAAAGCGGTTGCTATACAAAGAACAGAAAGGAAGATCACCAGGGATCATTATTTGGCCCTGAACCAAATCAGAAAAACTCAAGACTTCCAAATTTAGCAGTAACAACCATCGGAAAACTAAAGTTTGTAACCATTCAAGATATTGGAAATTAGGGTTAGATTGGTGAAAAGCATAACAAGTGACATGTAATAGATAAAGGCCCGAAGGCCGTTTTGTAATAGGTGATAATGGTCACTGGTTAACAATATTTATTTTGTTGGTTGCGGGCAATGCGCAATATCAATGCTCCAACAAAATATATTGTGAAACAAATAAATCTGCATAAGTGAAAAGGAATAATATTATGATGTTACAGCGTGCCAAAAACAATCACCAAGATTAAAGAACGTGTTTAATAATTTAACAGTACCAATTCAAATGAAAAAAAGTTAAGTTTTGGGAGCCATAATTAAAGAGAATTGAATGCAGAAAAACATCCAATTGCCATATCAACATACCTAAACTATTCAAAGATACCCATGTACACAAACCGGACATATAACTTATTAAATAGTCTGTACATATCTTACTTCCTTGATAGTACATATCAACTAATGACATTCTGCTCTTAACTATACCCCAGGTTACAATATATACAATCAAATCATTCTTCCCATCTAACACCCGAGAGGTGGGGTAACCTATGGACCAAAAGGCATAATAATTTCCTAACTTATTTTCTAACTCCTTAATAAAGTGTAGAAATATCAACCTATATTATAATTATCAAGGCACACTACAATAGTAAGTAATGCAAACTATCACGCAAAATGGCGTGAAAAGATGGATTTATATTATTTAATTTCCAAATGATAAAACCTAACCAGCCCTAAGAGGCTTAAGGCCATAAAGTGCTAATAAGTTAAACAAATCTAATTATTTGACAAATAACTAAAACACAATACGATTAAATAAATATGCCGAGGCAGTTTCAAATGAATCCCTACATTATTTAGCAAGAGTTAGAATCGTTCCCCCGTATTCCTATTAAAAATAACAATAACAAAAAAAAAACTATCCAACATAACGTACACTTACATGTTGTAAGTCCTAATCCTAATATCATCAAAAAGTGCTATATCCATGCTGAGTACAAGCCTATATTCAAAGTTACCCAGCGGGGAAAATATGGGAGAGAGGTATTTCAAGTCCAATGATGTCATTTTCAACAAGTCATAGCGTTGGGCTCTCCTCGACGCCTGCGCACAACGTTGAAAGAGCATCAGTTCTTGAGGTAGGGTTACACACGTGATTGCATAAAGCGCCACTCTTACGAGTTCTAGCGCCTGCGCGTTTCTCGCCACTCGGCAAAAGTGGGCCGGATTACGTAGCACCCCTAGACTTCATTCTTGTCTAACTTGAGCGGTGGATAGTCATGTATGTTGATGTGTGCGGAGGATCAAAACACGGCGCTGGTCTCCCGTTAAAACGGGGTGAGTTTATGTACTTTGTAGGTTGCGAAGGTTTGGTGGCGTAGATGTTTGTAGCCACGGTACAATACGCATATGCACTAATGCCGCTACAATGAATTAGGGGTGAAGAAGATTGAATTTAGAGGAGGAATTCTTTCTGAATTTTTATGGAGGGAGAATGTAAAACCAATTAGAAAAAAATATCCTCAGTATACCTGCCAGGGATTCAAACCCCAATCTGTTATCGGCAGTCTAGTCTATTGAGAGAGTGACACTTTAGAGCATGCGGCCACTAAAGCAGTAAAAATATGTTTGTAGTTTCTTAACTCTCCTTCTTAAAAAAATTCTTAGGTAAACATGATTTTTCCAATAGGATTTTTTTTAAAATATATAATTTAGTTGGTAGGCCCTAAATAAAATAGCACTGATAATTTTCTTGTATTATTTTTATGATTGAATAACAGTAGATTGATTTATAAAAGATCCTAAAATATTTATTTAAGAACTATCTAATGGTTCTTCTCTTAGATCTATAAATATACTTCAGCTTTTTGTTTATAAATTTCTTTATAGAACTTAAACTGGTGGCGCGAATTTGTTCTGTAAACCACATCTTAACTCTTCACAGATTTAGATTCTTGGTATAGTGATAACCTCAAACTAATCCTAAATGTATATTCGAGCCTGTTTTATCATCAAACACACACTTGAGTCAATTCGTTAGTGGCGTTCCCCTTTCTTCCCGATACCACTCATCTCCACCCTAGTAAAAACAGTAATCAAACCGCAATGAGTTTAATTTTCCCTGTTTTAATTGCGTCATCAATTCTCTGCCACCAAACCTTTATAACCACCAAAGTAACTTCCGAACATAAACATTAACTTAACGATGTGAGTCCTCATTTATATTTTCCATTACTTTGGCGAATTCATCGCAGTGGTACTGCTTAAGTATCTCGCTCATGTTTTAAACGTAAATACCACCAAGCTCGCTTAGCTCTTTAAGAGGATTCATTATACTGTTACGTATTTGTGACTCGTTCAAAGGAGTCAGCTGGCAATTAAGGAATGATACTATGGGACATGATATGTATTTAAAACGTGAAGCGACTACTTTCGATAGTGATTATGGTATACCCAATCGATTTTAATTATTAATATTAAACGAAAGTTTGGATGGGCTCAAATTTCAAAAATATCAAAAGGGGAATCCACAATTTAAAAAAAAAAAAACGGGAGTTTATTTGGTCAGCAATTGAGTTCGACCAGACTCATTTTAACTATTTTTTTCCTCCGAGGATTGAGTATAAAAGTTTACAAATGTTCATTAGTGAATCCTCAATTTAATAAAACAAACCTCAAATTTATAATGAACAAATTTAGATATTTTTTTTATATGAAAGCTTAAATATCTAAACTGATATTGTGGATAATTATTTAACTTCAAGAAATCTATAATTTACTTTTCTAAAATGTTTAGGCTACAGTTGAGACAATTGACGCACGGCACGTCAACGGACCAGGTAATGTATTGTCATGGAGTGTTGCCAGGGTAAGCAAAGCTATATTATATTAAAAAAATAGCACCGGGACAAGGGGATTGAACCCAGGATCTTTGGCTAAATACGCCAATCCTTTTTCCATTGAGCTATCCAGAAATCATCCTCTGGATTATTCTTCGTTGCGAAATGTGAGGGTTTCCCTCCTTCACAGTGATGAATTAACGTCCGGGGGTCCGGTTGTTGTGTCTGGAATAGGTTTAAGTTGTGGTGATATATTCAGTCGATTCAGACATTTCACGTTACATACCTCAAATAAATAATATCCATAATAGGGTACGTGAAAATATATTAACAATGGCGAATCCCTCTTTTGATGTGCTTACTTGCCTAGTAAAATATAATTTTGCCAACCGATAGCACTCACTAGTTGTTTATTTGCATTCAACTGTGAGCAGCATAAATCCTTACCGAGTCCCCAGTGGCTATAATATCAATAGAAGCTCTCAATAGCCGATGGTATTATACGTCCATCCCGCATCACAGACTCTGTCTTAAAATATAATTGAAGAATTACCTTAAACGATTAAAGTATGCTGGTAGCTCAGTGGTAGAGTATTAGCTCTCTAAACTAAATATTTCAGGTTCGATTCCCATGAACTGTACATGTGCAATTTTTTTTTAAAAAATCCCTCGATATGAATTTATGTTCACAGAATTAATTTTATTTATATTTATAAAGCTGTAATTAAGTGAAGTACAAAGTTTGTAAATGCTTTTACTTAGGTAAGACATTTGTATTTGTTTTCGTAGTTTCACATGTAAAATATATAACTGATATTGCTTGTAGAAATATTTGAATAAAAATAGCATACTTCCTTCATTTTTTGCACAGTGGCAGCTCGTAGCTAAAATTAGTGGGGGTGCTGCTCCAGAAAATTTTTGGCCTTTGTTTTAAAATTGTGTAAAAGGAAAACAAACACGGTATAAAAAGAAAATTTATTCAGGAACTTGATAAAATCTTAACAAAAAATAAGAACATTTTTTGCTTACTTTAACATAAATTGTTACAGTTCAAGCTTGATCTATTCAATTAAAAATGAAATCCATTCTTCTTGTTTTAATTTGCGCAAAAAGTTCTATAATTTTCTTCTTGATCTCTGGATGACAATTGAGTAAATTTTTTTCCATTGAAAGTACTGCAAGCGCATTTAGTCTTTTTGTTAAAAAAAAGGACCGAACAAAAATTAATCAAATAGAATAGCTGGAAGCAGAATAATAATCTAATTCTAAACTCTTCTACACTTTATCACATTCAAGAATATGATACACGGTTTTTAAGCACATCACACGCTCAGTAAAAAAAAAACCTTCATTCCACCATCACGCCGGAGCCGGCACTGCGAGAGAACAGTGCTCTCTCTACCTGTCAGTCCCACCTTTTCCCCATTCCCCTCCTACGTGCGCATGCGCAAAACAGTCAAACACCACGTTGCTGGCACTGTGAAGCGCACAGTTTATACAAAGATTTTTGTATATTTTTCATAAACTGGGGGATGGCTACTGAAGTACTGACATTAACCTTAAGGAATATATATTGTAATACAAAAGTAAAGAAGGAAATTAAAGAAAAAAGGACTCATTATATTAAATGTTATCGATAATATCAAGTGAGGCAGTTCCGGAGTGCCTATATACGAGCCGTCACTGTTTTTTGGTAATATTGTTTAAATCTTAGTAGGAAAAAGAGTTTTAATTGATAAATTTATTTATTCATTTAAACAATCTTTTGGTATATTTGAGATCAATATTTACGTATAATGGAGTTCTCAAACTAAAAAAAAAAAGTTTAAAACCTCTTAGATCTTTGATGAACCAATGTAAGCCCTACATGTAGACCAATTTTTCTTTTTATAAACATTTAGAAATACTCTATTTGGGATTTTGACAATTGATAACTGGTTATTATTTGGGGATATCTAGCAAGTGAGGTTGGTGTACCAAATTTTTACTTATTTTGAGGTATTTAACGTGCACTTTCTGAACCGACTTATTATATAAGCAAACAAGAATTTTTATGAGCGTGAGCGGATGGGCCTACCAATTTTGCCAAGAAAGGTATTTTTTTATTTCTTCCAGTTATATTTTCCATGCCACAATCGACACGGGAACGACGGCTTTACTTCCCCCTCAGAAGGACAGGTAGTAAACTTTGGATTTTTACCGTTCAAGGAAAAGCAACCAATCTAGTTTGGGTTTGAGCCCAAGAAAATCGGGTCCTAAGCGAATATTTTACCCCGAGAAGACCACGGAGGTCGACCTTTATTCAAAATAAATCGATGGTTCAATTTGTACATAAAATATGTGCAATGTTTGGGCGCTCTTTAAGTGTGTGAACCGTCGTTCTCGTTTATAAAAAGAGCACACACCCAAAAAGCCACTTTTACGGACAGACGTTTGTCATAGATGATGAAAGTAACATCGACACAAGATTTAAAGCTTGAAACCCACATCCTT
Source organism: Timema cristinae (assembly GCA_039000515.1). NCBI lineage: Eukaryota > Metazoa > Arthropoda > Insecta > Phasmatodea > Timematidae > Timema > Timema cristinae. The sequence continues at coordinate 32,745,693 of JBCFYV010000001.1, read as the reverse complement.
GCTGTAAACCAAAGGTTTCTTCTTTCTGAATAAAAAAAGACAAAGTAAGTCTTAAAATGGTGCATGACCTTAATTATTTTGTTGTTGTTAATAATAAGAACTTTAAAATTGATTTCTTTTTTACTTAAAATGCTTGATCATTTTAATTTTTTTATATGTGACCCCTTCAATATTTTCTATTTTTAATGTGACCCTTATGATTAAACGAGTTTGAGACGCCTGGTCTAAAGCATCACTCTCGCAATAGACTGGATTGCGGATGGCGCGGAGAGATGGGTTTTAATCTTGCTCAGACAAACTGGTGTGATTTTACACTCTCCCTCAAAGCAAATGCGGATACAATTATTCTAAGTTCAACTTTTTTCATCCCTAACACATTAACGTAATTAATACATATAAATAAACCCGAACGATAGTAAGACGTGGTGCCAAAAAAAAAAGTACAATAGAAAACAGCCACTCCTCAAAATAAGTTAAAACTTTCCCTTGGCATTTCTATTTTTAAAATAATACCTCATCTCTGAAGTGTTCTCAAGACTCTTTCCTATTCAGTCGTAGAGTGCTTGCCGGGTTGGGAAATACGCTCCCTCCATTGTTTCCATTCGAAACATTTCCTCCATCCCATTTGCTTCTCTTAAGTTGGCGCTCTATGTGGCCAGGGTTATTTTAGTAGAGTCCAAAAAGCTCTCAAGTTGAAATCTAGTACGGTCGGGAAACCTCCACCCCAGTTTCCGACGACGAACGAAACCACTGCTGCTTTGGTATTTGAAACCACCTTATTTACACTTTGAATATATTTTATAAACTCAGGTTTAAGCGAGTGCACAATCCCTGCTTTCATAAATGTAAACATTATGATAACGACATCATGCGTAACTTAGTTAATTAGTACAAAGAGCTTGACTTTCACCTTAGGGCAGAGAACGTGAGAGAAAATTAGCTCCCGTGCCTAACTAGAATTAATTATTAGGAAGTTACGGAGTTGATGCTTTTCTGCTTGATAGATGATGACGGATACATTTGGACGCTGACTCACATAAAGTTAGCACATATAAATGTTTTAAAAGTTTGTATATGATTCTTGAATGATTAGAGGAGTTGTCGGCAAAGACGTTTAGAGATGGATTACCAAAAATGGATGGATCTAGGTTTGATTCTTGGCTGAGTTATTTATAACTAAGTTAACCGTTTCGGTGGTCGACTGGATTGGAATAGACTAGACTGCCAAAGAGACTGAAAGATCGGAGTTATAATCTTATACGGGTGTACTGAAGGTGGTACGCCTAAATGGTTTTTCACCCTCCTTCCAATCGAATTTGGAAATACTTTCTCTTATTTTAACCTTCCTCATTTCTAACACACTTAACGTACTAATTAGTAAATACGCGCACAATTCAAACGGGTATTAAGACGTGGTACTAATAGATAATAAATATTATAGCTAGTTTCACCATGATCTCTCCTCGGTGATTTAGATTCAGTTCCTCTAACCAACTCACTCTTACTTGTCCCATAAAAGAAGTCGTTAAATCTACGTTGTGATAAACCATGTGAACTTAAATAAATGGTATAGAAAGCAAATCCATTGAGAGAAATATCGGCATGTATGAAGCGGCTTGAATCTTTCTGGATTTTTTCTTCTTATTTTTATCACCTCATCCTACTACCTGTTCATATTATACGCATCTAATATAATTCAACTAATGGGGCAGGAATGAGGAAGGAAATATTTGAGAGGTAATCTACTCACATTTGAGTGGAAGGTGAGTGGCTAACCATTTAGGAAAAACCGACCTCTTCCGAAATATTCTGGCTCAAATCCAGTTTGTGTCAAATTGTATTATTTTCGTGATTTTACAAGTAATGGAGTAACAAGGGCTCTAATTTTATTCTAGTTAGTTTTAATTTTACTCGTGCTGTCATCTGGACAGTATTCTACCTATCACGCGGAGGATCTAATATTAAAATCATCTAGTTGGGTTTTTCGTTGACTGGAGGTCACAGTTCAAATCCAGCCGGGGTTTAATGAGGATTGTTTCTCCTAAAGGGTTTATAACGCTCTATTCACGAAAAATTCTGGTACATTTCCTTTTAATTTTACTATCTTCATCCCTACTCAATTCGTGTAACTAAATGAGTACAATCTTGAAGGTGGTAAGAATCACAGCAAAAATAAACTATTTTAAATGATGAAACAACAAATAGGACGAATTTTTAACAAATGTACCTGAGTTTGCTCGAAGAGAGGATGATAAAACCTCAGCGAGAATTTATTTATCGTATCGTTCCGAGATTTGAACCTTATACTGTGAAAAAAAAAGATTATTTATATAGTATAGTTACAGTGTCTTCCAAATATGTTTATATCATGTCAATATGAACAAAATTGTGTATTTGTTGGGCGCCACTTTAGGATCTAGGAGAAAATAATAATAATAATAATAATAAATAATAATAATAATAAATCTTTACCTCGGCTAACTTTGACCAAAGCACGATGACTCTTAATACTCGAGACCACTGGGTATGATCAAGAAACTTCTTTTTTTTTTCGGTTATTACAATGTGAATGATAATGACACTACCTTACCTACAAGAATGGCTTACTCTAAATATCTACAGGAGTTGCAAAAATACTTAATATAAAACATGAACAATCTAAATAAAATGAATTGTTGAAATAAAATATACTAATTTACAATACAATAAAAATATTAAAAAAAATTATTGAAACTTTTGTGGGTTTATTATCGTTTCCCCTTTTTTTTTAACCAGATCCCAAACCTACCTATGGAATTCCGAATAAGTATAATTATAATCTGACAATAAAATTTTTGTATTACCTATATTCGTAAGCAAAAATTTATCGCTTAAAATACAATCTCTGAACATGGTTGAATTTAGGAGTTTAAAACATATAATACTATAGTAAAAAAAGATAATATAGGCTGAACTTATATAATATATAATTATAATTTTGAGTGAGACAAAAAAGTAGTATTGTTGAGTGAAGAAAAAAGAATCAATATAATTAATAATTAGACATAAAATAAGGTATTAATTCATTCTCTGGAATAGATAAAGAGTCTGAATCAATTTAGTCTTTTCTGAAATTTTTTACATAAATCTTGGTTTATTGATAAAAGAGAAAAATATAGATTTAAATTTGAAGATTTGGCTTGATCTCACCAATGAATTTGTCCATGTTGAAACGATGGCCTGCGTGGAATTATGAGTGAAATCAATGGAACCGATATTTTAAACTGGTACATCAAACTCTGATAGCTGTCACCTGTTGAAAAATAACAAAGAGGGGACCAATAATCGTGTACTTGCTGGTATATCATCCCTAAATGTAGTATCTTGTTTTGAAATGTGTGGTTCAACCATACTCAGAAAAATATCAAAATCACTTGGGGACATTATTGTGAAATTCTTAAGCAATCGACCTCTATCTAATTAACGCACTTCTGATAGTATCCTGCACTTAATGAACGTGATTATAGAAACTGACTTATCCAGAACTCACGACGCTTTCGTTTCTTTTGACTTCGTAAAATGACAATAGGTGCAGCGACGTCTGAAAGATGCAAGATGCAAGATGCAAGACGCAAGACGCAAGACGCACCGAAAGAGGCATGCCTCTGCGCAAATAATGTTTCATGAAAGGAGGCATAATTCTAAACGCACCTTAAGTCAGACTCGTGCCCGTCAATTGATTCGTCTGACGCTTGCTTTGCAAACCCTTCCAGTTTAAAAGATTCAAATAGTTTCATTTGTTTTAAACGCCCGTAGTTAGCATAATTGTGATGTATTGGTGAAATTGTTCGGAGAAGTTGGTATAAACAACAAGGTTGATAATGTTCAGGTAATTAAATTAATTTCCATAACTTTCAGACAAATGACTGTCAATTTGTTCATAGAAAGGTTTTGGATTTATTAGGTATATTAGAATTACTTTAGTACATTGGAATAATTGTTAAAAAATGTATATAGTTTTTTTCATGCTTTGCTCTACTAAAGTAAGAAGCGGAGTAAGGAATTATATTAAATAAAGTTTATAGAAAATTTAACACAAAAAAATGACTCTTGTTCTTACCGTATGATATTGAAAATAGCTATCGATAAAAACTTTTAATTCAGTATTTAATATTTTAAATAATCAAATCACATTGAAAATGGTATTTTTTGTGATTTGGTCCTTTATAAAGTAATATTTTAACAAACAAATTAACATTATTTCAATTCTAATATTAAAAACAGTTTGTTTTAATATTTATCATCTGTCAATAATTTTTGATCCCCTTTTCTGTTCTTTAACTTGTCTTGTCTGATTTACCAATGGCAAGGAGAATTCGAGTTTTAATCCTGGCTTGAGTTTTTTTTAATTCATCCTCTAGAGAGAAAGTATTGTGTAATTCAGAAAAATTTCGAGAACATGATATTTATGAATCTTTGTTTTATATGCCTCCGAACCAAAAAGTGATTTTACCATTCTGTCTGTCACCTTGTATGTCTGTCTGTCTATTTAGCCTTCTCTACAGATCCGAGACGGTTTGATGGATTATAATGCTGTTATACCTTGGGTCCTTTTTTTTTATTTTGACCCTAGTTCTTAATTTAAGGGAAGTTTACTGAAAAATGATTTAATAATATTCAAAATATTTTAAAAATGCCTTTAACAATTTTATTTAAAATGCACATCTTGGGAGGTTTTGAGATTACAAATAAAACTGTAACTTCTTTTTGTTAATCTTTGTAAGGGTAGTTTACTAATTATCTATGTTTAAAAACCCAATTAATACCTTAATTTTATATAATTCCTAAAAATCAATTAAAAGTATGAGTATGGAGTGAGTGACTAAGTTAATATATGAAGTAATAAAGTGTGTGGATTAAAAGGAAGAGGTAGGCCATGTAAGACGTGGCTCATTGTTGTAGACTGAACATTAAGAGATTTAAGGATAAAAGAGCATGTATGACTCGGTGTGTGGATGTTGATGAAGCAAAGGGAGTATGCAAGGATAGGGAAGTTGGAGAAAGTTAGTGAGTATGGATTGTACGGAGTTGTTTTTTGAGATATATGCACAGTTTATTGCCTACCCTGTAAGAGAACGGCGTGATTATGTATATGTGTGTATATGTATGTGTGAATGAATATATGCATGATTGTATGTATGTTGTATTATGTATGTAGTGTATGTATGTTGTATGTATGTTATGTATTTATTATGTATGTATGTATGTATATATATTTTGTATATATGTATGTATGTATGTATGTATGTATGTATGTATTATGTATTGTGTATTTATTGTATGTATGTATGTTATATGTATGTATATATGTATGTATGTATTTTATGTATGTATTATGTATGTTATGTATGTATAGTATCATGTATAATGTATATGTATATGTATGTATGTATTTATGTATGTTGTATATGTATGTGTATGTATGTATGTGTATGTATGTGTGTATATTTTATAAAGTGTGTATGTAATGTGTGTATGTATGTATGTATTATGATGTGTATGTATATATGTGTATGTATGTACGTATGTATTATGTATGTATTTTTGTATGTAATTAATTTAAGGGTAGATTTTTATTAGAGATTTTATAATATTTTAATATTTCAAATTCAACCCTTAATATTCAGTTCGAAGTAGGTTTCTTCGTATTATATGAAATAATTTGTTTTAAATTTTTACAAACATAAATATTTTTAAGTTAATTTACAAATAAATTATATTTGAAAATTTAATTTTTCAATAGTGTAAACAATTTTGATTGAAATTTATATTTAAATTGGATTTACTGTGATTAACAAGACAATATTATTGTTTATCTAAAAAAACATTCCTAAGGTTAGTTTATAATGTTGTTCCAAGCTTTGATTTACTATATGAGAAAGCTCTTACGGTGGTTTTGTACCATTTATTTATCATGTGGTGCGTATTTGTGATGGTAGGTGTGTGTACAAAATCTTAGTTAGGAAACCTGAAGAAACAAGATTGCTTGACAGACCAAGACATTGATGGGAGGATCATTAATGATTTTGAAGGAGGTTGGGTGCCAGTATAGGATTAAATGGCAAACTTGCTTTCTGGAGGTCATGAACTTTTAAGATCCTTAAGGCCAAAGAGTTAGTTAGTTGGTTTTACTCAATTATTTCCCAATCCCCTTTCACGTGAAGGATTTTTTTTTTTAATTCTAGCTTCCTCATTCCTACCACGTTACAACACCGTCAGTATAACCAGCCAATCAAGACGAGACTTAGACCGTGCGTCTTACCTGGGAGAGGAATGCAATTCTTGATAGAAGTTAAAAATTAGAATACATTGTTTTTAATATTTTGGATTTAAATAATGTATTTATTTGTAAAAATATAATTTTTATGAAAGATCTAACAAATATAAAATTTTATGTGATTTTACTGTTAAAATTAAAAATATTAAAATGCTTATTTATCTTGGCATGGATATTTTCAAAATATATTATGTTAAGTTATTTTAAATTTATTATTACATTTTTAAGTCTATGAGTCGATGGAGAGTTGAACGTAAGTATTCTGGATCCAAATCATTCTTGCGTGGAAAAGATTTAGAATAGTGTTGTAGAAATGTGAACACGTGATTCAAGTCCTCTATCTCTCATCCAATGAGTGAGGGTTCACTACCCTTTGGAGTGGACTGGATGGACAGTTTTGAAGGATATATATATGATATATATATATATATTATATGATATATATATATTATATATATATATATATATATTATATTATATATAATTATATATATATATATATATATATCATTATATTATATAATATTATATATATATATATTTATATATATTATATGATAATATATATATATATATATGATATATAATATATATATTTATATGTATAAATTACTCTAGATTAAATGTGAACCGTCTTTAAATTATTTGCGTATTATTTTAACGGAACGTCTTACTACCCACTCGGGCTGTCAATATTTAAACACACTAAAAAGGCCGTGTTGAATTTGCATGCAAGAAAAGTGGGAAAATGTTGGGTTAAAAAAACTCTTAGTACACACACTTTATTCCTCGTTATTAATAAAATAGGCTAAAATGGTTTGACGCCCTGCTCCACGCACCCACCAATACAAATGTTTGAATAGTTAATAAGTTTAATTGATTCTCAACGTTTTAAAAATCGGAAACTCATTCAAGGTACATTTTCATATGCATTATATAGTAGAGTCTAACTTTTTTTTTCAGTAAATTTTCATATTTTAATAAGAGCTTTTCCATTAGCATCGTTAAGCTAGAATATTTTTTTTTTAATGTTCTCGGGGTAAAGACAGTGATTCTGAAAATATTTTAATAATTCAAGCGTAAGAGCTACTGCTCATAGATTCACTAGATAACTTTACACACATTGATTTTCTCTCTCCTGGAGCCAAGCTTCAGTTTCCTCTTTCAGAAGCTAGTAGGAAATTGAGTTTCCCTCCTTAATAGCCGACATACTACCCGCATTATCAAGTTTCAACTAGGCTCTATAGGGCACTTACATTTTAAGTTTCACATAGATATGATCGTGTTACATTAGTCACGGGGAGGTTGGTGGTGATAATGAAAGTTATTCATTAATATACAATGGTGTAAACCTTATTCTCTCGATTATACAGTGTGGGACACACAATCTACGTGGAGGAAAGTGATGGACAACGTGCTGAGCTTTGCCTGACGTCCGGTGGAGCTCATCTGAGAGATATTATCTTCAGAAAGTGAAAAAGTGTAGTATTGTAATTTTCCTTTATTCAGCTAGTGAATAGTTACTTTTCAATTAATTTTAAATGTTAATTTTAAAGTTATTAATCGTCTAATTATTTCGGCCCCACGTTGTATATGGAGATGAATATATATGAAAAAGTGTCCTACACTTTATCTCAGTCGTTAGCATGTCTGCCTAGTGAGCTAAGGATCTCAGTTCGATTCCCGGCATGGCCGAAATGGTATAATTGATGAAAATATGGGTTTACCCTTTCATATTGATAAATTGACGGTCGGGAACTGGATGTTGTGCCTTTCCCTTGTCTTAAGTTAGATTATAAAACATATTAAGCTTCGAGAGGCCTAGCAGGCTGGTAGTGGGAAAATTAAATGACTGGAATAAAAAAAACTGACCAGACCAAAGGCTGGAAACAGTAGTGGATGTGAAAATATATTAAAAAACTAGCTTAATGTTATATTATACTGTACTTACTTTATTGTACTTCTCTGCACAGTATTGTAATTTAAACTGTACTGTATATGCTATTAAAACAAACAAAAAAACTCGTCACTCTAGATTGCCGATGATGGGAAAGATCGGGGTTCGATTCCGGTTGAGTGTAATGAGTATTTTTTTTTCCTAAATGGTTTTACACTCTGGCTATACGCAATTGGGGGTACACTTCCTCTAAATTCAACCGTCCACATCCCTAACCTATTAGCGTAATTAGTACATAGGCGTATAACCCGAACGGTTAGTAAGACGCGGTTCTAATAAGACCCAGCTCAGATCTGTTTAGTTCTATTTGCGAGGATAATATGCAGAAATCATTAACATACATATAGGCCTAATTAGTAGTTTTTGTATGCACTGCCCTGCAAATGTAGTGTATTTTAATGTACTTAAATGCATTGCACTGTACTTTGTTACACTTCACTTTATTGTTATTTACTGTACCGTTTGTATTGCACTATATCGTGCTTTATTGTACGTTATTGCACATTACTAATAAACATTGTAATGTACTTTACTATACCTCACATACGAATTTTATTAGTTTATAATAACTTGCATCGGTGGACGTGCAGTCTAAATGACAGTCACTTCTAGTTTGATTCGCTGGTGATTAGGAACTCGGGGATCGAATAGAGGCATGAAATACTGAAGATTATTTTTCTTAAAATGTTTTCCCACTACGCCTCCCTGAAAATTCATGTTCATTTCCTCTACCTTTTACCTTCCTCATCCTCTACTTCATTGACATAATTAAAATGCTAGGGGTGTATGTGGAGGGTTTGTGAATGTCTTATGTACTGAACTTAGATAAATTTAAAATAAAGTTTGAGCAAATATAATATCTAGTGTTAGTTATAAAATTTGTGCTGGGGGTCCTGGGTTCAATCCTCGGTCCCGGCACAAATTTATCTGATTACCAAACCCTTCCTTCGCCTCTGACAAGACATCTTGTGAGTGTGGGGAATGCCAGACCTTCGCCGTGGTTCGTATTCCACGTTAAACTGTAGGTCCTCCATTTCATCTCACAATCACCCTACCATTACACATTAGCGTAAGTGCGTATAACCCGAACGGGTAGTAAGACGCGGTGCTAATAATAATAATAAGTTATAAAATTATTTTGTTTGTGAGTACGTTTCAAGTTTATACATTTTTTTTTATTCATAGCACTTACCAAATTAAAATATATTGTTAAAAAGAAGAGTTGTTAAGTACTGGTAAATAATGAATGGCATCACTGCACTGCAGCCTTCATGTGAATGTGTATACAAGTTAATTACCCTGGATATTTATGTTTGTACACGAAACGCCATATGTGTACGTCCCAAAAGGACTTTGTTCCTCACTATGTAATAATTTTGTTAATGTTCGAACGTGAGCGTGGAATATTCATTGGATTCACTTCAGCGAAGGAGACAATGAATATTCTACTAGGGACAGGAAGTGCTATTCACACCGATACGCTGATCATTTTACTACCTGTACTTGCTCTTTCAAATTTATGCACTTGATAAATGGGGGATCATGTTATAACGTAGTAATTAGTATGAACTACAACATCAATTATTTAAACACGTAGATTTACTAGATTAATAGTTGTTACATTATTCAACTAGACAGCTTGGTGATTTAGATTTTTAAATATGAAATTCCCAAGAATATGTTGTTTAAATTGACTTTGGTGGTCTTGGGGTAAAGTGCTCGCGTCAGGACCCAATGTTCTTGGCTTCAAACCCAGCTGGGGTCAATGGGTTTTTATTGAGCGATAAAAATCCGTAGCACAACTTCGTTCTGACGGTAAGTAAAGCTGTTGGTCCCATACCCATTGTAGCATGTAAAATAAACCTGGAACGTATGTGAAAATAATTTTCCCGAGATAATTGGTAGGCTTTTTCACGTTCGTTCCTAGAATGTCAGTGTGTAAAGTAACGGGGAACCACCATAATTTATTAACTCTTTTAGAACATGGGAATTCTACCAGATGGTGCCGGTAGCACTAGCCAGACAAAGGTCTGAGTGCATTCTCAACGCCGGATGATTATTAATCACATCAAACTGACCTTCGAGTTTTTGGCCGAAGAAGAAGAAAATATGTTTGTGTGATCAACCATTATTACTTTGATACCTTTGTATGTTGCTATTATTATTATTATTATTATTATCATTTAGCAAGGTGTCTTACTACCCGTTCGGGTTATATACTTAAGTACTAATTATGCTAATGGGATAGGAATTGGGTAGGTTCAATAGAGGAAGTGAGCCCGAATTTGCGTGGAGGGAGAGTGGAAACCCATTTAAAAAAACCACCCCAGTTCACCCGAGATATATTCGAACCTCAATATCCCCGTCCTCGACAGTTTAGCTCAACACGAAACTAGCGCGTTAGCTAACTACGCCATCGAGGCGTGTTGTGTGTGTGTTGTTTCCAGGCCATGTCTTAGTGCTCGTTCGGGTTGTACGCGTACATTATTTACATTAAAGTTATATCAATGAGGAAAGTAGAATTTTAAAGGAAATGTACCCACATTCACATGGAGAGAGAGTGTGGATAACTAATCAGAGAAAACCACTCGGCACACTCGATAGAATTCGAGCCCCGATTTCCCCTTCATTTATTAGTCGATTGGAAATTGACTATAAGTATTTTGGATCCAAGCCAAGCGTCAAAAAGAATTTGAGTGGAATATTGCTGTAGAATTGCAAGGACATGATCTAGGTAAAACATCTGGCTGGCTCTCATTCAGTGGACGAGTGTTCGCTACCAGATATAGTGGATAGTTTTGCAATAGGCAGTTACATCTAATCTATTGTGAGAATGACGTCTTAGACCAAGGGGGTGGAGGGGGGGGGGGGGTGGGGGGGTAAGTCTATGGCACGCAAATACAATTTTGGTGTCTCGCTGACATGAAAAAAATTATCAATACATAAAACTTTTCCTATATGGTATATTTTTTGAAGTCAAAATCTAAACATACGTCATGCATTGTTATGTCACAATGAACGTTGTGAAATCACGGTTAGAAATCATCTTGGTTCATATTTGAATGCATCTTATATGATGTTGAGGACAAGATAAGAACCGAACCAAAATATTTTGGCTAGCAAAACACATTATGTTTCAAACTAATTTGGAAAATATTCTGTAAGTTTTTGATTTTTTTACACTATTTATTTATTGTTTTTTTTTCTCCCCCTGAAGGTGTTACTTTCAACGTTTTTACTTTGTTTTTCTTAGCATCGTGTTCTACAACCCATTCGGGTAGTACGCTTATGTATTCATTACGCTTATGATTTTGATTTTTAGGGATGATAAGGTTATATTTAGAGAAAATGTATACGCATTTGCGTGGAGGAAAAGTGTAAAACAATTTTGGAAAAATCCCCCTCAGTACAACCGACCTAGATTTGAACCTCAATCTCTCCACCATCAGCCGTCTAGTTTGACACAAGAGTAGCGCGTTAGACCATATGGACACCGAAGCGGGTTATACATTATAAATAAAACTAAAGACAATACATTGTAATGTCCCAACTTGTAAACCCCTATGTTGTTTCGGAAAGGAAGGATGAGACTGCAATTTTAATATTTAATTTGCATTTTATATTTAAATTTGGGAATTCTCTTTATTTTATATTATTTTTAACCATTCATTTGCATTTTAGAATATTTAAGCCCTTAATGAAGTTTGGAAGGCAATACATTTATTTTATTTTAAATGTGCTTTCTGGTTGCGTTGGACGATGAAACCAAAAAGGAAAGAGCTGATATTGCACTTAGTCTCCGTTCTAAGAGAAATACACCTTTTACTTAGTACGAAGTGGTTGCATTGTCCAACCAACCAGAAAGTCAGAATTCAAACCACTATTTTATGATAGGTCGATAATATTGTCAGTCCACTCTGGTGCAATCGTCGATGTCATCAGAATTTGCAAGATATACGTGGGAGGAACAAACTGACTGTTACACCAGGAAGAGAACGCGCAGGGACCGGGGGGGGGGGGGTGGTGCGACTAGACATGTGTTGCTTGTCGCCACATTTTAAAATTATTTTATAGTTTAGGGTGGCTGGCGTAGGAACGGGCCAAATGTACAAGTGAAGTTGTAAATTGTTATAGTAATAACGTATAAAGTAATACTTTCTAATAATAATTTAATATAAAAGTGATCAAAGTATATGTTTTCTATAAGTGGGAATTTCCTTATATTATGATAATCGCGTTGATAAGAGAAGCTGAGATAGCCAGGTACAGATGTTAAGATAAAAATTCGTCGTTTATTTTCGTAGAGTTTTACAATTGGTTGCCTAACACGGGGTCTTTAGAAGTCTTCAATAGGTGCCCTCGAGGGGTATTTCTTGACTATTATAATTGGAGCCTAAATCGGGGTTATCAGTATATAGAAATCTCTTAGTAATATTACAACATTAACATAAGATAAAGATACATTTTAAAATGCATATCAATTGATTTGTGTTATTTAAATACACAACAAAACAAAAGTAGTATATTCTACTTAATTCCCTTTCTTAAAACAAATTGTACGGTGTAACCAACCAGAATTTCTCGCTCCTTAACGTAAAAATGAAGACATTTACTTAAAACTCGTAATATATGTGAAACGAAATAATATACATTGTTGCAAAGACATCAGGAAATAAAAGCATCACATTCAACAAAGAGCATAAATTAAATAATGTACACTTTTACAGAAATATATTGAGAAAAGAGGAACATTTATACCTACCAAAGGACAAAAACAACAAATTTTCCATTTCTATAAAATAAATATAATATATTTGCTTATAGTTAAGAAATTATTTGTCTTATATAAATATATTTCAAATAAGATATATTTTTAATAACTCTACATATTTTCAATGATAAGTTATTTCATATCTGAAAAAGATATGGAGGTATTGTTAAAAACTGAAAATTTACACTTATTTATGGTACCCTCAAAGTCATTTTCAATGGTAATTTAGAACCAACATTTTATTTGTAATGTTAAAAAGTGACTAGATACAAATTTTAAGCATATTTGATAAAACTCGTTTTTTCTCCTTTCGCTCTTAAGTTAACTACCCTTAATTTTAGGGTTAGATGTTTAATTCCAACATCGCGGGGAAACCGTGTGAAAACCCTAGATACAACGTTTTAGTCTGATTGGTAAAATGGTTTCGGCTCCAGCCAGAGATATAGACATACAGACAGTATTGCAAAAACAATATTTTCTGGTTCAAGGATCACGAACAGAATCTTCTTATTTTCCTCTAATTTTCAATTTCCTCATTCATAGCTCCAGATACTAAAACATGGGGGGGGGGTAAAACATTAATGAATGTGACCCCATCCACACTCTTCCTTCGGAACTGTCTCAGTTTTGCGAGTAACGTCTTGAAATTCAGCGCTACGTTATTACTATGGATACCAGGAATCAGCTGTGCGCGACACACCTCATAGAGTTCGCAAGTTGGGTCATAAAAGCAGGTTATATCTCCCTTGTCACCTCCGTCTGAGGACATATTTCAGTGTCTGTTAGAACTAGAGATGGGTTGAGATGAGTCTTCAGAACACTTGTCATGATAATAGGGACTCACTCTAATGGCGCATCAATCTTTTACTATCTTCATCTCATAAAATAGCGTATTATAACCTTTTTTTTAACGCCCATGTTTAAATGAGGGTTATAATAAAAACTGGGAACATTATGAATTTTATTAAAATATTAGGTATATTTTCTTGACTCAATTTTCTGATGGAAAGCTTAGTATTTTTTTATTACCGTGACTTACTAGTTAAGCTTATAAGCGAAAATGATAATTATTCTAAAGCATTTTTGAGGTAATCTACCCGCCTTTGCATTAAGGAGAGTGAAAACGATTTAAGGAAAAATACCCTCACTATACCTGACCGGGTTTCTAATCCCTATCTCCTAATCATCAGTAAACCAACACGAGAGTGACGAACTGACATTAATTAAAACTTATAGATTAGAAACGAGTAAGGTAGAATTTTAGAGAAAATGTACCCGCATTTTTATGGAATCAGAATGAAAGACCATTTTGGAAAAACCACCTTCATTACACCCAACAGAGAATCGAACCTCGTTCTCCCGTCACCGTAAATCCAGCCCGACAGAGATTTTCGTGTTAGACTATGCGAATGCCGACACGGGTTGAATATAACTTTGATCTCCCGGTCACCAATAAACATTGCGAACCAGATGTCCTACAATACGTGAGTAATTAATAAGTTCGAAGTTGTAAATTTGCCACGTGGTGTCTATTAAGATAAGGTGTTTTCCGCTTATAGCTTGGCATCCGTTTTCCGGTACGACGTAGAGGTTATAACACTTCCTTCCTTTTCTGTCTTCACAAAGAAAGAGAAACTATTCGCCGGCGATCTATACAGTAAACAAGGCACACGAAATATACAACTATAACCTGCCTTCTAGCGTAGAGAAATTATACTTTTCTCTACGCTTTTATTGAGCAATTAGAACAATGTTTGGTCGATTTGAAAATTATGACCCCGAGTAAACTGGAAACTTAAATTCGCATACAAGTGTTCGTCTGATTCGATGGTGCTCCTCTTAATTTATTTATAAGATAAATATACAAAGCGAATGTGAAAGAATGGGGGTTATCTATTTCACTTATCTTTAGGATAATAAAATTTTGTTTTGTGTTTATTTAAGGGTGACAGGAGTAAAGGGAAATTAATTTCAAACTTTAGTATATTTTATCTTCTTCTCTTGACATTCTTCATGTATTAGGTTTTTCGTTGAAAATCTTTTTTAATTCAATTTGCGCCATGAGCATTAAAGAGGGATTACTTATAGTATTTTTAATATAACAAACATCTACTACCCAAAGGTATTGATCTTATATTTTTTAATGGGAAAAGGAGGATTTTAAAAATAGGTTTACAGTTATAACAGAATAAAGATTTGTCATGATATATCAATGCATTAAAAATTTACTTGATATACATAGCTACGCGTTATCATTTGTTTACTGTCAAGAGACAGGCAGGAGTCTTATAAACTAGATTCATATTTTTTAATAACGAACCAGACACATGTTACGTGGATTAACTCGCCTGTTATCGTAATAGAACTATTTAAAACAAATAATAAACAGAATATATCAAGAAATATATCTACAACATTAAATTATTTATTATTATTATATTGTTGTTGTTATCACCGCGTCTTACTACCCGTTTGGTTGTACGCACTTACGCTAATGTGTAATAATAGGGTGATTGGGAGATGGAATGGAGGACATACAGTTTAACGTGGAATCCGAACCACGGTGGAGGCCTGGCATTCCCCACATTGACAAGTCGTGATTAATACACGTCTTGTCAGAGGTGAAGGAAGGGTTTGGTAGTCAGATAAATCTGTGCCGGGACAGAGGATTGAACCCCGAACCATAGCATAGAGGTCCAACACTTTACCCCTAGACCACTAGTCACCTACAACATTAAAAAAGTGTCTTTTAATTAAATAGCAATTAAAATATCTTGATTTTATTATAATTACATGGTCTAATCTCTAAGGCGTCAATCTTGCAATAAACAAGACTCACTGAACGACCGGATTGCATGACGGGGAGATCAGGGCTCTAATATCAGTTGATTGTACTATTGGTGATTTTTCCTGTAAAGGTTTCCACTTTCTTACCACGCAATATTGGGTAAACCTCCGCTAAGATTCAACATTACTTGTCCATAGCACATTAACTATATTAATTAATAGGAATACATATTGATATAAACCGGATGGACATTAAGAATTGATGCAAAAAATAACGTTAAAAACATGGTTAACTTAAGGGTACAGTATTCATATCGTAAGTAAATAACATCACACTAAGTACACCCGGATGAATTTAGAACTTCACTCTATCTTTCGGAGGTCAGAATGAAAATCCCAGTTAAGTTCACTAGCATAGCGACAAAACAAAAAAATAGTTTTAGGTTAATTTTGTTTTAATCATTTAAAAGTTATATATCATTTATTCCTACCTACCCCTTCAACACACTAAAAAAAAACCCAACTAAACTAAAGTTTCTCATATTTGTATTGTTATATTGAGAATCACAGATAAGAAAATAAAGCTGATGGTTAAGCCAATCCTCTGGACCTTTTTGTTTTATTTATAAGTTAGCTTCTGTTGTCTCGAAAGGGCTATAGACCTGCCCCCCCTAGTAGGGTAGGGGTAGAGAAGGTCACCCAGAGAAAGAGGGTGAGGAAGACGATTGGTAAGGAAGGCTGCACATTGGAATTTCATCAGAAGCACCACCCGGCGTTCCGATATAAGCGATGAGATGGAATGAACATTCTCCTCCTCTCTTACAAAATGTTGAGGCTGTGGATGGAATTCCCACACTTTTGACGCTCTTATGGAATTATATTGAAGGCGAACGGGTTGTATAGTCATCCCCTAAAAATCAAAAGAGGACCGGTAGAATACAATTTAGTAAATTTTAAAAGGTCTATTCCTTAAAAGCATTAATTTTGTTCAACTAAGAATTTGTATTATTTGGGTTATTAATATAATTATTATCATTGTGATAATTTTAGCACCGTTTCAAGTTCAGTATTTAAACTTAAAATGTATGTCTTATTTTATTTTTATCATAATAGTTTTTGATGTTCATGGATTTTTTTTTTCCATCGCGTCTTACTGGGTACACATATTTAATTATATTTATGGGCCAGGAACCAAGAAGATAAAAATGAAAGGAAATGTATGCGCAATTGAATAAAGGTAAAGTGGGAAACATTTTGAGATAAAAATATTAAAATACACAAGGCTGGATTCAAAATGCACCTTCCAGTCACCTGCAAACAGAATAAATAAGCCTGAAATTTTGTCCACGTGTCCATAAATGCCTGCTATTACATATAAATTGCCTTGTTTATAAATGTGTTCGAATTGTATTTGTCATTAACGTAGATATGTGGATTAAATGTCTAATATTTGCTGTTTATTCTGATTGTTTGCTTTTAGTGCAAGTTTGACGTTCAGATTGTATTTATCAGCTAACATATTTATGAGTCCATCATTTGAAAATCAAGCTGATAGCATTTTCCAAGCGAACACATATAGTTCAAATGAATAGCTACGATGAATAATCAATCATTCTTTACGTAGGTAAAATGCGTTTTAGTGGCTTGTTTTATTTTATTTATGACATTTTATAAAACTAGAATCAAAACAAATTTAATATTAGAACTATTACCAAATTTATTAACATATTTAATTCCCTTTTTATTAAGCTTAGGGTTATTATCCTATTTGAAGCATAAATGTTAACATATCTAATTTATCTTTAACATATGTAGGTGACCTGGCGTTCTAGGGGTAAGGTGTTGGACTCCTGTGCTGGGATCTGGGGCTCAATCCTCGGTCCCGGCACAGATTTATCTGATTACCAAACCCTTCCTTCACCTCTGACAAGACATCTTGTGAATGTGGGGAATGCCAGGCCTACACCGTGGTTCGGATTCCACGTTAAGCTTTAGGTCTCCATTCATATCACAATCACCCTACCATTACACATTAGCATAAGTGCGTATAACCCGAACGGGTAGTAAGACGCGGTGCTAATAATAATAATAAATAATAATAATATAATATTTAAACATATGTACTCCAGTGCTAAAAATAACTTTCTCCTACTAAATAACTATCTTTTATTGAAAATAACATATACATTTTTAACCAGCTACTATACTATTTTAATCATTTATAAGAACTTTATCTACAATTTAAGCTCAAGGAGAGTATTTTAATGGGAATCCAAAAAAGATGATCGTGGTAAAATAAAAGGAAAACAGTCACATGCGCAACCTGGTACAAATATAAACTTTGACCTATCCATCACTGGTAATCCTTTCCATCATGGGTCTAGCATCATAGACCATGAACCCACCGATATTACCCGCATCTAATGGGGCACGTGGACTGAACAAAAGGCTCGATTTCCAGATGGATGTCTTGAGAATAATTATTTTACTAAAGGGCTTTTTACTCGCTCTAAACGCAAATTTGGGTACACTTTATATATTATCTACCCTAATAATCCCCACACTTATTCTTAAGTCAACCACCCGAAGGTTTGTTTCATGCAATTTCTATCCATCAGACGCTGGACATACACTCGGCTCTTCGGCTGGTTAGTGCTGCCTGCACCATCTGGTATAGATTCCATGTATTAGGGAAGTTCAGGTAGTGTGGTGGTTCCACGTTGCCTTCCACACTGAATTTATATGAGCGAGTGATAAAGGACCTACCAAGTTTGCCTGGAAACGTATTTTCACACACCCACTAGGGTTCTTTTACACGACACAATTGACAATGGACTGACGGCTTCACTTCCACTCCGAAGTAAGTTGTGCTACGAATTTTTAGCAATCAATAAATATTCGTTGACCTCGGTTGAATTTGAACCCACGAACATCGGCTCCCGAGGCGATAGTCTTTTTCCAAGACCACCGAGGTCAATATCTCTACACTAATGAGTGTAACTAAATGCGTATAGCCCGGACAGATGCTGATAAAGTAAGAGCTAGTAAAACTGTTGTTACAATTCGTAGCGACTATCTTCCAACTTGAAAATGCACCACACACAAATGCAAATATTCTTAAAGAACAAAATTCCCTATCAACAAGCAGAGAGGTTCAAAGTTTACCCAAATAGCCCTCATTAGAAAGATAATATGCAACGTCTAAAGATGAGTTTTTTTTATTAAAAATAATTTAAAAATTGAAAAAAAAAAAAAAAAAAGAACCTTTCAGTGATGTTTAATTTAAATCAAACTTGACAAACAAAGAAGGAAAAAATTTGGCTTTAATTAAGTTCAATAACCGATAAGCTTGGTCCAATGAGAGCGAGACCTTAATTACGTTCTCAGTTCTGTTCTTACTTCAATTTTGCGGGGTGCATTTTCATAATGAATTATCTCAAGGACATTCCCAATCCCATCTTATCTACAAGAACAATTCGGTGTACTTGCACTTATTATTACTCACCTTCCTCATCTTGTGTCTATATATATAGGTTGTGAATAGCGTTAAATAGTACTAGTAATTAGTTTTAAATTTTTTTTTATTTCACTTTAAAATAATAATTTTTCTATATGGTTGCAACATCACGGTTTAAAAAAAAAAAAAAAGCAAAAACCGCACAATGATGAGACGTCTGGTTGAAGATGTATTATGCACTTACCTAAGTTAGATGTTATTCGTGGAATGAGCCGGGTTCTTAAAGATATATATATTTAACTGTAGATATTCTATTATAATTATAATAATAATAAATGTTCGTGTATAATATAATATAATTATGTAATTTATAAACGCAAACATATAAGACATATGTAGGAATAACTTGATCTATTATTACAAAACACACTCTATCCAGGAATTATAATATTTTTAGTTTGAAATAATCTCAAATACTTACTAAATTCACTGCCAAGAATCAAATAAACGCCCTCTGGGCCTGTAAACGGCCTCAAATCTCTCGCGCATGGAAACGATATTAAGAGCACATCTCTTCGCCTGGAAAACATCTAATTTATGTAGGTAGGCAATACAGTTCGAAACAGTTGTCACAACGTGATGTGGTTTTATGTAATCTACTTTAGAAAAAGAATGGAATTAACACCAGTGAAATTCTTTCATCCGATTTTAAAAAATACAATCAGAGTTTTAAAGTGGATATCTTTTTTTTTTTTTTAACTATTAAATGATTCCAGTCTCACTATTGTCAAGCGAAAGATGCAAATAAAATTTCATTTTGATACAATTTTTTTTTGTTTTGAGTGTAATCTTATGCTTAACATCCCAGCTCTTGAATATCTGTCAAGGGTGTTTTTGAATTTGATAACAATTCTTTCTCTTCATTTAAAGAGTTTCTCATCTAATGTTGCTATGATCTTGACAGATATTCAACAAATGTTACTATCACTATGTGAAGAAATTTAAACTATTTGATTCTATTGAAGAAATATTTGATTTATTTTGCTTGAAAAAAAAAAATTGTTACAAAAACTGCAAAAACATTGCTCTAAGCTCGAATTCCCTGCACTTCCACCTTAAGTCCATCCCTTCTTCCAAAATACGACTCCCACCCCAATACATCTAGGTAAGATCAACAGATCCATATTGGTAAGCTAACCCTTACATCCGGTACTATCGTACGCCCCTAAACCCATTACTTTCAACGACTCGAAAATGTTATTACGCCACTATTCTGTGCGACGAATTGAAAAATCATACCTTTGAATATTTTACAAACCTCCATCTCAATTTTATGATTCGGAACTAGAGGAATGGAGTGCCGTCATAGCAACGCCCATTTCCATCACAAACCCTGGCTTTGAGGAGATGATCTGGTTTATTTATTTATTGCACGTTAAAGGAATAAATAATGAAGGGATGTATAGGAATTTATACTGCTTGAATTAAATTGCATCAATGCATTCCTATTTTAATAGTTCAAGCTAATCAAATTATATTACATATTAAAATAAAGGGAATGAAATAATTTTAAATACGTTCTCATTCATTTATTCTAGCTTGGGACCAAAATTTACAAAAATTAAATATAAGTGAACAATCCTTAAATAAAATACATTGTTTTGATAATAATGTGAGACACATATTCAACTCTAATAAAATTTCTGGGATCATTTTTAAAAATGTTCATTTTAGAAAATCGGTAGGTAATCTATATTCAAATTATTAAAAAAAAAATAAAATACATGTATATTACTAATCTTGTAAAACACTCCTTAAGAACATATTTTGAGTAAATTGTCATAGATATTTTTGAATATTTTCTTTAGATTAAACCTGATCCCTCTGAAAAAATTACAATTAAATTTACTATATAAAACACTTCCAAGATATTTATTTCAAACAGAATAGTTATAGCGATTTTTGAACAAATTATAATTTTCAAAAATAATTAATCAGTAAATTACTCTTAATTACATTTCTTTTAAAAATACCAAGTAGGCTACAGTATTATTAAGCATATTATATGTTCATTTTCAAAAATAAATTTAAATTTTACCCGCCTCGGTGGCGTAGTTGACTAACGCGCTAGTCGTGTTGAGATCGACTGCTGAGGACAGGGAGATCAAGGTTCGAATCTCGGTCGGGTGAACTGGGGGTGGTTTTTCCTAAATGGTTTTCCCTCTCCTCCACGCATATGCGGGTTCACTTCCTCTAATTAAACCTTCCCAATTCCTAATCCATTAGCGTAATTAGTACTTAAAGCGTATAGCCCGATCGGGTAGTAAAACGTGGTGCTAAAAAAAAAAATCAAAAATAAGTAATCGGTTTCCCACCCCTAATTTTAGGGCTAGGAAAAAATCTCATAATTTCAACTCGAGGTACAGTAATGACCAAATGACATAAATATCAAGAATTAACTTAATAAAGTAAACCGTTCATCTGCAAACCCAGGCACAGACAAACGGACACATAGAAATTTGGGACCCACATTTTTTAGTTCGTGGACTCATAAAATGTTTAGATATCTTAATCTGGAGATAGAAAATGTTCACGATTATAATACTTTCTCTATATCAAAGCATACAAATAAATCATATTTAAAATATAAAAGAAAATAGAACAATAAAAAGCTGTGAGATGCTGTGTATAACAAGGCAATTATAGATTCATCACAACCATTTGTTTATACAAATCAACCAAACTTGACTTAATTTAGATCCGAAATTTATACAAATTCTATATTTTTAATAAATATTTGTTATTATTGAATTCATTACTGTTTTCATTATGATTTAATTCAACATAACGCCTCTTAAAATATACATTTCTATAAATTATTGTCATTTGACTTTTCATTACCAAAAAAATCTCATAATCTAAGTCATCCCTTTCACAACAGACTAGTGTACTGGTGACAGTTAGGTCAGGGCTCTAAGCCTGGTTGGATGTAGGCCCTATTTACTTGTATATTTATTATTAATTGATTTTCTAACCAACCCTTAAAATTCGGGTTGATTTCCTTTAAGTTATATCTTCTTCAGCTCTGGTAAACTAGTGTTAAATAATCGTGACCCATTTCAGTGGCCGAATAATCTAAGGCGTTATCTAGTGTTATAACGGCCTAATGAAGACGGGAAGATCGGGGTTCAAATCCGGTCGTGTCTATTTAAAGGGTTTTTCTAAGTGGTATTGCACTCTCCTTCCACACAAATTAAGTTAAACTACCTCTAAAACGCTTTCTTCTTCATCCCTATCCCATTATATTAATTATATATGTGTATAGCCTGTATAGGCAGTAATACGCGGCGATAAAATAATTGTGGGATAGCCTGGATGGGTAGTAAGACGTGGGGGACTAAAAACAAATTATAATTACAGTGACCTGCTCTGGGTAGGCCAGTATTAATATGTCAACGTAAAATTTCAATACTTATAAAATAAACTTAATTTTTGATGACACTCGATTATATCCCTTCAAACGGTAGGTTGTGTGGACTTAGTTTAATTCTAAATATATTTTTATGTAATGCCGAGTTTAATGTACAAAATTAAAATATAACAGATTCACCAAAATGTTTACTACCTGCCTTACCGAAATTACATCGCTAAACCCTGGCCTGCCACCTGTCAGTGATATGTGTACTACTTGTGTGGGAGCCCAGGATGGATCGATACATAGCAAGCGTTGAAAGAAGACTTTTGCTAGGTGCTTACTCAGTTGCCCCTTGAAGAGTGGGTCTGCAACTATTCCTACATTGAAGCTTTGCGTTTATAGGCATTAACACGGGTGTGTGGAGAAGGCGTACTTTGAACATAAGCTCGTTTAGATAATAAACTTAAAATGGTGAGTACAATTTTGAAAATAACACGTTCGTCTTTCCTTTTTTTATTGAATTAAATCTACTTTACTAAAATCATCACTTTTTTTCTTTTAAATTAAATTTATTGCAAAAATAGTTTTAAAACCATAATTCATTTATTTGAGCGTGAGCTAATAGTGATGTAACTTTAATATTTAAATAGAAAGTGTACTGTGGACATAAATTGTAATCCAGTAGGATAAATTTAAGATTACAGTTCAATTAACTTTATAATAAGCTCACTGGGTAACTGTACGGTGTGATTGTTAATAAGCTGAATAATTTAAATAGTTCGCCTGTCTATATATATTTTAAAACAAGTTTGATACAATTTTCGAACAACATTAATTTTGAGCACTGGGTCTATCCATAAAATATTTAATTGCTTATAATAATTTGATGGTAATACTAAAATACTAATACTAAACCTTAATAAACCATTTTTGTTTGGAAGGTTTCACGACCAGTGTTTGAATTGATAATAATAATGTATTGGGATTAAGACAAAAACAGTTTCATAGCCAGGTCCGTTCTTAGATGACTTTTTTTTTTACAAATAACTGGTAATATAAAATAATTTAACACTAAATGAATGAAAATCTATTAAAATTAAATATTATTTTTAAAGTTTCCCTCAGGTAGAATAAAACTAAATTTTAAATTATGCAAAAATAAGTAAACATGTAAGAAAAAAAAATTACAAAATATGTTAAAATACAAATCATTTATTTCCAGTACGGCTTCGTAAATTACGCGTTGGAGCTTTTGGTGGTGAAAACGTTTGGTGAAGAAACTTGGGAAAAAATCAAGTAAGTGCCTAATTTACTATTTAAAAAAATTAAATAATTAAGGTTATTGGAAAGGAAAAGGGATTAAATATCTTAAAATATTATATTGTGGCACTAATAAAACATTACTTTATTTGCTGTCGTTTCCCACCATTTTCACTAACATAAAAAATCCTAGATTTCAATTAAAACGTTGAATTTAAACAAAATTTAACTTTTATATATTTTTAATAAATCATTTTTTTCAGATTAATTTTGGTTATTTTATGTGGTTTTATGAATGTCTACAGTACATCTCCCCAATCTGAAACCCTTAATATACATCTTTTCAGATGAGACCGTAAGTCATGTAGGCCCTAAGCTATATCACCAAGAAAATATTAGTTTTTACTTGTATTACTACCATTTTGGAAAACATTCTAAATAATAATAAGGTAAGGAGCAGTAATGATTATGGTTAAGACTTAGATAAAAACTTAAGATTAGCAATATAAAGTGAAAGGATATAATACACTGATGAATTAATAAAATGCTAAAAATTTATTAAAAGGTTGAAATTTATATAATTTAATGTTCAAAAATCGGTTAAACTGTACTTTCAACAAGCATATTCATCTCATGATAAGTTTAAAAATGTAGATATTACATCATCAACAACAATTATTAGACCATAAGTTGACATGTAAAAAAAAATTACAACATATAAAAATATAATTAAAATATCTAGATCAAAAATTGAAGATAACACAAGTTTTTAAATTCAAACACTGATGTCGAATAGTTGAATTACTACAATGAAACTAATGTTTCATTTATACATGCACTGTTTTACGTGTTATTTATGTGATTTAGTAATTATTGGTTTCACTATAGAAAAGATAAAATAAGTATTATTTTCTCCTATTAGTTAAGTAATTTACTAATTGTTTTCCTTACAGAAAAGATGCCGAGGTGGTCATGGAGGGCCAGTTCTTGGTTCGACAAATCTATGAGGACGAGATCACTTACAACTTAATTCACGCCGCAGTGGATGTTTTGCGTATGTGTAGTCTCTAGTAACAATACTGAGTATAACACAATATTTTTTACCTGGTAAACCTTTAATGAATCTAAATTTGATGAATTTGTGATTCTTTTTTTTTCTGAT
Source organism: Timema cristinae (assembly GCA_039000515.1). Lineage (NCBI taxonomy): Eukaryota > Metazoa > Arthropoda > Insecta > Phasmatodea > Timematidae > Timema > Timema cristinae. The sequence continues at coordinate 32,720,568 of JBCFYV010000001.1, read as the reverse complement.
GATTCAATATATATTTTATAGAGACAAATGTTAGTGTGGTCCCATAAAATCTTTGGAATATTCAAATACTTTGTATGTCTTTTAACTCCAATACATCAAATTTCACCCGCTACGGTGGCCGCAAAGGTTTAACGCGCTACTCTCGCAGTGGACTAGAGTACTGATGACGAGGAGATTGAGATTCAAATTTAGGTCAGGTGTAAGGAGGGTGTCTTTTCTAAAATGGTTTTCCACTCTTCCTCCACACAAATTTGGGTACATTTCCTATATATATATATAACAATCATCATCCTTAAAACTATCAGTGTAATTAGTACATAAGCGTACTACCCGAACGAGTAGAAAGACCAGGTGCTACAAATTTGTTATCAAATTCAAAGTTCTACTTGCATTTTTAGGGAAAAACAACTAAAATGCCGAGAAAAGTTTCAGCTGCTGCAGTGACCCGTAATATTTATACTTACATGACTTGTTTGTTGACCTTCAAAATAAGAGTTTGTTAAAATAGGTCTCTGTGAATCATATGTTTATAAAAGCACAAATAAGCTATATTTAACTATTATACTTCTTTATATATATATATATATATATATATATATATATATATATATATATATATATATATATATATAGCTCTTTAACAAGATTATTGTGTCTAAAATTAGAAACTATTATTTATCAATTACAACTAGGGAACATACTTTAACCAAATTTGAACACATAGGTCCCGAGGGAAACCATTCATGCATACGATGTTTATATTTAAGTTGTTCATCATCCTAAGATAATAGATTAATTTATAAAATAAATAATGTATCAAATTTTGGAGTTAAACATAAACTGACTAAATTAAACTAAACGGTTTGGTAGTGTAATTAGCGTAAAAGGTTTTTTTGTCGTCACATTATATTGTTTAAAAAATTAACAAAATGGTTGCCTTTTAATTAAAACGAATATTACTGCACCATATATTAATGAAATTATATTAAAATACGATAAAAAATGGAAAATATTTAATAGTTTGTATGTAGGGCATAATCTTATTTATTTGAAATCAAACGTTTTCAAGAAATGTTTATTATTGTATGATAATGAATAATGGTGTCTCACAGAAGCCTTAAATAAAGGGGTCAATAGCCTCATTTATTTGATGGCCGCGTCTGTCTGAGCGAAAGTGTCTCATAAAATATTTGAAAAAATAAACAGTCTGGACTAGTCTTGGAACACAATGAGCACCTACCAAAATAACTTTATTTAGTCTTCCATTAACCTTCAATATTAAGGGTGATTTTATAATTTATATTTTCAACTAAATATATTAAATAACATTATAATGAAATTGATGTTTTTTCTGATTACATAACGTTCACAAACACATCTATAATGTGCAAATAAAATATCACCTTATAACAGGATTCAAACTCGAAACTTATGGTTTGTTGCGGCATAATTCTTACTACCGATTTGTCCAAGGTCGTTCAGGGTCAAAGGTAGCTCATTATTATACCACGTCCCTAACACTGGTAGTAACTTAGATAAAGTTGTCAGTCTCGTTTCATCAATTATTACGTTGGAGAGAGTACTGGGGCTCGAATCCCAAAAGGGTGTAACGAGGAGTTTTTCTTTGATTGAAAAGCCGTTCCGTTCTTCCTCCAAGCAAATTATGGTAGATTTTCTCTAAATCGAACCTTTCCCCCCATACTTATCTCATTAAAGTAGATATGCGGACAACCCAGGTGGTTAGTAAGATTCAGAATAGTAGTGGGGGGGGGGGGTAAATGAATTAATGTACTTATGTTCCTAAAAGCTCCATTCTTTAAGCGGTTACTCTTCCTCACTCATCATAACATTGACTTTAAAATAATTAGTGATATATGAGCCTGGATGACAGAAAATATATACACCGGACCTAAGCCATGAGGTTAAAATGGTGGTGTTCGTTGGGAGACCTTGAGTCCTTCAACACAAGGATTGTTAGGTGCAGTCCTAACTGACAACATCGCTATCAAGTAGGCATTTTTAAAAACAGTTCACTTTAAACATGGTTTTACTAGAAACCAGACAAAAATTTCTTTATACTGTCAATAAACCGGATTTCGCAAAACTAAATTCAAGTAGTGGCTCCACACCCCTTCCTATAAAACAATCCCAAATCAAACTGCAAATTACATGTGAATGTTTTCAAATTATCTAGTTGTAAACAATCTCCAAATAACTTTGACTAGTTACTTGTCTGTAAAGGTGTGTTTTTGAAAGAAGGGTAAGAAGTTTATTTGAAAGGGAGGGGTCTGGGTGGGATTGCTGGTTATTATTATTATTATTATTATTATTATATTATTAATATTAGCACCACGTCTTACTACCCGTTCGGGTTGTACACACTTACTCTAATGTGTAATGGTAGGGTGATTGTGAGATGAAATTGACGACCTACAGTTTAACGTGGAATCCGAACCACGGTGGAGGCCTGGCATTCCCCACATTCACAAGTTGTGATTAATACACGTCTTGTCAGAGGTGAAGGAAGAGTTTGGTAATCAGATAAATCTTTGCCGGGACAAAGGGATTGTTGGAAACTGAAATATTGTGATCAAGCTGCCATACCCTTTACAACAAAAAATTTGAAATTGAGTTGTTTCACTTTGGAAGTACTGTTATCAAAATTGACTGTAACTAGCGCTCCCCAGTAACCAAGAACTCAACCTGTCTTAAGAAGCTCAGTGAAACACCCACAAGGCCGAGTGTCTGATGTATACCTTGTTTGTGTTCTGTGTTCAGTATAATCTTAAATACTCCAGTGATACGAGTAATGGAAAGATGGGAGAAATATCCCGTGTCTGATTAGCATATACAGGTGCAGTTTCCCCACCTGTCTTTGATTCCTTCCCAAATGTTATCAATGTTGACAGAAATCCCTGCCAACGCTATACTGGAACTGTTCGGCAAAACCTTCTTCGAGTTCTGCCAAGACTCCGGCTATGACAAGATTCTTCAAGTTCTTGGAGCAACTCCGAGGGACTTCCTTCAGGTATTAAACATTCTGCAAACACCTGTTACTGTCATCAATCTACAGACACGATTCCATTTATGGTAACATTGTATTTAGTGTGGTAGTAATAAGTTGCTATGCTTTGGTGGCCACATACTCTAAGGCGTCACTCTTGCAAAATACTAAACTGCCGATGACAGGGTGATCGGGTTTAGAATCCGGGTCGTGTGTAAAGAAGGTTTTTTTTTACAAAGTGGTTTTTCATTTTTCCTACACGCAAATATGGATACACTTCCTTTAAATTCAACTTTACTCACTATCGTGATTATTAATACATTTACGTATAGCCTGAACAAGGAATAAGACGCGGTGATAAAAAATATATATGCTGCTGTACTTGTAACTTAACTTGTAGTAGTGTGAACAGTCCTGAAAGTGTCCAGCAGCAATCGACATCGAACATAACACTGTTTCAAAACATCGATGGCGAATGTTTGAAGTACGATGTTGTCGGCATTGATAGCTGTTGGTCGATGTTTTTCAACCATCCCTGTAGAAAGTTTGATGTTTGCGCTATTGTTGTGTGTATCTAGAGTCAATGATTTTGAAAAATTGATGTTTTATACCTATATGCAAGGATGATTTAGCTTATGACAAATTGTACTTATTATAATAATTCGGACTACCTGCACAATAAAATGAATATCCTGTATCTTAGAAGCCTATGACTGAAGCTCTTTCAGGTTACTGAATTTGGTCACCCGAGCTATCATATGACTAGTATGTATATTTAAAGCTTGCTACTGAAGCTTTACTTTTTACAGAACTTGGATGCCCTGCATGATCATCTGGGTACGTTATATCCAGGTATGAAAGCCCCGTCATTTCGGTGCACCGAGCGGCCGGAAGATGGTGCACTGGTGCTGCACTACTACTCGGATCGTCCAGGACTTGAGCATATTGTCATTGGGATCGTTAAGGTAAAACTGAACCGTTTGATATAGTTTTACTTTCGAATTAAAAGGAGGTTTAATTATATTTCAAACAAAAACAAAGCATCTTTTGTTTGAAAATAATATTAAGTTTTATTCATAAAAAAACTCCGTGGTGTCAGATTGGTGAAGATAGTGCAAATTTATGCGAATATATGGTGTCATATGGTCAGAACAACGAGCCCTCCGGACGTTAATCTCAGTTTTCCAGAGCACAGATGCTACTTTTTCATTCAAGTAGATCCTCGTTTGTCCTCACGAGACTGAGTTGACCCTTTCCAGACCCACTGCTTCAAATAAAATCAAGAACCGCCGGGGATCAAATCCAGGCCTTCTGAATCCGTTGCCAGGAACTCTTTTACTATTGCACAACAGGGGCAGTCATAATTAGATTCATAATTTTTGAAAATATGTAAGATTTTTATAAAGTTTCTACCAAAGTTTTAATTGATACATACACATACCATTTTATTAAAAAATCACCGCGTGAGTTTGTCAACATTTATTCCTTAAATAATAATAAAAGGAATTAACGTGTAAAATATTCGTCGAAGTTTTGGTAGCGACTACTGTTATTTATTTAGGAATATTTTACATAAAATTTTCCATTCGAGATTCTCTCTGGAAAATACTGATACCCCTCAATGGTAGTCAATTGGAAAAAGACGTCTGTAGATGGTCTTGTCTAGCTTTCTGAGTTTGGGAAGGTCTGGGTTCAAATCCCCGTCGAGTGTTCTGCGGTGGTTTCTTCTAATTAGTTTTCTTCTTTACTTTCATAAAAATTCGGGGTACACTTTATTTAAATTCTATCTTCCTCGTCCTTATCTCATTAGTGTAAATATACTAATATTCTGGCTGGGTGGTAGTACGCAGTGCGCGCGCACACACACACACACACACACATACATACACAGAGCTATTTAAAAAAAACACAACTGAATTAGACGAGCGTGTTGAATTTTCGTCGTATTGGTCCTTTTTCTCGTTATTTCCCGATGTTCATCATCATATTTTCAGCAAAAGTTTTCTTGCTGAATTAATTATTGATAAACTATCCATACGTACTGTATCATTAGAGCATTGATTCCCAACCAGAGTTCCACGATTATGTTTCCTGAGTTCCAGGAAATTTTGCAAATCTTGATTTTTATTGATCTATTCATAACTTTTGTTCAACGTGGAGATATGTCCAGAGAAATCATGTATCCGAAGAAGATGAAGAGAAGAGTTCCGGTAGTAATGTTAAGAGTGAGATTAGTATGAAAATGTCTAAGGAAAGTTTAATTACCGAAGGACATTAATTAGTAAATATAAGTAGGCAACAACTAAGCCAACTTTAGAAACATTTTATTCAAAAATATGAGTTTTTTATTACTATTATTTACTAACCCTACTGATTTACACACTATCATCAACTGTTTCCAGCCTGTGGCCGGGTTATTTTAATAAAATGCCTCCATCTTCCTATATCATTCCGCCATTCTTCCTTTAATTGCTTCCATTTTTCTCCCCTCACTTTTACACTTTCTGTTATCTGTCCCTGCCTTCTCTTTCTTGGCCTACCTTATGGTATTTTACCTACATACCGGTACTTCATATCCATCACATTCTTTGGCACCTTATCTTTCTCCATCCTCATTAAAATCCTGTTTCTTCTCGTGACAGCTGACACTTTTATACATATACGTAGTAATTTACCTCTGAGGACCATTAATGCATGTGTCAGCCAAGTAGGGGTTCCCACAGATTTAAGAAATATTTTAAGTTTTTTTTTTTTCTTCAAACAATTAAAGGCTGTAACTCCATTTTCCAGACAGTGGCCAGCAAGCTCCACGACACGGAGGTAGCGGTAGAGATATTGAAGACCAAGGAAGAGTGTGACCACGTCCAGTTTCTCATCACAGAGTTGTCTGGACCGGGCCGGGTGTCTCATCCGGAGATGGCAGAGATAGAGACCCTCTCGTTGGGTGAGTGATTCGGGGCGCGTAATTAACACTAAGAGGAGGGGGAGGGGGGAGACTTGTGTGCTGTGGTACTGTTAGCTTGTGAGTTCTTGCCAGGGGAAAGCAAGGTTTGATTTGAGAGTTCCTTCTCACTCACTATACGTTTGACCAACCACACGCACAATAATGTATGCTGACCGTGTTTAGAAGGTCTGTTTAGTAATGAGTGAGAAGAAATAGCTCTCTAGTTATTACAGTCTTGTCAGCCCTTGATTGTCTTGGAAACAACCCACCATCGTCCTGATGCTGTCACGACTATGTAAAAGTGAATTTTCAAAACATGTCTCTACAACCTGTGAGATACTCTAGTTCTAAACTCGATTTTATCGAAGGTTTATGTTTGTATTAGTTTTATTAAGGATTCTTCTTCATCGTTTTAAATATATACTGGATTTATGTAATGTTTAATTTTATTTGAGTATTTTGAACATTTATTGAAAATGGAGCGTAATATTCGTAAATTAATACATCTGCAAATTAAAATTGTAAAAAATGTATAAACATAAAATAACAAACAATAGAAAAATTATTTGTTAACAAGTTCATATAAAACAGCTCAGATATCTTGTAGAACTGTAACTATAATTTTAATTTAAAAAAAGAGTTATCCACATCAGTGGGCACACGAAACCAAACGTCAAGTTCATTTAGTATTATTTGCTGGTGACGATGTTGGGGCTCAAATTTTAGCTGGGTGTACTGAGGGAGAACTTTCCTAGATGATTTTCCCCTTACCCTCTACACAAATGTGAATACACTTTCTCGAGAATTTACATTACTCATCCTTAACTCATTAATATAATTAAAAGTGAGAGTGGCGAGTACGGAAACCAAGATATGCCACAAAAAAGTATAACTAGTAATATTTAGGGGTAGAATTAGTTAAGTAGAATCGTTTGCCACCAATACAAAAAAAAAAGAGTGTGGTAAGCATGTAGATTATAAGTAAAATGTAAATAAACTGATTTATTTTAATTATAGTAATAAGCTGAACCACCAAATCTAGATAATTTAGATAACTATTGAAAGTCAGTGTTAATTCTTTCCTAATACTGGAGAAGTGAGAAATGATCTGACGTTAGCTAATGCCCTTCTGTATTCATTGTTTACTAGTAATACAAAAGGGTGTAATGAACATACGATAGTTAATGTCTGTCAGTGCTAATTATATATTAATACTACAAAAGAGTGTAATAACCAGATGGTAGTTAATGTCAGCCAGTATTAATTACTAAATACTACTACTGAGATGAAACTAATGGATTATGGCTGATTTAGTCAGTATTATTCCTTTACTAACACAACTAAAGGGTATAATAAACAAATGGCATTTTATAGCTCCCGAATACGTCAATCCTTTTTGTATAAAACAGTCCTACTCGCTTCACATTTTGTATTGATTTCGTCAGAGGAACAACTTATCTAGTAATTCAATTAGCATAATTTCTTCTTCTTTGCTAAAATTTAAATTTCATATTTATTATTTTCAACAAACGTTTTAACAGACAAATAAATAAATATGATAAAAGTTAGCAGATAACCTTAAACAGTCTTAATAAATTGGATTAGCTTTGATCGATTTGTTTCAATAACAGTTTCATAGACGTTGTAATGACTTGCTTATATTCTCTATGGTAGAATTAAGCCAGTCAAAAGTTTTGAAACAATCTAGCGCTCCGAGAAAGTTAACGCTAAGAACTAATGGAAGGCACCTATTCGTAATTTGACGAGCACATAACAATAATATTGTAATACACAACGATTAGACTTTACAAACAGTTAAGTTACGAGGACTTTGACGAAACCATGTAAGATTGGCCCTTAAGTGTTGTTTGTCAGAGTTTCTGATTTGTTCTTTCTATGCCCATAAGGCGTAGTTTTGATTGTTAGAGTTCTTACTCTTTGTTTCTATGTCCATATGAGATAGTATTGAATGTTGGAGATTCTGACTTGTTTTTCTATGTCCATAAGGAATAGTTTTAAATGATGGCTTTATGCTCTATTTATCTAGGGTCATATACATATGTGATTTAGTATGTCAGTGTTTCTGACTTATTTTTCTTTGTTCATAAGATATAGTGTTATATACTAAGGAAATGTCTTCACACTCTAAACTGTAAGGCCATGTTACGTCTTACTCAATGCTTAGTATCACACAATGGAATGGTGGAAATCAGGGTATATAACGCTTTGTTCAATAACCTAATTAGGTCTGTGTCTGATACCAGTCCCTGATATTTCTTATAGTGTACCTTTTTACGGTGCGCAACCTGTGGGACTTTACTTACTTCAATTGTTCCTTATTGGAATAACCAAGTCTAATTCAACTGATTTAATTTCTCTTGATTAACAAAGGACTGTCTAGTGTAAGACCTATTTAAACCTTATGTAATATTATCAACTTGATTAAATTTAAAGAAACTGATTTGTTAACTTGTATCTATCTCTTATGTTTGATCCGTCCCAAACCTTCGTTTAATAAAATTGTATACGTGCTTTCACTTATTCTATTAGATAGGAAAAGTAATGGTGCACTTATACCAGTTAGTATTAATTATCTCCCAATACGACACAAGGGTAAAATGAAAAGACGATATCTGATATCAGTCAGTATTAATTCTCTACTAATGGTAAAATGAACATACGATAGATGATGTCAGTCATATTAATTTTCTACTAATACAAAAAAGAAAAGAAATGAACACATGATAGCTGATGTCAGTCATTATTAATTATCTACTGATACAAAAAAAAATGGTGAAATGAACAGACGATAGCTGATGTCAGTCGTATTAATTCTCTACTAATGGTAAAATGAACATACGATAGATGATGTCATCAGTATAATTCTCTAACTAATGTTAAATGAACATACGATAGATGATGTCAGTCATATTAATTCTCTACTAATGGTGAAATGAACATACAATAACTGATGTCAGTATTAATTTTCTACTATACAAAAAAAAAAAGTGAAATGAACATACAATAGTTGATCTCAGTATTAATTCTCTCCAATCACCACAGAGCCCAAAGTGAGTCCAGCCACTTTCTGCCGAGTGTTCCCCTTCCATCTGATGTTCGACAGGAAGTTGAAGATTGTCCAAACCGGTAGCACCGTCGCCCGAGTAATGCCCAGAGTGACTCGTCCAAACTGCAAGGTCACCGACATACTGGACACGGTGAGATACAGCCATTCTAAGTGGTCATTCAGTCATTATTCTGTCTATTGCTGAGCTCTTGTATGGGAACGTAAATGTTTTGACGGTTCTAGTATAAATTACTGTGTAAGTTTCGTGCTAATAACTTTGTTTATTAAGGCCATACCTCTAATAATAACACATTAAATGCACAAGCTAATTTTCTAGCTACGGGGATATACTAACATCATTATTTAGATAGGAAATCACTTTTTTTTGACAGTTATTAAAGATTACTAGATATACTTTAGTGTATTCATATATCAAGTCATGTGATCTGAAACTGTCTCGTTTCATAGATAATATCTATGTCTAAGAAATAATAGTAAAGTTACCCATTTTTGTGGCCGCATGATCTAAGGCGTTACTATCGCAGTATACTAGACTGTCAATGACGGGAAGATCGAAGTTAAAATTTCGGTTGGGTGTATTGAGGTGTTTTTTTTTACAAAAAAAAATTATACTCTCCCTCCATGAAAATGCGGGTACACTTCCTATAACTATAACCTTCCTTATCCCTAAAACCATTAGCTTAATTAGTTCGTACGCGTATACCCCAAACGGGTAGTAAGACGCGGTGCCAAAATAATTAGTAAAGTTAAATGTTATCAATGTTGACCGCAGGAAAATATGTTTGTATTTTCTAAACGTTCCTTTTTTCAGAATCATAATGAAGTTAACATATGTATGTTTAATTCCGTTGACCGATTGTTTCAAATTCTTCGTTTAAATTAAAGTATCATGTAGTCAAATTTTCTAAAGGTTGACTTCTATGTATATACATTTTAAAATAATCTTCATACTACTATCCGATTATAATGATATTGCACTACAGCTTTTATTGTATACCAGTGTTTAGAAAACTATCACCAGTTGTATACCCCTTTTGGGGCCAGGGACGAGCCAAAGTATTCTTTCTAGCTCTCCATAAAAACAAATTATCCCAACACCCGCTATATTTTTGTTCTAAGTTTTAGTAAAGCCACAATTTTAAACTAAACGAAGTCATGACAAAGAAAAAGAGGCTTGTAAAAATGCCCTACATCACGTCAAAACCTCATTAAAATGGTTAATCAGACTTACTTATTTACTTACTTACTTTATAGTCTATGGCATTAGGAACTCGATAGTTCATTGCTGTACTTACAAAAGTATGCCAACTTTAGCTAGCTCCACCCAGTTCCCCTCATTACACCCTATCCCTATCTTGAGTTAGTTCTATCCAGTACACCTCATTACATACATCCCTATCCTGAGCTAGTTCTATCCAGTCCACCTCATTACATCATATCCCTATATTTAGCTAGTTCTATCCAGTTCACCTCATTACATACATCCCTATATTTAGCTAGTTCTATCCAGTCCACCTCATTACACCCTATCTCTTTCAGCTCCATTCTAATGTTATCCTCCCATCTACGACTCGGTCTTCCCAATGGTCTCTTCCCATTTTGTTTGCCAATCAAAATCCTGAACAAGGCTCTAGATTCTCCATTTGCACTTCATGTCCTTCCCACCATAATCTACGAGACTTTATTATCCTAACAATGCCTTGTGATGAGTACAGGGCATGTAACTCATCATTATGTAACCTCCCTAATAACCTCATCCCTATTTGGACCAAATATCTTCCTAAGGACCTTGTTTTCGAGCATCGTTAACCTTTTTTTTTTGTCATGTGAGATAAGAGACTATGTTTCACATCCAAAGAGAACAAACAATCAGTAAAATTGTTGTTTTTGTATATTCTGAGTTTTACATTCCTTAAAACCAAGCGAGATGTCAGCCACTTACCGACAGAGTAAATATCATACATTTTCCGAAAGTATTATTTTACCAATTTCCAATCTAATATCGTTGTTGCTAGTTAAAAGATTTCCTAAATATTTAAACTTATCAACTCTGTCAAATGATATGTTGATCGCAGTAACCTATAAATGATCGTACCCAAGTTGTGCAATCATATACTTAGTCTTTTCTGTGTTCACTTATAAACCTATTTCTTTCTTGGCCTGTAATATGTTTTCTGCATTGTTTGTAACACCTTCCTTAATATTTCCCAACAAAGCCAAATCATGTGAGTATCCTAATAGCTGTATTGTATCGTTTAGTGTCAAACCTTCTCTACTCTCTTGCATTACCCTAATAGCATGCTCTAAATATAGATTAAAAAGTAATGGGGAAAGTGCATATCCTTGTTTCAACCCATTAAGTATTTCTAAAGTATTAGACTTGCTAAAGTCAAAAAAATATTTTATGATTATTAAAATTCAGTGGAAAGTCACGTATTCCTTGAAATATCCTTAGGTACTACAGTTTGGGAGACACTATTGTTAACTAATACCTACTCTATGGTATTAGTATTTTATGAAATTTACTATAGAAGTAACGATGTTTAGCTCTTTATTTTACAAAGCTTGAGTGAAATAACGTTATTAGTTGCAGCATCATGATAAATATATACAATCATTTATGAGTTAACTAAATGTTTAATTTTTTTTTGTAACATCTTACTTAGTTGTATTTAACATATCTTATTTATTTAGTGAAGCCATACTACGACTAAAATAAATAGATAGTAAGTAATTGCAATAAAATACTAGGGTGAAAATCTTTAACTTATTTTTAAATAACCGTAAAAGTATCACTAACATTTGTTCCTAGCTGTGTGAAACAGGGAATAAAAAGTAGACTTTTCAATGACTAAAAGTACATGCATGTGCAGTAGCTCAGTAGGATTGTACAGTCCGATTTTAATAGGGATACCATTATTTGAAAACTAGAAACTCATCTTGTTATAGTGACGTAAATAAAAATATTACTATTGTATTTTATATTCTAAGGACCAGTTTCTTAATCAGATTCAGTACGCCTCAAATGTTGCGCTACACTAAATACACTGGACCAGAATGGAATTTATAATATCTTATCAAACCTTACGGCTGACAATAACATGACTTGACATTATTTAATAACTTTAGTAACTATCAGATTTGACCCTTCAAACCAAAATCCTATCATAAATCTGACATGAACACAGAATAGTGGATTTGCTACCCCACCAGTTTATTTCCCCATTGTGATTTTCAACTTTCTCTCAAGACAAATACTGGTCAATTTCCTATATTCTCTCTTGCTTTGTATCTTTAAAATATAAAGATAAAGTTGTGAATATACCAAGCGGACAGTATTTAAGGACACTAATAGTTTTTTAAATAATGCTACGACTTTACGATGAAAACTAAACCTGGTAGCAGCTTCTCAGTTACCGGTCCAAGCTCTAGAACATGAGCAGAGGTAAAAAACGAGTTATTCTAAAGAGAAAATTTCAAATTGCTTGCGAGTCAAAATAATCAGATTTGTGATAGTAACTGACAGTTAAAGGAAACTTTTCATTGACAAATTTGGTTGTAAATAACTAATTTTAACCTATATGGAAATAATATTTATCGTCTTAGTAATACTATATTACTATTACTCTAATACCATACTTTTGTTATCAATAAAAGTGTTAATAAATTCTTCTAATACTTTCTTAAGTATTATTGTTGAATGGGATTTTTCGTAATTTATTGAAAGAATTGCTGATAAAATAATAAATTAAAACGTATTTTATTCACACGTGTATCTTTTTATAACTGGTCACCAAAATAATAAATGTGTTTTTATAACTTTGAAGAAGAGCCATAAAAATATTATTTTAAAAATTAAACTTTTTGTTTTGTAAACATATACATATTAACACAATTGGAAACCGTTTGCATGACATCACAGACGCCTTTAATTTGTCTGGTCCACCATCTTAAATTGTAAAGAGAACGCAGCCTTTTAGAAGTTCTCGTTTGTAAAGCATTTTTAAGTGAGCCACAAACACCACTTCCATTAAAAAAAAGGTTATTTTTATATGTTCATGTTTCAATAATTTAAAAACCATTAAAAGAAAAACATAATTAAAATCAAATTGCTGTTTATGAAAGTTTTGACTATCAAAAGTGACTAACAGCTCTCAGTATCGACTTGCAGTTCGCGTGATTTGGCGAATGAATACACGAGATTAGATCTGCTAGATCTTGCTAGCTGTCACCACCACTGCTAACATGAATTCACTATAGTAAAACCCAGTAACGGTTCAGACGTTTATTTTTTATTTTTGTGAATATATACAGACATATTTTTTAGATTTTTATGACACATGTTGGTAGGAAGAAGGGGTGACCTGGTGGTCTAGGGGTAAGGTGTCAGTCAGACTTCTGTGCTGGGGGGTCCGGGGTTCAATCCTCGGTCCCGGCACAGATTTATCTGATAACAAAACCCTTCCTTCACCTCTGACAAGATGTGTATTAATCACAACTTGTGAATGTGGGGAATGCCAGGCCTCCACCGTGGTTCGGATCCCACGTTAAACTGTAGGTCCTCCATTTCATCTCACAGTCACCCTACTATTACACATTAGCGTAAGTACGTATAACCCGAACGGGTAGTAATACGCGGTACATATACTACTACTACTACTACTACTTCTATATAATATATATATAAATATATATAATAATAATAATTAATAATAATAATAATAGGAAGAAAATACAACCCTGTTTTAATAGCGTCCATACGTTTACCGACTAGCGAAGATTATATTAAATTGCTGCTTATCTATATAAATATTTAAACGTTGCTATGATAATTCTCGAAATAAATGCTTTATTATTTTTTCAATGTTTGTTAGAACTCGAAATATCACTGTCAAAAGATGATTTGACATTTTCTGAAATTGTAACTTTCCCTTTGAATAAATTTGAAATTTTTGGGCAGATACAGAGTGTAATCTTTAATTTTATTTAGTTTTTTAATTATAAAACTATGTTGGGTAGAACCCCGGGAATCACTGTCGGAAACAGTCACCAAGTTTTAAATATATACATTGTTTTAATGGTCACGTGCACAGGTGCGACCTCATCTAGAACTGACCTTCGAGAACATTCTTTCTCACATCAACACGGTGTACGTTTTGAAGACAAAGCCAGGGGCCATGGAGGTCCAGGGGCAGATGGACGCACCTCTGGAATTCTCTTATTTGAGGCTGAAGGTATTGTATTATTTTAAACTTTATTCACATGTTCACCGAAAATATAAAACAGAATCTATTTGAGTGTCGTAGTAATTATCACACACTCTCCGACACCTTAAAAATGTGTCACTTAGTTAAATGTGGGTTTACCATTTCAAAGTGAAAAATTAACGGCAGAGGACTGGATGTTGTGCCTGTCCGAGTCTTAAATTAGATTATAAGGCAAATGAAGCTATGACCGGCCTAGCCATCCGGTAGTGGAAAATATATTGCTTGAATGAAAAAAACTACCTAGGCCACAGGACGGAAACAATAATGAATGTAAAAAAAATTAACAATATAGCATAAATGTATGTTGAACCATGATGATTTGCAACACAAACTAGAGATACCTGATTCCCCCAAGATATTCTATTGTATAGTGGATACACAGATTTTAAGATTAATATCATGATGTATGTTTTTAAAATGATTGTATTGTGACACGAAACAAATCAAAACCTAATAAAAACGAGTCATGAGCTCTCCATTTAACGAGTCATTCCAAATCATTTTACATCCGTACATACGACTGTATATTCGTATCTCGCTTTGTAAGGGCATGCAAACTGATTGAGTCTGTTGGTTTTGAATTTTATTGGGTCTCCCAAACTTAATTTTTCTCACAAAAGAAAAAATAAAGTTAAATTATAACATGTCAAACCGATCGAACGACGCCAATGAGGCAGAAATCTAGTGATTGGCTTAGAGCTCGTCACGTGATTGTGTTTCTGCTGGACTTTTTTTTTTCTTTCGAACGTGTGAATCCACTGTAATTAGTGGAGTATTATGTTCATGTTATTCTGCTATACAGTTTAGATTATTTTATTTGTAATATGTATATTTTCATCCCCCATAAAAACGGGCAATGTTTGGTACCAAAATCAGTAGTGAAACTTGAAATGAATAAATCCACTACAACTCCTTGGATATTTTAAAACATTCACCTAATCCTGACCTGAATTATGACCAGTTATATTCATATAATTAATGGCCAACATCAAGAAATAACCAGCGTAGTATTTACAACGAAAAATACGACGTGCGTTTACACAGTCATTGTGTTCGTCATTGTTTGTAGAATAGTTAATATTACCAAATAAAAAAAATCATAAAATTGAATGTGTATAAATTAAAAACTTTATGTATATTTCCAAACAATTGGTTTATTTCTTTATATCATATATAAAATAATTTTATTTGGTACAACGCAGGCTAATATGTTGGGATTGAGCAAGGTTGAATTTAAATTAAATGTATCCTCATTTACGCGGAAGGAGTGATTTTCCACAATAACTGTCAAATGTGTTAAGCAATTTCAACAAAATTTGGCATAACGATGTATGTAAATAATTTTTCAATGTGTTTTTCCCTTTGAACAACGCACTCGCTCTGGCGTTTTCCGTTTAATAATCTCATCTCAAATGATTAGAATTTAAAATTCTAAGCAATCGATCGAGTACCTAGATCGTAGTATTTTTTTTTTAATTTTGACATAATATGATGCTAAACTCACCTCTTAGGCAACTTAAGCAACGGTTATTCTTTATGAATATAATGTACTATTGTGCTATGTCTAACTTGACAACCAGGGAAAAATATAAAATTTAAATCTAAAGAAAAACTATATGATGTATTTCAGATTAAAATCAAAAGGAAAATCTCAAGACTGTAGTAATGATGTTAACATGGAGGAAGCTATGTATACTGTTCACAGAACTACTAGTAAGACTGTAGTAACGATAGTAACATGGAGGGAGCGAGGTCTACTGTTCACAGAACTACTAGTAAGTCTGTAGTAATGATAAGAATATGAGGGAGTGAAGTCTGCTGTTCACAAAATTACTGGTGTATAGTTGCTGAAATTTGTGAGGCAAGGTTGAAGAAATAACTGAAAATAACCCGTAAATAGTTTCCAGAATGTAAAGGATTGGATTTCCCACTCAAATATCTGTGTTGTGTTTTCAGGGTCAAATGTACTACGTACCAGAATCTGACCTCGTCATATTCCTCTGCTATCCGAGTGTCATAAATCTGGACGACTTGACAAGGTGAATATTTATTCATACATTTTGAATGTACTTTCAGCCGAAAATGTTAAAACAAACATGAATTACATATCAAAATAAATAATATTAATATTTGTTTGTGTGTGCGAAAGTAGAATTTATAAAAAATAATTAATGGTTACCTTAAATGTATTCAAAAAAACATTTCCATTAAGTGAAATATGATAAAACGGCTAACTCTATTTTGATAACCAAACGGCCATTTCAAAAGTTAGGGTCCAGGATATTGGCAGAAATAATAGCATTTAATGAAAACACGACTTTCCTAACAAACTTCTAGCTTTTCTATTGTGACTCATTTTTACAAGAATTCTTTGTTAACATCAGCATGGAAACATAATTTTATTTGACTGTAAATAATATGTAAATAAAATATTTATCTTTGGTTAAGTGGTATGGTGCAATAAATAGAATAATTACACCAATATTTGGTATATAACAAACAAACTAATTAAAGTAGTTTAAAATATATAATTTTGTTTGCATTATTGATTTTTCTTCTTCTTTAGCTTTAAAATACATTTTCTTATGGCATTAATACCAAAAAGCTATATTGTTTACAAACTATAGGACTTCTAACTAGATAATAAACGGGATTTTTAAGCCATCAACAGGAAAAAAATCAAAATAATGGTTTTACACTTTCTCTCCACATAAATGAAGCCTCATTTCCTAAAAGTTATAACTTCTTAATCCTCAACAAACTAGCGTAATTAAAATGCGCACAGCCCAGATGGTAAAGAAAGCAAATAAAAACTCCATATACGCGTATAGATCAGTAATTCACAAAATTAGTTGGCTACGTCCCACTTACAATCAGTTACATATTTTGGTGACCCATAAATATTTATTAAGGTTTTTTTCTTTTGAGTACAAACTTATAAATATAATGCTTTTATTTAAAAGGACACACATTTTTATTTTTGCATTTTTATTCTCTTTTACAAATTGTTAACAGGTTTATTAAAGAATAAAATAAACGTATTGAAGAAAATAGCTATTATGTAATTCTTGAAATGTGCAATCAGATAGCTTTATTATCACCGCGGGTTACTAGTCGTTCTGGTTATACGCTAGTCAGATCGTTTAAACACTATTATAGAGAATATTAATTTGCTTGAATTCAAACTGTGAAACCATATTTAAATATATCACCGTTAACTAAATTTAACGTGAAGTCTCTCTCTATTTTTATTTTTTGACACCAAAAATAATTATATTAAAAGAGCTCACTAAGAGGTGTGTTCCTGAAAGGTATAGTATATTCTTTCTGTCAGAAAGGGCAGTGTTGTAAGCAAAAGTGTATTTATTTTGGCTGATCTGGTGGTCTAGGGGTAAGGTGTCAGACTTCTGTGCTGGGGCCGGGGTTCAATCTTTGATCCTAGCATAGATATATATGAGTGCCAAACTCTTTCTTCACCTCTGACAAGACGTGTATTAATCACAACTTGTGAATGTGGGGAATGCCAGGCCTCCACCGTGGTTCGGATTCCACTTTAAACTGTAGGTCCTCCATTTCATCTCACAATCACCCTACCATTACACATTAGCATAAGTGCGTATAACTCGAACGGGTAGTAAGACGTGATAGTAATAATAATAATAATAATAATAATAATATAATAATATGTAAACACTTGAAACGAATATATCCGTGTTTGAGTCGTGTTGTGGAAATAATAATCACCGTAAGTTTTCCCCAAAGTAGCTTAATCCCGAAAAACATTATTTTCAACCTAGCACCGACCTCTAAGGCATCCCAAACAAACTTAAAAGTATAGATACCTTTCCAAAGGAATAAATAACCATGCCAACACTCACTTGACAAATCGTATTCTATTGAACAAATTAAGTTAAGTTTTACCTTCAATTTCTGTGACTCAACCAAAATGTTCCCTCAAACCTCTCCCTTTGGGTCACGACCCACAATTTGGAACCCTGGTGTAGATTATATGGTTTGAAACGGTTTTTTTCAGACGCGGACTATACATAAGTGACATTCCACTCCACGACGCCACCAGAGACCTGGTCCTCATGTCGGAACAGTTCGAGGCGGATTACAAACTAACCAGAAACTTGGAGTTACTGACGGATAAACTTCAGCAGACCTACAGGGAGTTGGATGGAGAGAAACAGAAGACTGACAGGTCAGGTAGACTTCTTTGGTTTATTGCAGTTGCTGAGATTATTAGAATTTGAAGAAGACTTTGCAGGCAGCTGAAATATGTAAGTAAATGACTGACAGGTCAAGAAGCTTTTGTTCGATTTGGAATCAACTTTTCAAGAAACTTAAAGAGTGATCCAGTTCCCTTCAGAAGGGAGTGTAGGGAACGAAAGAAAGGGGCAGGTTTTGTTTCTGGTTTTATAGAAAAAAGATGTTTGAACAAAATTAATCCAATATTGCTCCAGTAGAAACAAAGAGTTTAATTTTCTTCACATGGTTATTTCAAGAATATGAGCATACTGCCATTTGGTGAGAAAATTTTTAAATGAAGATAAAACATTGTAATTAAATTCTATGGAACACTTGACAGATAATCAGATTGTTTTTACGTATTCACCCACCCCCCTCCAACAATTTCCTGTGCTCTGAGCTGCACAAAGAGAGCTTGTTGTTCTGAATCATCCCTTTCCCCATCAGCTTGCTGTAATTGGTGCTGAACAAGAGACTTGTTGTTGAATCATCCTTTCCAATCAGCTTGCTGTATTGGTGCTGACAAAGAGACTTGTTGTTCTGATCATCCCTTTTCCCCAATCAGCTTGCTGTACTGGTGCTGCAAAAAGAGCTTGTTGTTCTGATCATCCCTTTTCCAATCAGCTTGCTTACTTGGTGCTGCAAAAGAGAGCTTGTTGTTCTGAATCATCCCTTTTCCCCAATCAGCTTGCTGTACTTGGTGCTGCACAAAGAGAGCTTTTGTTCTGAATCATCCCTTTTCCCAATCAGCTTCTGTACTTGGGCTGCACAAGAGAGCTTTGTTCTGAATCATCCTTTTCCCCATCAGCTTGCTGTACTTGGTGCTGCACAAAGAGAGCTTCTGTTCTAAATCATCCCTTTTCCCCAATCACTTGCTGTACTTGGTGCTGCACAAAGAGAGCTTCTTGTTGAATCATCCTTTCCCATCAGCTTTCTATACTGGTGCTGCACAAAGAGAGCTTCTTGTTCTGAATCATCCTTTCCCCAATCAGCTTGCTGTACTTGGTGCTGCACAAAGAGAGCTTTTGTTCTGAATCATCCTTTTCCCAATCACTTTTACTTGTGCTGCACAAAGAGAGCTTCTTGTTTGAATCATCCCTTTCCCAATCAGCTTGCTGTACTTGGTGCTGCACAAAGAGAGCTTCTTGTTCTGAATCATCCCTTTTCCCAATCAGCTTGCTGTACTTGGTGCTGCACAAAGAGAGCTTCTTGTTCTGAATCATCCCTTTTCCCCAATCAGCTTGCTGTACTTGGTGCTGCACAAAGAGAGCTTCTTGTTCTGAATCATCCCTTTTTCCCAATCAGCTTGCTGTACTTGGTGCTGCACAAAGAGACGATCTCACTTTGCTCTTCTTCTGAGAGATCGTCGATCATCCTTGTTCCCAATCAGCTTGCTGTGCTTGGTGCTGCAACAAAGAGAGCTTTGTCTGTCATCACTTGAATCCATATCCAAACTTTTGAATACCCTCCAATCAGCTTGCTGTACTTGGTGCTGCAGAGTTTTGTTCTGAATATATTTCAATATTTTATTGGGAGAGAACTTTTGTTGATATATCTGAATACAAATCTTTTCATCTCATTCCCAATCAGCTTTCTGTACTTGGTGCTGCACAAGAGATTGTGAGTAGCTTCTTGTGTTCTGAATCATTTCTATTCCTTTTCCCAATCAGCTTGCTGTACTTGGTGCTGCACAAGAAGTTGTTTGATCATCCCTTTTCAATAGCTGCTGTACTTGGTGTGACAAGAGTTTTGTTAGAATAATCCCTTTCCCCCAAACAGCTTGCTGTACTCTGTGTTGCCCATCAGCGTTGCGAACGAACTCCGCCATCAGAGACCGGTCCCCGCTAAAAGGTACGATTGCGTCACCTTGCTCTTCTCTGGGATCGTCGGTTTCAGCGACTACTGCGCGGCGAACACCGACTCTCGGGGGGCGATGAAGATCGTGCGCATGCTCAACCAGCTCTACACGGCTTTCGACGTGCTCACGGATCCCAAGAAGAACCCCAACGTGTATAAGGTAAGACTCCAAAAACTTTGGAGAAACGTATGTGGCTATTTTTGGTATTTTCTTATATATATATATATATATATATATAAATATAAATTTATAATATAATTATAGTAATAGTAATATTATATGTAATCATCTAGCTCGGGATTAGGATGCATTTTGATGTTTTAATATTTCTACGAACTCATAAAGGTGATATAATTCTGCCTGGCTCTCTGTCTGTTAGTCATCATTTGACCACCTTTTCTTAATTTTAGGTATATAATCAAATCAAGATCTAGCCTCGAGGTAGACCTTAAAAAATATAAATATGAAGTGTGAATTAACACGAAATAGTGCTCTCAAAAGAAGATGAGTTGTTTTCTGAAATTAAGACTTCACTTTTGAAATTAACGGTAATTTGCTGATGAACAATTTTTGAAAATGGTTTAATCACTCAAACTAGAGTAAATTTACTCTAAATTCTATATTACTATTCCTTAAAACATAAGCACAGTTTTCCGTTGAGTTTTTAAGTTAACGGTACATTTAACAAGACTAATTTTTTGCATCACAATATTTTGTTTGAGGTACGTACCGCAGCATCATAGAATGGATTACGCACCCAGTCCGATGGTTGTACGGTAATAAGAATTAGCAAAGTATATAATTATTTTTTTCCTGAAGTAGCCTTAAGTTTTCCTACTTTACATTACATAATCACGTCGTTCCCTTAAGGGATTGGGAAGAAACTGTGCATATAGCTCAAAAAACAACAATGCCATCTTTGTAAGACGAGTTGGTTTGTACTCTGCTATTTCTTCTATTTAATTAATAATCTCAATTATTTGGTCAACTTCGCGCACATGGAAATATTCCGCCATGTTAGATCGCTAATGTGGTCAGACACAGTACTAACTTACTTGGTCTGCATGAAAATATATTTATCCTACCGATTACTATCTGGCAGATAAAATTAGTTCGTACTACGCTTACAATATTAAAGTGGCCATTAACTTTGATCTGGTCGATAACTTTAACTTCCCGATAGTGATATATATCCGGTAGTCATATGATCAGCCCATAGGCATAGCTAGGAAAGAATAATGGGGGGAAGGGGTCAGACCCGAGAGGACTCTACACCAGTAAAAAGGAGGGTTCAATTTTGAGTGCCTAAGTGATGATTTACGATTATAATAAATAATCGGCTTGAAATTCAGTTAAAACTAAAACCCTCAAACAGGATTAAACTACACATACAAGTTAATTTAAAAACTATCTTGTTTTATTGTATAACACGAAAGAAACATTGTTTGGTTTAACAGCAAACTAACTTAAGGACAGTGTCCAATTACAACATTAATATAGTCTGAATTCTAATTGACAAGACGATTTTACCAGTTCATCTAGACTTCGTCTGGATAAATACTTATTTATCGATGTACATCTAACATAGCTAGGCCATCCAGTCTTTGCTGCCCGGTTGTATTTCTCAAGTAAGTTTTTAATCTCTGAAAAGTTGATAACGATATTTCACCTGTGCTTATTGACACTGGCAAGGTTACTAAGCTTTTCAACAATGTTTTAATCAATGGGAATATTTCTTTATTGCAGGCAACATAATAGTTCCTAGCCTTTCTTGAACTTATTTTATATTCATTCACTCTTTCGTGCCACATGTAAAGTTCCCAGTTGCTACCATATCATTACACTGCGAATCTTGTCCGAGAAAAACAACCAGCTTTTTCATCTGTTCCTTCTCTACTTCAGTGATCGCCGATTCCTCTTTTGACACCAACACATACAATTGCCAAGCACTTCTTGATGGTTCAAGAAACGAGTTTTTAATTGACTTTTAAAATGATCTAAAAACTGCACGAAAAAAATTACAACTCCGAAGTAAGCCTCGATAGACTATACTTTTACATAATACATCTGTATTTGTCTGGTAAATATTCTTGGTGTGACAAGATTTGAACCAAACAATTCAGCAAGTGTTTTAGCTGATTCGTAAATATCTGAAAACTCAATTTCGGTGTTGGTTCTTATTTCTTGAGTTTTTTCCTTGAGCCGATTTACTACTGTTAATGCCAGCTAGAAGATCTACAGCCTCAAGTGGAAATGCTCTGCGAAGTTTTAAGATAAAAGAGTAAACTTTTGCTAACACCCGTAGAGTATTTAAAAGGTATGAATTTTGTAT
Source organism: Timema cristinae (assembly GCA_039000515.1). Taxonomy (NCBI): domain Eukaryota; kingdom Metazoa; phylum Arthropoda; class Insecta; order Phasmatodea; family Timematidae; genus Timema; species Timema cristinae. The sequence continues at coordinate 32,697,824 of JBCFYV010000001.1, read as the reverse complement.
GGCACACTGTTGACCTTCTGGTGATGATGCATCAGTTTCTTTCCAAATAATTTAATTTTTACCCTACTAAAACACTTAACAATTCACAATGCCACATTATACTATGCATAATTTGAGTTATTACTAATAAAGGGCAGGTTTAAAAAAATGCGTATGTTAGATTTTTTTCAAATAAATGGGTAGGGGGGCCTTAAACCCGCAAACCCTTACCCCCTTGTTATGCCACTGTGATCGATCGGCCTTTATAAATATTAATAGTTTGACTCAAAATAGTAATCAGACCCACAATGACAATATGTTCAATTTATTGTTCAGTTTGATACTTTAAAGAGGAATAGAAATAGATAATCAAATGATAGTGCAGCTGGACGGCATGGGTTCAAATCCCTGCCCATGCGCCAATTTTTCTGAATCCACTCTAAGGTGTTCAAATGTTATACGTGAAGTGTAACAAGACACCCCATCAAATTATTCTCGAAGGACAAGGGAGGAGAGACGAGGGATGTATGCATCCTGTTACTCGAAAATTCTAGAAGACAAACCTTCGTAAACAACCTTGCTGGTAAGCGGAGATGACGACACTCGAGTAATAGTCGCCTAGTGGTCAGGACTTGCGTTCGTCAAATATTTTTTTATTTATTTTTTATTGTTCATCGAATCTAAGTCATTACCTTAATAATTTCTCAGCGGTCATTATAATGGATCAATCTTGATCCATTCATATTTTAATCATTCCAGTTCCTTAAAAAGTGAAATAGTAGCACGTGTGGTATCAGATCGCTAAAGTAAACGTCCCATTCATGGACATGTTAAGCGATGCAACGACAATATCTGAGTTTCATTGTCTTAATTAAAAAAATACACTGTGTTACTCGACTTGTTAATAAAATTAATGCACTTCAACACTATTTATTTTTACGATACAAATCGTTGTTTCATAATATAGATTTTTATTGCAACTACACAATGTTCCGATAATGGACACGTCAAAAAAAGAGAATGTACTAGTAATCTTCATATCAATGAGCCCATAATGGACAGTTTATATGAATTAAATCATATTAATTAATACATTCTGCATAGTGATACTTTTTCAAACTAGGTGCTACAGCTGCACAATCTTCATGCTACCATAATTTACATGACAAGCACTGTTCGATTGATTATTGACAAATAATGCAGAACCAGCTTTCAATGTTGATGGTTCTTTTAATTTTATTGGCGTTCATTTTTTTTTTCCTTTACTTTTGTCTTCTCTTTTCGCTTTCTTTCTTGACTCTCTTGTTCCTTTTTAAATCTTTTTCAAACACTTTTTTTTTCATGATAATCATGCTATTGTTGTGATGTGGCAACAGCTGGTACTTTAACTGTTTTCTTTGCTTTTAGAAAAGCTTGTTTTGGCGTTTCCGGCCAAAAAATTATATACTTTTAAATGGACTTGGAATAATTTTCAAACTGTCACATAAACGTGATTTTGACGGCTTTGGCGTAACTATTTGAGAATTTTATGGAGGCGTTTTATTGTTAATTTCTCTTCTTGCCAATGTTTCTGATGTAACATATGAGATCTCACAATATATGTTCAAATTATTTACACTTTCAGTATATATTTCTTTCGTGCTTAGACCATGTGATTTGCCAATAACATCTTTATAATTTTCTCCTGTATTTTCTCCAATTTTTATTCAATATATACCACAGTTTCATCTTTACCCATTTATTTTCTTTTGTATTCAAAATTTTGCTCAGATTTATCTGTACGAATTTTGCATGGACTGCTCCATATAGTTGAGAACAGGAACCAATTTGCGTCTGTGAAGTAAAAAATGGAACTATTTAAGAACGAAATATTTAAGTAAATATTTAAAATAATTATTAGATCTTTTTAATTTAGAATTTTAGATTTTAATTCCCTTAATTACTTCGGATATGTAGTAAATTTTAGCGTACCAATTATGGACAAGTAGAACCTACCATTAATCGACACAATTTTAACGATTTATTTTATCTATGGTGTTTAATTTAGCATATGTCCATTTCTGCTCTAAAAATAAATATAAAATTAACAAAGCCAATTCTTTATTGTGACTAATATTGCTTTCTTTCTTTAAGTTAATTCATCTATGAAGTCTTAACTGTAATGTTTCAGTTATGGAAACAAGTGTCCATTACAGGTCACACTTGGAAAATGTCGTTTACCATTAATGAGTATGCACATAATTGTATGCTATTTTACAAATAAACAATGAATTATACATTTTCCCTACGAAAAATATATTATATTTCACTATGGTGGTCAATTTGTGAACTATTTCAGAATACTTCAAAGTGATATATATATTTGAGGCTTGTTTAAGCACAAAACTAACAAATATGTCCATCACTGGAAAACTGTCCATTTCTAGGATGCTTACCTTATTCACTCTGTTCATAATAGAAAAATCGCTGAATAAATGCTTCGTTAAAAACATAAGTAATTTCAATTATAGCCTGACAAAAAAATCCATAATTAACTATTCCCAACATGTAGTGAGTTCATGCCATTACCAAATGCATCGCCCTCAGCAAACCACGAACTGTGAGCAATAACATTACAAGAGCCATGTGGTCTTCATCTCTCACTTTGCATAGACAGTTTGAATATGAAATAATAATAATGTAAAATTTTATCAATGTTGACTGCAAAAAAAATGTACTAAGACTTTCTTAAAGTTCCTTTCGACAAGGATTCTACTGTACTGTAAATTTGCAGAAGTGTTGTGGGTTTGGCTAGTCCAAACTATTAGCAAATGTTGATGATAAAGTGGGTATAATTGCCCTATCTATGGTAAGAGAGGTGATGACAGCTGACAGAAAGTTTTTCATTGAAAACATTGGCTGAAAGTAACTAATACCAAAGTAATTAATAATAAAACTCTCTAAGTTTTTTGTTTTGTGGTTGTGGCAACTAGAGATATTAGAGTATATAAAATAATAAATTAAAATTATTATATTAACGCTGGAATCTACTCATAACTGGTCACCAAATTAAATAAATGTTTGTTATGACTCAAAAAGAGCTATACAAAATACTGGTTTCAAAATAAAACGATTATATTTTGTAACCAGTGGATGAACACAACCGGAGACTATTTGTTTGATATCATCAACTACCCTTGTTTCGGAAGGTTCACCATTTTAATTTATGAAAGAACGAAGCATTTTAGAAGCTCTCGTTTGAAAATCAATTTTACTGAAACCACAGACGCCAATTCTACAGATAGAATCCAAACGGTTATGTTCGTAAGTTCGTGTTACAATAATTTAAAAACAGTTAAAAGAAAAATATATACATAACAAATTATTTGTTGTGAAAGTTTTGACTGGCAAAAGTAACAACAATTCAACATACGGCCTAGCAGATCATATGGTTTAGCGAATGGATACAGGATAATTTATCCTAGCTGTCACCACCTCTCCTCCCGTAGACAGGCCTTACCTACAGTCTGAACCAGTGGTGGATGGAGTATAATTGCTAGTGTTTGTGTGTGTCATAGGTAGAGACCGTGGGCGACAAGTATATGGCTGTAAGCGGACTACCCGAACCCTGTCAGACGCATGCGCGGTGTATCGCCCGGCTCGCTCTGGACATGATGGATCTTGGCAAGGAGGTCCAGGTGGACGGTGAACCCGTGGTCAGTCCTTATTTTATTTACCACCGCGTCTTACTAACCCATTCAGGTTATACGCCTAAGTACTAATTACGATAATTAAATAGGAATAGGGAAGGTTGAATATAGAGGAAGTGAGCCCGCATTTACGTGGAGTGGGAGTAGAAACCCCTTTAGAAAAATACCCCAGTTCATTCGTCCCTTGATGAAACGTGATCAATATCACTGTTCAGATATCTTTATGGAGATTATGTTCTCAAAATAAGTGGCTGTTATTCTACTAGTATACCCGCATCGGTGGTCGCATGGTCTAACGTGTCACTAAGATGTTTCAGACTAATTTACCAGTAACGGGGAGATCTGAGTTCGAATCCCAGTCAAATGTAATGAGATTTTTTTTTTCCTAAGTGGTTTCCCACTTCCTCCATACAAACAAGGCTATATTTCCCCTAAAATTATACCTTTCTCCCCCAACGCATTAGCGTATTAATGTGCTTGTAACCCACTTCGGTGACCCAATAGTTTAAGGCAAGGCTGTCAAACTCAAGAAGGCATGAGTGCCGCAATATATTATTAAGGGGCATTGCGAGTCGAATTTACAGTATTTATTTATATTTATTTTATATTTTTATACTGAATGAAAGATCTGACATTTCTATTCTTTCATCACTTTTCAGTGCGGGCTGGTTTAAATGCTTCTGATGGCCGTATGTTTTCCAAATCTGATCTAAATCATCACTCTCGTTTTTAAAGCACCGCGTCTTAATACCCATTTGGGTTATACGCTTATGTATTAATTACACTAGTGGTTTTATGGATGAGATAGGCTATATTTAGACGAAGTGTACCTACATTTGGGGGTAAGTAGAGTGGAAGACCATATTGTAAAAACCACCCCAGTACACCCGACTGAAATTCGAACCTTGGTGTCCCCGTCAATGGAAGTATAGTCTATTGCGAGTGTGTCATGTTAGACCACGTGGCCATTAAAGTGGGTTACTCTCACAATAGACCTGACTGCCGATGAAAGAGGGATCGGGGCTCAGATCCGGTCGAGTGTATTGAAGGGGACTTCCCCTAGATGGTTTTTCACTCTCCATTCACACATATTTGGTTACACTTCATATAATTTCAACCTTCCTCATCCTTAACACATCGGCGTAATTAGTTAATACGCGTATAGCCCGAAAACGCACTGCAGAATCAAAGTTATCCAAACCCGAGTTAAGAGATAGGTGTTTCTCTTATGTTATCAGAAAATCACAATCGGCATCCACTCGGGCGAGGCAGTGACTGGGGTCATAGGTCACCGCATGCCGCGGTACTGTTTGTTCGGCAACACCGTCAACCTGACCAGCCGCACAGAGACCACCGGGGAACCTGGACGCATCAACGTCTCCGAGGACGCATACAGGTGCGTTCTTGCAGTAGGCCCTTGGAGCGTCACTTGACACTGGTCTTTGGAAGCCTCTAGCTTGGGGGTCGCCAACTAGTCGATCGCGATCGACCGGTCAATCTCACAACAAAAAAATATTCAGTTCATCGTGTAAGAAAACTACTTTCTCCTTAAAAGATGATTTTGAGTTTTCTAAACTCGCAAACATATTAAGTCATTTCAAATAATATTTTAGTGTGACCAAAATTACCTTGATTAGCTATAATTGGTAATGTTAAAAGAAATTTAAATAGTATAATATGTACATTTTATTTATTCTTTTTTTTCTATAAAGGTAGACATACATTTTTAAGGATATATTGAATGCAATAAATATAAAATATTTTTAAAAAAACTAAGAAAAAGTAGAGTGAATAAATGGTTGGTGATCGGCTTTGGTAAGTTTGTAATTAGATCGGGGAACAAGAGTTTTGCCGACCCCTGCATTAGCTCTATCTGTAGTACAATTACGGTAGAAATAAATTTATAAAACACCTTTTATTTATGGCTGTCAAAATGGGTAATATATTACTTTAATATTAGTATTATTACATAGGTATTTATATTAACTATCAAAAGTAACAATTTTGTATCACATGACATCACGTTTGAGCATAATAACTTTAATAGCATCGCATCACTAATCACATGGTCTAACGTTTCACTCTCGTATTAGACTGGATTGTTTGTCTGTATCAATCCTGTTCGTATATAAAAATGAGTTGGTGACTATTAATCTTTCACGTAAAAACTCCTACACCTATCATGATGAAATTTTCCATGGACATCGCTCAGAAGTTTGGTTAGTAAAAAATGCAAATAAATATGTACCTCCGTCATTTTGTTTTGATATGGTGGCTACAAAACTCCACTTTTTGGCCCTTTTCTCCACTTATTCTTATCTGATTTTCATTGGACCAGCTTTAAAAGGTTCCTAGTTATGGATACGTATTATAAAACACATCCCGTGTGGAAGACAGGTAAATAGCTAGTATAGTTTGTTTCTGGGAGTCTTACAGTCCTATAAATGAGACAAAATGTTGAATTCAAATAATATTGTTACAGGCGGAAGAAGATATAATTCCTGTGTTTGTACTTTATATTATTAGTTCCATTCATATGTTCCTATCTAAGTGTACTATCATTATTTAACATTCATCTTTTTCTCCCTCTGTGTTTTTTGGTTTCCTCTTTTAGGAAGTTGTGTTGCGCGTTTCACTCAATCTTCTGACGAGTTCCAAGAAATCTTAGTTGGGAGATTGTGTAGTAACGATCAATTTTCATCAATAGGTAGCCATTATCTCTTTTTCAAGTGACAGATATGTAAAGTTTGAACTGTCTTCTTCTTTTCATAGCAAAATCAACATTTTGTTTGACGTATTTCTTTCCATATCTACTGTAGGGTCTACCTTATCTCATGCATACAAGAAACTAAAAAAAGAGAAATGAGATTTTCCATAAATCTCTATATCAAATACTAATTTGTATTAAAAAAAGGGGTTTTCTTTTTATGTTCCGGTATGCTATAAGAATCTATTCAGAGATAAATCTATTAAGATTATGAAGGTAAATGGCTTGAATAAATAATTTTAGACTTAGATAAAATCAAACAAATATTCAGATTAAAATTAAAGCTAAAATAAGAACCAAGGAAGGTGTATTTATTATATTTCAATCAATGTGGTGATCTGCATCCATAGTCACGCGGTATTAGGTGTCAGGATATCAATAGAATGTGCTTTGAAGGATAGGAAGGTCAAGGTTTTAATCTTAGCTAGATGACCTGGGAGACGTTTTTTGAGGTGTATTCTACCACTTTGTTTTCGACTCTCTCTGCATGCTAATGTGGGTCCACTTCTTCCAAGCTGAGTACTTGAAAATATTTGTTTACACTAAAGTACTGATAAAAGACTCACGTAAATAGGAATTCTTATCTAGTGATAATTTTTACATTCCATCTATCCTCTAAGAAATTACTTGATATTATACAAATAAAGATTTTGAAATACTGTAATCGGGCCCAGGTTAAATATATTGTAATATTTTTTGCTATAATATATTTTCAAACTGAAAAATACATATTTAAATGTCATTTCAAAACCATAACTTTGGCTTATCCATTTTTAAAAATAAATTAATAACCTGACCCATAAAACATGAAATTAAAAAGTATGTTTTATAAGACAAACCCGCATTAAAACACTTAACATATTATAACACTTTCCAACAACAAGTTAATTTTCTTCTAGGTTGAGATATTTATGCAAACTAGATGGCACAGAGAGCTTGTAAATGCCTACAGGGAGCTGCCAGTTCAGCCATAGAGAGTGTCTTACAGCACACCGACACAGGTGTTTCAATTCAGGGGGAGATATTCCACATCTAGAGGGAGGGAGTATATCCTCGTTGATCAACTCGGGGTGGACGTATATGCTCAGTTCTTCTTCCCTACTAAAGCTGTGACATCTTTCGTGAGGTGATTTACCGTCCGTTTCCGAAATAGACGTCGAAGTCAACAAACATAAACCCGGTATAGCTCTTAGTATCAGTTTCAAGCATGACACATCCCGTGTTTCAGGTCGAGACATATCACAGGTTTCGTTCAAACGAGAAATAAGGGGAGTCAAATTGACGTATAGTCCTTCGGATTCCTTATCCAAGTTTAGATCCAGTCTGGCGCCGTGTCTTAGAAGGATACCCAACATTTCCAAATCACCCATTTGTATGGCAACTTTGACAGGTGAGCTGCAACCATACGAGTCCATCGGAACATCGACAAACCTCAGCTTCTTCTTAAAACCCTCGCCGTAATTGTAGACCAACCTCCCACAAACCGCGTGTCCCAACAGATACTCCACGGCTCTCACATTCTCCTCTTTGTCGGCAAAATCGCACTTCCAACCAGATATGATAGAGGTGGCGCGCACGCCAACTAAGGCGCCGACGAAGATCCTTTCAAAAGATTTCTCGCAGCGGTAAATAGAATCAAGGATCTCGGTGATGGCGTCAGGGTCATCAAGCTTCCAGTCACAACAGAGTTTGACGGCGATGTAGAGAATGTTGTGGAACTTCCCCAGCATACACACCGCGCTGTTAGACTCCCTCGACTCTGTATGGTACCTGACGGACCTGCGTACAGCGAAACCGACGGCTGTGCGGACTTGGAGCTCGTCCTCAACGTCGCAACATCCCTTGATGACCGTGCTAAAGTAGTCTACGAGCTGACGGCGTTTGTAGCTGGCCATCAGACAGCCACGATCCAACGTGGAAAAAATATGGTCAAAGTAGCAATCTAAAATAACTTCCATTGCACTTGTTATAAAAGGACGCACACAAAATATTTCTTTACAATTACACTTTAAAGTATTACTAATTTCGTCTGTAAATTAAAACACTTTAATGCACTTCATGTACACTTTTTTCAACTATGGAAGTTAGTATCATATAAAACTAGTAAAAATAATCAAACAAATATTTTTTTTTTACTAAATAAAAAAAATTCCACACCTAAAATGTTTTTTGCAAATAAAATTTTGTCAACTTGTAGCTTAATTATTTAAAAATCAAATTAAAATAAATATTATTTAATTGGGTTACCGAAGTAACCAATGCTTGCAGTTTAACAATTAAAAGCTGTTTCAAGTATTATTTTAAAGTTACAGATCAGCTCTTAGAAATGAAACTTTCCTATCGGAACGAAAGGGACAAACTGACTGAAAATGTACGTCTTCTTGTTTGAAGAGTATCATCCACCTTGTCACATAAAGGGATTACCACTCGATACGTCCGTGTTGTTGTATGGTTTCTATCCACCTTTGCTGGTTAGAATAGATTATGTGGCGTACTAGTAGAAGTAGCACACGTTCAATACTAGTTTCAATGATCAATTGAACAGAGGGAAGTTTGGAGGTCCATGGTTTGATCATAAATGATCATTACAAGTTATTTTGTATTTGTGTAACAGATGTTCTTACTAAACAGATAATAAAATTACAACCTATGCGTTTGAGTTTTCGGTGTAATCTCTTAAGGTGAGATAGTTTGAAAACGGACATACAAATATTTTAACTTTGAGAGAGGGCGAGATAAACAACTAAACAAATCATCAAATGGAGTAGTTAGTGAAAATGAAAATGTCAAACTCTCTCAATCATTTAGTAAGATTATTCTCCTCCTCTGAAATATATTCCAGGTTTCAAGAGATTGAAGAAAAGTTAAAGACCCCCACAAGATCATTTAATGTTCTGAAATCATTGCAGTTGGGTGACTTACAAAATAACTTGTCATTTTATAAGTAATACCTATCTATCCTATACTTGATTGAAGTCTTGGAATAATCAAAGTCACCAATTGTTCCAATAAACTCCACTTTATTGTCTATCTGACGAATGGCATGCGTGACTATCAAATCAAGACGTAGCTGTCAACAACTCCGTACTATACATCGCAGCAGTTAAATAAACCATCTACACAAGTCATTGTCGTGTATGACCGGATTGCTAGGGATGGGGATTTGAATTCCGGTCGGGTGTACTGTGGGTAGATTTTCCTAAATATTTTCCCACTCTCTTGCTACTCAAATACGAGTATACTTCCTTTGAAATTCCAACTTATTTATCCTTATTCCCTTAATGTGATTAATATATGCGTTCGGATGATTACAGAGCCTACGTCCATACTTGCGACCTGGTCACTACGACCAAAAAACCACGATAAGGACGTCAACATGCAAATTAAAGACAAATAAATATGAGGGTGGCCAAACTACGTGACTACAGCCTAGACACAGCGACTAAGTCGCAAACATCAACGACTTTGGGTCTCTAATATAAATAACATTCCTTGACATTTTGATATCCAGGTCACAAGTATGGCCGTACCCTAAGGGTTCGGCCAGACTGACAAGTGTGCGAGCGAGCGAGCGCGCAAGCGACTGGGTGGCCAAACTGGCGAGTGATCGCGTAATTAGCAGACCTTAGGGTTCGGCCAGACTGACAAGCGTGCGAGCGAGCGCGAAAGCGACTGGGTGGCCAAACTGGCGAGCGCGTAATTAGCAGACCCTAGTTTATTAGAGAAGATGTCTCTGTCAAAGACACTTGGTACATCTCTGTTCCTCGAAAATTCTTACAGAAAATATTGTGTATTTATAAAAAAGAAAAAAGTAGGATTGCATCCAATTAATAAATTGAGAAATGTGTATGGTACTGTACTGAAGTGTTTTAAAATCAGATTAGCCGCACCAGTGGCGGAATGGTGCGTTGCACTCGATAGCTTTTGACTAGGAGGCAAAGGTTCGAATCTTGGCTCAGTGAACTGAAGGTGATTTTTAAAACTTATTTATTGTTGTGGTTTTTTCATACTCTCTCCAAACTTATGGTGATTCTTATTTGTAAAGGCCTACTTTGATTATAATATTGAAGTATTTTAACATATCGGGTTTACATATACATTATATTATTTATGGTCTTACCAATTAAATTAGGCCATTAATAGCAAGTGTGTTAAACCTATCACTGATAGAAAAAAAGTCAAATATCATGTCAAAATAAGAAGTTTCCCTAGCACTCAATGAACCAACATACAATAATATTGCCTAGCGCCTGTAAACTAGACTGTACCGGGTCGAGCGCGCGCGCTCGCTCCAGTCTGGCCACCTCCCATTACAACCAATGTGTTCTATTTTATATTTTAGTCACTCGCGCGCTCGTTCAGTCTGGCCGTACCCTAAAAGACGCGTTGTAAAAAAACATCAATTAGACAGTAATGTTGCTGTCTCGTCCATGAATAGTGAAATGAAGAGAGGGAATATTCCCTGTGGCTGACCACGCTGCTAATTAGAGGTAGGACAAAGCATGTCCTGACCTCTGGTGTAATATGACGCAACCACAGGGTCGATTCACGCTCACTCTTTATACTCGACAACACACCTAGCACATTACACCCATATGTCATCAGAGTGTTGCACAGCCGTACCTCATTCCTGTACTTTTTTCAGGTGTAAGATTAATTTATAATTTAAAAAAATACACTTTTTTTACACGTTATGAACTGAATATATTTGACTGATTGGAGTGTTTAATGTGTTATTTATAAACATACATTATTTCAGCACATGATTTACTAACTTAACCTAAGACAGTACACTTAATATAACACACTCAGCCCCAGCAATGGAGATTTTACCAGTGGTTTGGGAGCAGTGTGTGACCTTCTATTACATTAATTTAGTACATTGGCTGATAACCAATGTTTAGCAGTTATCTAGCTGTGTTTTTTTTTAACAATATATACTAATGTACCATTGCCCAGGAAACGCCTGAATGTACTAATCATGCATCCTTTCTACGGAGGCCTTTTCCATGTGTCTATAAGATTAGATGATGGTGATAGTGATTATGAGGGTGATGAACCAGTAGAAACACTTAAACTTAACTTAAGCCTAACTGACCAAACCCTGATAATCTTTGGGATAGTTCCACTTTCGGAAGAGTACCAAAGGTATCAGCCATCAATTGAACCCGGGACCCCTAGGCTCGTAGCCAGGTGCACTGACCACTACACCATGGGGCCTTTTAACCAATAGGACCCGTAGCATCCTATTGTAGGACATTAATTGTGTTTTTTATAGCACCACAT